>CM057055.1:66800821-66824821 GCA_029948455.1 Solanum rostratum | reverse complement strand
CGGCTCATTTGTGTGGATGTTAGCCCACGGATTCTGGCGCAGCATTGGGTTCCAGCGCAAGATTCTCGAAAAATCATACGAGGTGGTCTGCAAGAGGCCCGTCAAGAGGTCCATGGATCCCGGCGGGGTTGGATGAGGCCTAGTTGGACTTTATGGGCCAAGGAAGTGGAAACAGGCAATTTCGGCTCACTTCTGTGGGTGTTAGCGCACGGATTCTGGCGCTGCATGGGGTTTCGGCGCATGATTCTCGAAAAATCATATGAGGTGTTCCGGAAGAGGTTCATGGTGCCCGGTGGGGTTGGATGAGGCCTGGTTGGATTTTATGGGCCAAGGAAGTGGAAATAGGCGATTTCGGCTCATTTCTGTGGGTGTTAGCCCACGGATTCTGGCGCTGCATGGGGTTCCGGCGCCAGATTCTCGAAAACCTCATACGAGGTGGTCCGTAAGAGGCCCGGCAAGAGGTCCATGGTGCCCAGCGGGGTTGGATGAGGCCTAGTTGGATTTTGTGGGCCAAGGATGTGGAAACAGGCGATTTCGGCTCATTTCTTTGGGTGTTAGCCCACGGATTTTGGCGCTGCATGGGTTTCCAGTGCAATTTTATCAAAATATCATACGAGGTGGTCCGCAAGAGGCCCGGCAATAGGTCCATGGTGCCCGGCGGGGTCGAATAAGGCCTGGTTGGATTCTACGGGCCAAAGAAGTGGAAATAGCCGATTTTGGCTCATTTCTTTGGGTGTTAGCCCACGGATTCTGGCGATGCATGGGGTTCCGGTGCAAGATTCTCAAAAATTGTGGTCCGTAAGAGGCCCGGCAAGAGGTCCATGGTGCCCGGCGGGGTTGGATGAGGCCTGGTTGGATTTAGTGGGCCAAGGAAGTCGAAACAGGCGATTTCGGCTCATTTCTGTGGGTGTTAGCGCACGGATTCTGGCGCTGCAGGGGGGTTCCGGCGCAAGATTCGCGAAAAGTCATACGAGGTGGTCCATAAGAGGCCCGGCAAGAGTTCCATGGTGCCCGACGGGGTTGGATGAGGCCTGGTTGGATTTTATGGGCCAAGGAAGTGGAAACAGGCGATTTCGGCTCATTTCTGTGGGTGTTAGCCCACGGATTCTGGCGCTGCATGGGGTTCCGACGCAAGATTCTCGAAATATCATATGAGGTGGTCCGCAAGAGGCCCGGCAAGAGGTCCACGGTGCCCGGCGGGGTTGGATGATGCAAGGTTGGATTTTATGGGCCAAGGAAGTGGGAACAAGCGATTTCGGCTTATTTCTATGGGTGGTAGCCCACGGATTCTGGCGCTGCATGGGGTTCCAGCGCAAGATTCTTGAAAATTCATACGAGGTGGTCCCCATGAGGCCCGGCAAGAGGTCCATGGTGCCCGGCGGGGTTGGATGAGGCCTGGTTGGATTTTATGGGCCAATGAAGTGGAAACAGGCGATTTTGGCTCATTTCTGTGGGTGTTAGCCCACGGATTCTGGCGCTGCATGGAGTTCCAGCGCAAGATTCTCGAAAAATCATACGATGTGGTCCGCAAGAGGCCCGGCAAGAGGTACATGGTGCCTGGCGGGGTCGGATGAAGCCTGGTTGGATTTTATGGGACAAGGAAGTGGAAACAGGCGATTTCTGCTCATTTCTGTGGGTGTTAGCCCACGGATTCTGGCGCTGCATGGGGTTCCGGCGTAAGATTCTGAAAAATTCATATGAGGTGGTCCGCAAGAGGCTCGGCAAGAGGTCCATGGTGCCCGGCGGGGTTGGATGAGGCCTGGTTTGATTTAATGGGCCAAGGAAGTGGAAACAGGCGATTTTGGCTCATTTCTGTGGGTGTTAGCCCACGGATTCTGGCGCTGCAAGGGGTTCCGGCGCAAAATTCTCAAAAATTCATACGAGGTGGTCCGCAAGAGGCCCGGCAAGAGGTCCACGGCGCCCGGCGGGGTTGGATGACGCAAGGTTGGATTTTATGGGCCAAGAAAGTGGGAACAAGCGATTTCGGCTTATTTCTATGGGTGTTAGCCCACGGATTCTGGCGCTGCATGGGGTTCCAGCGCAAGATTCTTGAAAATTCATACGAGGTGGTCCCCATGAGGCCCGACAAGAGGTCCATAGTGCTCGGCGGGGTTGGATGAGGCCTGGTTAGATTTTATGGGCCAAGGAAGTGGAAATAGGCTATTTTGGCTCATTTTTATGGGTGTTAGCCCACGGATTCTGGCGCTGCATGGGATTCCGGCGCAAGATTCTCAAAAAATCATACGGGGTGGTCCGCAAGAGGACCGGCAAGAGGTCCATGGTGCCCGGCGGGGTTGGATGAGGCCTGGTTGGATTTTATGGGCCAAGGAAGCAGAAACAGGCGATTTCGGCTCATTTCTGTGGGTGTTAGCCCACGGATTCTGGCGCTACATGGGGTTCCGGCGCAACATTCTCGAAAAATCATATGAGGTGGTCCGCAAGAGGCCCGGCAAGAGTTCCATGGTGCCCGGCGGGGTTGGATGAGGCCTGGTTGAATTTTATGGGCCAAGGAAATGGAAACAGGCGATTTCGGCTCATTTCTGTTGGTGTTAGCCCACGGACTTTGGCGTTGCATGGGGTTCCGGCCCAAGATTCTCGAAGACTCATATGAGGTGGTCCGCAATAGGCCCGAAAAGAGGTCCATGGTGCCCGGTGAGGTTGGATGAGGCCTGGTTGGATTTTATGGCCAAGGAAGTGGAAACAGGAAATTTTTGCTCATTTTTGTGAGTGTTAGCCCACGGATTCTGGCGCTGCAAGGGGTTCCGGCGCAAGAATCTCGAAAACTCATACGAGATGGTCTGCAAGAGGCCCGGCAAGAGGTCCATGGTGCCTAACAGGGTTGGATGAGGCCTGTTGGATTTTATGGGCCAACGAAGTGGAAACAGGCGATTTCGGCTCATTTGTGTGGGTGTTAGCCCATGGATTCTGGCGCTGCATGGGGTTCCGATGCAAGACTCTCGAAAATCATACGAGGTTGTCCACAAGAGACCCGGAGAGAGGTCCATGGTGCCCGGCGGGGTTGGATGAGGCCTGGTTGGATTTCATGGTCCAAGGAAGTGGAAATAGGCGATTTCGGCTAGTTTCTGTGGGTGTTAGCGAATGGATTCTAGCGCTGCATGGGGTTCCGGTGCAAGATTCTCGAAAACTCAAACGCGGTGGTCCGTAAAAAGCCCAGAAAGAGGTCCATGGTGCCCGGCGGGGGTTGGATGAGGCCTGGTTGTATTTATGGGACAAGGAAGTGGAAATAGGCGATTTCGGCTCATTTTTATGGCTGTGAGCCCACGGATTCTAGCGCTGCATGGGGTTCCGGCGCAAGATTCTCGAAAATTCATACGAGGTGGTCCACAAGAGGCCCGGGAAGAGGTCCATGGTGCCCGGTGGGGTTGGATGAGGTCTGGTTGGATTTTATGGACCAAGGAAGTGGAAAAAGGCAATTTCGGCTCATTTCTGTGGGTGTTAGCCCACGGATTCTGGCGCTGCATGGGGTTCCAGCGCAAGATTCTCGAAATCTCATACGAGATGGTCCACAAGAGGCCCGGCAAGAGGTCCATGGTGCCGGCGGGGTTGGATGAGGCCTGGTTGGATTTTATGGACAAAGGAAGTGGAAACAGGCGATTTCGGCTCATTTGTGTGGGTGTTAGCCCACGGATTTTGGCGCTGCATTGGGTTCCGGCGCAAGATTCTCGAAAAATCATATGAGGTGGTCTGCAAGAGGCCCGGCAAGAGGTCCATGGATCCCGGCGGGGTTGGATGAGGCCTAGTTGGACTTTATGGGCCAAGGAAGTGGAAACAGGCAATTTCGGCTCACTTCTGTGGGTGTTAGCGCACGAATTCTGGCGCTGCATGGGGTTTCGGCGCAAGATTCTCGAAAAATCATATGAGGTGTTCCGGAAGAGGTTCATGGTGCCCGGTGGGGTTGGATGAGGCCTGGTTGGATTTTATGGGCCAAGGAAGTGGAAATAGGCGATTTCGGCTCATTTCTGTGGGTGTTAGCCCACGGATTCTGGCGCTGCATGGGGTTCCGGCGCCAGATTCTCGAAAACTCATACGAGGTGGTCTATAAGAGGCCCGGCAAGAGTTCCATGGTGCCCGGCGGGGTTGGATGAGCCCTGGTTGGATTTTATGGGCCAAGGAAGTGGAAACAGGCGATTTCGGCTCATTTCTGTGGGTGTTAGCCCACGGATTCTGGCGCTGCATGGGGTTCCGACGCAAGATTCTCGAAATATCATATGAGGTGGTCTGCAAGAGGCCCGGCAAGAGGTCCACGGTGCCCGGCGGGGTTGGATGATGCAAGGTTGGATTTTATGGGCAAGGAAGTGGGAACAAGCGATTTCGGCTTATTTCTATGGGTGTTAGCCCACGGATTCTGGCGCTGCATGGGGTTCCAGCGCAAGATTCTTGAAAATTCGTACGAGGTGGTCCCCATGAGGCCCGGCAAGAGCTCCATGGTGCCCGGCGGGGTTGGATGAGGCCTGGTTGGATTTTATGGGCAAAGGAAGTGGAAACAGGCGATTTTGGCTCATTTCTGTGGGTGTTAGCCCACGGATTCTGGCGCTGCATGGAGTTCCAGCGCAAGATTCTCGAAAAATCATACGATGTAGTTCGCAAGAGGCCCGGAAAGAGGTACATGGTGCCCGGCGGGGTCGGATGAAGCCTGGTTGGATTTTATGGGACAAGGAAGTGGAAACAGGCGATTTCTGCTCATTTCTGTGGGTGTTAGCCCACGGATTCTGGCGTTGCATGGGGTTACGGCGTAAGATTCTGAAAAATTCATATGAGGTGGTCCGCAAGAGGCTCGGCAAGAGGTCCATGGTGCCCGGCGGGGTTGGATGAGGCCTGGTTTGATTTAATGGGCCAAGGAAGTGGAAACAGGCGATTTTGGCTCATTTCTGTGGGTGTTAGCCCACGGATTCTGGCGCTGCAAGGGGTTCCGGCGCAAAATTCTCAAAAATTCATACGAGGTGGTCCGCAAGAGGCCCGGCAAGAGGTCCACGGTGCCCGGCGGGGTTGGATGACGCAAGGTTGGATTTTATGGGCCAAGAAAGTGGGAACAAGCGATTTCGGCTTATTTCTATGGGTGTTAGCCCACGGATTCTGGCGCTGCATGGGGTTCCAGCGCAAGATTCTTGAAAATTCATACGAGGTGGTCCCCATGAGGCCCGACAAGAGGTCCATAGTGCCCGGCGGGGTTGGATGAGGCCTGGTTAGATTTTATGGGCCAAGGAAGTGGAAATAGGCTATTTTGGCTCATTTTTATGGGTGTTAGCCCACGGATTCTGGCGCTGCATGGGGTTCCGGCGCAAGATTCTCAAAAAATCATACGGGGTGGTCCGCAAGAGGACCGGCAAGAGGTCCATGGTGCCCGGCGGGGTTGGATGAGGCCTGGTTGAATTTTATGGGCCAAGGAAGCAGAAACAGGCGATTTCGGCTCATTTCTGTGGGTGTTAGCCACGGATTCTGGCGGTACATGGGGTTCCGGCGCAACATTCTCAAAAAATCATATGAGGTGGTCCGCAAGAGGCCCGGCAAGAGTTCCATGGTGCCCGGCGGGGTTGGATGAGCCCTGGTTAAATTTTATGGGCCAAGGAAGTGGAAACAGGCGATTTCGGCTCATTTCTGTTGGTGTTACCCCACGGACTTTGGCGTTGCATGGGGTTCCGGCCCAAGATTCTCGAAGACTCATATAAGGTGGTCCGCAATAGGCCCGAAAAGAGGTCCATGGTGCCCGCCGGGGTTGGATGAGGCCTGGTTGGATTTTATGGGCCAAGGAAGTGGAAACAGGAAATTTTTGCTCATTTTTGTGAGTGTTAGCCCACGGATTCTGGCGCTGCAAGGGGTTCCGGCGCAAGAATCTCGAAAACTCATACGAGATGGTCTGCAAGAGGCCCGGCAAGAGGTCCATGGTGCCTAACGGGGTTGGATGAGGCCTGGTTGGATTTTATGGGCCAACGAAGTGGAAACAGGCGATTTCGGCTCATTTGTGTGGGTGTTAGCCCATGGATTCTGGCGCTGCATGGGGTTCCGATGCAAGACTCTCAAAAAATCATACGAGGTTGTCCACAAGAGACCCGGAGAGAGGTCCATGGTGCCCGGTAGGGTTGGATGAGGCCTGGTTGGATTTCATGGTCCAACGAAGTGGAAACAGGCGATTTCGGCTAGTTTCTGTGGGTGTTAGCCAATGGATTCTAGCGCTGCATGGGGTTCCGGTGCAAGATTCTCGAAAATGCATACGCGGTGGTCCGTAAAAAGCCCAGAAAGAGGTCCATTGTGCCCGGCGGGGTTGGATGAGGCCTGGTTGGATTTTATGGGACAAGGAAGTGGAAATAGGCGATTTCGGCTCATTTTTATGGCTGTGAGCCCACGGATTCTAGCGCTGCATGGGGTTTCGACGCAAGATTCTCGAAAATTCATACGAGGTGGTCCACAAGAGGCCCGGGAAGAGGTCCATGGTGCCCGGTGGGGTTGGATGAGGTCTGGTTGGATTTTATAGACCAAGGAAGTGGAAAAAGGCAATTTCGGCTCATTTCTGTGGGTGTTAGCCCACGGATTCTAGCGCTGCATGGGGTTCCAGCGCAATATTCTCGAAATCTCATACGAGGTGGTCCACAAGAGGCACGGCAAGAGGTCCATGGTGCCCGGCGGGGTTGGATGAGGCCTGGTTGGATTTTATGGACAAAGGAAGTGGAAACAGGCAATTTCGGCTCATTTGTGTGGGTGTTAGCCCACGGATTCTGGCGCTGCATTGGGTTCCGGCGCAAGATTCTCGAAAAATCATATGAGGTGGTCTGAAAGAGGCCCGGCAAGAGGTCCATGGATCCCGGCGGGGTTGGATGTGGCCTAGTTGGACTTTATGGGCCAAGGAAGTGGAAACAGGCAATTTCGGCTCACTTCTGTGGGTGTTAGCGCACGGATTCTGGCGCTGCATGGGGTTTCGGCGCAAGATTCTCGAAAAATCATATGAGGTGTTCCGGAAGAGGTTCATGGTGCCCGGTGGGGTTGGATGAGGCCTGGTTGGATTTTATGGGCTAAGGAAGTGGAAATAGGCGATTTCGGCTCATTTCTGTGGGTGTTAGCCCACGGATTCTGGCGCTGCATGGGGTTCCGGCGCCAGATTCTCGAAAACTCATACGAGGTGGTCCGTAAGAGGCCCGGCAAGAGGTCCATGGTGCCCAGCGGGGTTGGATGAGGCCTAGTTGGATTTTGTGGGCCAAGGAAGTGGAAACAGGCGATTTCGGCTCATTTCTGTGGGTGTTAGCCCACGGATTTTGGCGCTGCATGGGTTTCCAGTGCAATTTTATCAAAATATCATACGAGGTGGTCCGCAAGAGGCCCGGAAAGAGGTCCATGGTGCCCGGCGGGGTCGAATAAGGCCTGGTTGGATTCTACGGGCCAAAGAAGTGGAAATAGGCGATTTTGGCTCATTTCTTTGGGTGTTAGCCAACGGATTCTGGCGATGCATGGGGTTCCGGTGCAAGATTCTCGAAAATTCATACGAGGTGGTCCGTAAGAGGCCCGGCAAGAGTTCCATGGTGCCCGGCGGGGTTGGATGAGGCCTGGTTGGATTTTATGGGCCAAGGAAGTCGAAACAGGCGATTTCGGCTCATTTCTGTGGGTGTTAGCGCACGGATTCTGGCGCTGCAGGGGGTTCCGACGCAAGATTCGCGAAAAGTCATACGAGGTTGTCCATAAGAGGCCCGGCAAGAGGTCCATGGTGCCCGGCGGGGTTGGATGAGGCCTGGTTGGATTTTATGGGCCAAGGAAGTGGAAACAGGCGATTTCGGCTCATTTCTATGGGTGTTAGCCCACGGATTCTGGCGCTGCATGGGGTTCCGACGCAAGATTCTCGAAATATCATATGAGGTGGTCCGCAAGAGGCCCGGCAAGAGGTCCACGGTGCCCGGCGGGGTTGGATGATGCAAGGTTGGATTTTATGGGCCAAGGAAGTGGGAACAAGTGATTTCGGCTTATTTCTATGGGTGTTAGCCCACGGATTCTGGCGCTGCATGGAGTTCCAGCGCAAGATTCTTGAAAATTCATACGAGATGGTCCCCATGAGGCCCGGCAAGAGGTCCATAGTGCCCGGCGGGGTTGGATGAGGCCTGGTTGGATTTTATCGGCCAAGGAAGTGGAAACAGGCGATTTTGGCTCATTTCTGTGGGTGTTAGCCCATGGATTCTGGCGCTGCATGGAGTTCCAGCGCAAGATTCTCGAAAAATCATAGGATGTGGTCCGCAAGAGGCCCGGCAAGAGGTACATGGTGCCCGGCGGGGTCGGATGAGGCCTGGTTGGATTTTATGGGACAAGGAAGTGAAAACAGGCGATTTCTACTCATTTCTTTGGGTGTTAGCCCACGGATTCTGGCGCTGCATGGGGTTCCGGCGTAAGATTCTGAAAAATTCATATGAGGTGGTCCGCAAGAGGCTCGGCAAGAGGTCCATGGTGCCCGGCGGGGTTGGATGAGGCCTGGTTTTATTTAATGGGCCAAGGAAGTGGAAACAGGCGATTTTGGCTCATTTCTGTGGGTGTTAGCCCACGGATTCTGGCGCTGCAAGGGGTTCCGGCGCAAAATTCTCAAAAATTCATACGAGGTGGTCCGCAAGAGGCCCGGCAAGAGGTCCACGGTGCCCGGCGGGGTTTGATGACGCAAGGTTGGATTTTATGGGCCAAGGAAGTGGGAACAAGCGATTTCGGCTTATTTCTATGGGTGTTAGCCCACGGATTCTGGCGCTGCATGGGGTTCCAGCGCAAGATTCTTGAAAATTCATACGAGGTGGTCCCCATAAGGTCCGACAAGAGGTCCATGGTGCCTGGCGGGGTTGGATGAGGCCTGGTTGGATTTTATGGGCCAAGGAAGTGGAAACAGGCGATTTTGGCTCATTTTTGTGGGTGTTAGCCCATGGATTCTGGCGCTGCATGGAGTTCCAGCGCAAGATTCTCAAAAAGTCATACAATGTGGTCCGCAAGAGGCCCGGCAAGAGGTACATGGTGCCCGGCGGGGTCGGATGAGGCCTGGTTGGATTTTATGGGACAAGGATGTGGAAACAGGCGATTTTTGCTCATTTCTGTGGGTGTTAGCCCACGGATTCTGGCGCTGCATGGGGTTCCGGCGTAAGATTCTGAAAAAATCATATGAGGTGGTCCGCAAGAGGCTCGGCAAAAGGTCCATGGTACACGGCAGGGTTGGATGAGGCCTGGTTTGATTTAATGGGCCAAGGAAGTCGAAAAAGGCGATTTTGGCTCATTTCTGTGGGTGTTAGACCATGGATTCTGGGAATGCATGGTGTTCCGGCATAAGATTCTCGAAAACTCATATGAGGTGGTCCGCAAGAGGCCCGACAAGAGTTCCATGGTGCCCGACGAGGTTGGATGAGGCCTGGTTGGATTTTATAGGCCAAGGAAGTGGAAACAGGCGATTTCAGCTCATTTCTGTGGATATTAGCCCACGGATTCTGGCGCGGCATGGGGTTCCGGCACAAGATTCTCGAAAAATCATACGAGGTGGTCCGCAAGAGGCCCGACAAGAGGTCCATGGTGCCCGGTGGGGTTGGATGAGGCCTGGTTGGACTTTATGGGCCAAGGAAGTTGAAACAGGCGATTTCGGCTCATTTCTATGGGATTTAGCCCATGGATTCTGGCGCTGCATGGGGTTCTGGCGCAAGATTCTCGAAAAATCATACGAGGTGGTCCGCCATAGGCCCGGCAAGATGTCCATGGTGCCCAGCAGGGTTGTATAAGGCCTGGTTGGATTTTATGGGCCAAGGAAGTGGAAACAGGCAATTTCGGCTCATTTATGTGGGTGTTAGCCCACCAATTCTGGCGCAGCATGGGGTTCCAGCGCAAGATTCTCGAAAAATCATACGAGGTGGTCCGCAAGAGGCCCGGCAAGATGTCTTTAGTGCCTGGCGGGGTTGGATGAGGCCTGGTTGTATTTTATGGGCCAAGGAACTGGAAACAGGCGATTTCGGCTCATTTTTGTGTGTATTAGCCCACGGATTATGGCACTGCATGGGGTTCCAGCGCAAGATTCTCGAACAATCATACGAGGTGGTCCGCAAGAGGCCCGGCAAGAGTTCCATGGTGCCTGGCGGGGTTAGGAGAGGCCTGGATGGATTTTATGGGCCAAGGAAGTGGAAATAGGCGATTTTGGCATATTTCTGCGGGTGTTAGCCCACGGATTTCTGCGCTGCATGGGGTTCCGGCGCAAGATTCTCGAAAAATCATATGAGGTGGTCCGCATGAGGCCCGAAAAGAGGTCCATGGTGCCCGGCGGTGTTTGATGAGGCCTGGTTGGATTTTATGGGCCAAGAAAGTGGAAATAGGTGATTTCGGCTTATTTCTGTGGGTGTTAGCCCACGGAATCTGGCGTTGCATGGGGTTCCGGCGCAAGATTCAAGTAAAATCATACGAGGTGGTTTGCAAGAGGTCCATGGTGCCCGACGGGGTTGGATGAGGCCTGGTTGGATTTTTTGGGCCAAGGAAGTGGAAACAGGCGATTTCAGCTCAATTCTGTGGGTGTTAGCCCACGGATTTTGGCGCAGCATGGGGTTCTGGCGCAAGATTCTCGAAAAATCATATGAGGTGGTCCACAAGATTCCCGGCAAGAGTTCCATGGTGCCCTGCGGGGTTGGATGAGGCCTGGTTAGATTTTATGGGCCAAGGAAGTGGAAACAGGCGATTTTGGCTCAATTCTGTGAGTGTTAGCCCACAGATTCTGGTGTTGCATGGGGTTCCGGTGCAAGATTCTCGAAAAATCATACGAGGTAGTCCGCAAGAGGGCCGGCAAGAGTTCTATGGTGCCCGGCGGGGCTGGATGAGGCCTAGTTGGATTTTATGGGCCAAGGAAGCGGAAACCGGAGATTTCAGCTCATTTAAGTTGGTGTTAGCTCACGGATTCTGGCGCTGCATGTGGTTCCGGCGCAGGATTCTCGAATAATCATACGATGTAGTCCGCAAGAGGCCCGGCAATACTTCCATGGTGCCCCGCGGAGTTGGATGAGGCCTGGTTGGAATATATGGGCCAAGGAAGTGGAAACAGGCGATTTCGGCTCATTTCTGTGGGTGTTAGCCCATGGATTCTGGCGCTACATGGGGTTCCGGCGCAACATTCTCGAAAAATAATATGAGGGGGTCCGCAAGAGGCCCGGCAAGAGGTCCATGGTGCCCGGCGGGGTTTGATGAGGCCTGGTTGGATTTAATGGGCCAAGGAAGTGGAAACAGGCGATTTCAGCTCAATTCTGTGGGTGTTAGCCCGCGGATTTTGGCGCAGCATGGGGTTCTGGCGCAAGATTCTCGAAAAATCATATGAGGTGGTCCACAAGATTCCCGGCAAGTGGTCCATGGTGCCCGGCGGGGTTGGATGAGGCCTGGTTAGATTTTATGGGCCAAGGAAGTGGAAACAGGCGATTTTGGCTCATTTCTGTGAGTGTTAGCCCACGGATTCTGGCGCTGCAAGGGGTTCCAGCGCAAGATTCTCGAAATATCATACGAGGTGGTCTGCAAGAGGCCCGGCAAGAGGTCCATGGTGCCCGGCGGGGTTGGCTGAGGCCTGGTTGGATTTTATGGGCCAAGGAAGTGGAAACAGGCGATTTCGGCTCATTTATTTGGGTGTTAGACCACGGATTCTGGTGCTGCATGGGGTTCCGACGCAAGATTCTCTAAAAATCATACGAGGTTGTCCGCAAGAGGCCCTGCAAGAGGTCCATGGTGCCCGGCGGGGTTGGATGAGGCCTGGTTGGATTTTATGGGCCAAGGAAGTGGAAACAGGCGATTTCGGCTCATTTCTGTGGGTGTTAGCCCACGGATTCTGGCGCTGCATGGGGTTCCGACGCAAGATTTACGAAATATCATACGAGGTGGTCCGCAAGAGGCCCGACAAGAGGTCCATGGTGCTTGGCGGGGTTGGATGAGGCCTGGTTGGATTTTATGGGACAAGGAAATGGAAACAGGCAATTTCGGCTCATTTCGGTGAGTGTTAGCCCACGGATTCTGGCGCTGCATGGGTTTCCGGCACACGATTCTCGAAAAATCATACGAGGTAGTCCAAAAGAGGCCCGAGAAGAGGTCCACGGTGCCCGGCAGGGTTGGATGAGGCCTGGTCGGATTTTATGGGCCAAGGAAGTGGAAACAGGCGATTTCGGCTCATTTCTGTGGGTGTTAGCCCACGGATTCTTGCGCTGCATGCGGTTCTGGCGCAAGATTCTCAAAAAATCATACGATTTGGTCCGCAAGAGGCCCAGCAAGAGGTCCATGGTTCCCGGCGGGGTTAGATGAGGCCTGATTGAATTTTATGGACCAAGGAAGTGGAAACAGGCGATTTCGGCTCATTTCTGTGGGTGTTAGCCCACGGACTCTAGCGCTGCAGGGGGTTCTGGTGCAAGATTCTCAAAAAATTATACGAGGTGGTGCGCAAGAGACCCGGCAAGAGGTCCATGGTGCCCGGCGGGGTTGGGTGAGGACAGGTTAGATTTTATGGGCCAAGGAAGTGGAAACAGACGATTTTGGCTCATTTCTGTGGGTGTTAGCCCACGGATTCTGGCGTTGCATGGGGTTCCGACGCAAAATTCTCAAAAATTCAAACGAGGTGGTCCGCAAAAGGCCCGGCAAGAGGTCCATGGTGCCCGGCGGGGTTGGATGACGCAAGGTTGGATTTTATGGGCCAAGGAAGTGGGAACAAGCGATTTCGGCTTATTTCTGTGTGTGTTAGCCCACGGATTCTGGCGCTGCATGGGGTTCTAGCGCAAGATTCTCGAAAGTTCATACGAGGTGGTCCCCAAGAGGCCCGGCATAAGGTCCATGGTGCCCGGGGGGATTGGATGAGGCCTGGTTAGATTTTATGGGCCAAGGAAGTGGAAACAGGCGATTTTAGCTCATTTCTGTGGGTGTTAACCCACGGATTCTGGCGCTGCATGGAGTTCTAGCGCAAGATTCTCGAAAAATCATACGATGTGGTCCGCAAGAGGCCCGGCAAGAGGTACATGGTGCCCGACGGGGTTGGATGAGGCCTGGTTGGATTTTATGGGACAAGGAAGTGGAAACAGGCGATTTCGGCTCATTTCTGTGGGTGTTAACCCACGGATACTAGCGCTGCATGGGGTTCCGGCGTAAGATTCTCAAAAAATCATATGAGGTTGTCCGCAAGAGGCCTGGCAAGAGGTCCATGGTCCCCGACGGGGTTGGATGAGGCCTGGTTCCCATCTAAGGTTGAATAAGATTAGATTAGTCTCGCTAAATTCGTTCTCGAATGATTCATCGATGGAATTAGGCCTAGGTGTATGAAAACCTGTCCTTAACGGGATGGTACTGCTTTGATTTTATAGGCCAAGGAAGTGGAAACATGCGATTTTGGCTCATTTCTGTGGGTGTTAGCCCACGGATTCTGGCGCTGCATGGGGTTCCGGCATAAGATTCTCGAAAGATCATACGAGGTGATCCGCAAGAGGCCCGGCAAGAGGTCCATGGTGCCCGGCGAGGTTAGATGAGGCCTGGTTGGATTTTATAGGCCAAGGAAGTGGAAACAGGCGATTTCGGCTCATTTCTGTGGATGTTAGCCCACGGATTCTGGCCTTGCATGGGGTTCCGGCGTAAGATTCTCGAAATATCATACGAGGTGGTCCACAAGAGGCCCGTCAAGAGGTCCATGGTGCCCGGTGGGGTTGGATGAGGCCTGGTTGGATTTTATGGGCCAAGGAAGTGGAAATAGGCGATTTCGGCTCATTTCCGGGGGTGTTAGCCCACGGATTCTGGCGCTGCCTGGGGTTCTGGCGCAAGATTCTCGAAAACTCATAACGGGGTGGTCCACAAGAGGCCCGGCAAGAGGTTCATGGTGCCTGGCGGGGTTGGATGAGGCCTGGTTGGATTTTATGGGCCAAGGAAGTGGAAACAGAAGATTTTGGCTCATTTCTGTGGGTTTTAGCCCACGAATTCTAACGTTGCATGGGGTTCCATCGCAAGATTCTCAAAAAATCATACGAGGTGGTCCGTAAGAGGACCGGCAAGATGTCCATGGTTCCCAGCAGGGTTGGATGAGGCCTGGTTGGATTTTATGGGCCAAGGAAGTGGAAACAGGCGATTTCGGCTCATTTTTGTGGGTGTTAGCCCACGGATTCTGGCGCTGCATGGGGTTCCGGCGCAAGATTCTCAAAAATTCATACGAGGTGGTCCGCAAGAGGCCCGACAAGATGTCCATGGTTCCCGGCGGGGTTGGATGAGGCCTGGTTGAATTTTATGGGCCAAAGAACTGGAAACAGGCGATTTCAGTTCATTTCTGTGTGTATTAGCCCAGGGATTATGTCACTGCATGGGGTTCCGGCGCAAGATTCTCGAACAATCATACGAGGTGGTCCGCAAGAGGCCCGACAAGAGTTCCATGGTGCCCGGCAGGGCTGGATGAGGCCTGGTGGGATTTTATGGGCCAAGGAAGTGGAAACAGGCGATTTCGGCTCATTTCTGTGGGTGTTAGCCCACGGATTCTGGCGCTGCATGGGGTTCCGGCGTAAGATTCTCGTAAACTCATACGAGGTGGTCCGCAAGAGGCCCGGCAAGATGTCCATGGTGCCCGGCGGGGTTGGATGAGGCCTTGTTGGATTTTATGGGCCAAGGAACTGGAAACAGGCAATTTCGGCTCATTTCTGTGGGTATTAGCCCACGGATTCTGGCACTGCATGGGGTTCCAGCGCAATATTCTCGAACAATCATACGAGGTGGTCCGCAAGAGGCCCGGCAAGAGTTCCATGGTGCCCAGCAGGGTTGGGTGAGGCCTGATTGGATTTTATGGGCCAAGGAAGTGGAAACAGGCGATTTCGGCTCATTTCTGTGGGTGTTAGCCCACGGATTCTGGCGCTGCATGGGATCCGGCGCAAGATTCTCAAAAAATCATACGAGGTTGTCCGCAAGATTCAAATGGCTCATTCAATAATTTAGGTGTTCTTTTAAGCTTCCCAGCAAATAGTGTTGTAATATATGATAATGTAGAACCAGGGTCAATTAATGCACACACATTATGTGAAACCTTCTGTCACGCCCTAAGCCCCATTAAGGCGGACTGGCAACCGTTGTCGACAAGGCTCGGAAGAACCAACATATAACTATACACCTGCTATGAACATTTAAGAGGTTTCCATACTCAATATGTTATCAAAAGAAAGTAAACTGTACTAACAAACTAAAAGTAAAGGCATAAGACTAGGCCATCGGAGCCACGATGTCTATAATACACTATTTGACCACACTTTAATTTACATAGTCTACAAAGCCTCTAAGTAAGGAATGATATCCAAATGGGTCGAGACAGGCCCCGCCTCATGACCAGCTATACAATACAAAATATAAATTCTAAACACATAAGCCCCGAAGCAACCTGGAGCTTAGTAATAGCAGTTGAAAGCCTTGTACTCTTACTAGGGAGATCTAGTAACTCCTGTACCTGCAGCATGAAATGCAAGTCCCCCGTAAGGGACGTCAGTACGAGATAATGTACTAAATATGTTAGGCAGGAAATACTGTACATGATATAAGAACTCAGATGAAATCACATGCTGGAGTGTAATGATGAAAAGACCACTTTTAGTCATACTATGGAATCATGTACTTTATGTCTTTTTATTACTGTATCTTTACTGTATAATCTGTGCACAATATATCATGTAAATGACCAGCTGATCAGTGGTAAAGCTGTAATGGGATCGACCCTGGCTAGGTGATTCCTTCACCCCTCGGGCTACCACCCAAATGAGATCGACCCTGGCTAGGCGATTCTTTCACCCCTCGGGCTACCACCCATTTATAAGCAACTGTAAGTTATCTTTTGTTTACTTTGAGATGGTTCTTTTGGTGGTCATAACCTTTAGAACTGTAGGAATATAGACATGTGACATATGAACAACCATACAAGGTAATACTACAATGAAAAGAGAGATACACAACTAATGAACCGTATCGGAGATTAAACAGCACATAGACTTTGTTTGGTAAGAAGGAACTCATGTATATTTGGTATTCAGGTACATATGCAGGTTGACAATTACTATGTATGGGTACATATGAACATGGTAAAGAGTGGGGACACAGATAGTAGCCATGTCGGAGTTTGTACGTGCCTTTATATGCTAAGGAAGATTATAGATTTCATGCCAAGTAATAGGAAATCAAGTTGCCTTATATACCTCGCTGTACTATGTCGTTATTACCTCGGGGTAGTATCCTTTTCCTCCAAACACTTATCTACAACATATTAGGTGATAAAACTAGTGTTAGCAGCTAATAAACACGTCTAAGTAATCCAATTTCACCCAAAAATAATATCCGGGCAGCAAGCTCGGAATTAGCACCCCAAAGAGTATTCTTTCAACAATTCCACTCCTAATCATATTTTCTAGCACACATGCCCATATACATGTCATATCCAGCTATGTTTAGTCCCATAACTGCATTACAACAACTCATACAATACAGCATACAACAACTCTACACAACACGTAAGTAGACAACGCAACATTGCGTCCTTCCGCTACATTTCGACGTCAACCATTCCAAATCCATTCCAACCTCAACCAAACTGTCCTCAACATATTTACCAACAATTACAGTCCTAAACCAGTCCAAAAATAGTCCCTAAGTAGATGAAAAACATGAGACAACAATTCCCAAAAACAGTCCACAAATTCTTACTAATGACCGGAATTAAGACATCATTTAAGAACTTGTTTTTGCGGAAGATACAAGTGGTCCAACAGCCTTCTTACATCATTACAGACCCAAGACTTCTTAAAAACATACATATTACTTCATAACCCAGCCAACCAACAAGATAAAAGTCTCATATTTAACAAGAAAAATGAACCACAAAATTTGGAACACATGCTGTCCCAAAATTCCTGCACAATACCACCAACATACTCTTCATGTTTTTCATGAACAATTTACACCAAACCATGGGTATTTTTACTTACCTTAACCCTCAAGTATTAGGTTCTCTTCAAGAACCCTAGAAGTGTGTCTTGGCTGCTTTAGAAAATGAGAAGAGAGCAAGAAGAAACTTAGAGAGAAAATCTGAAATTTGGCTTAAGAAAAATGGCTAAAAGTTGCTGCTTGTTGCTCCCTTTTATAGGCCTCTTTTGGCCGACTTTCTTTTGGGGTTTTAGCCTTATTTTAATAAGGTTATGGGGCAGCAGCTTGGCCCTTTCATTTGGGCCTTATTGGACTTCAAATGGGATGGGCTTTGTTGCAAACATTTCTCCCCTAAGCCCTCTTAGTTTGGGCCCTAGTTTTTAATTGGATTGTAATTGTAATTTGGCCCTTTTCCTATCCATCTTGGGCTGCAAATATTGTCCTTTTATGATGCCAACCCATGGGCCGAAATGACATCCTTAACTCGGGGTTTATTCTTTATCGGACTTAAAAAAATTCGGTGTTGGGCCTTGTCTCCGTTTACCGAGCTTATTTAAGCTAAGCACGTAGGTGACTCACCTACTAGCTTCCTAAGTCCGACAAGCACCTCAATTATTTTACTTCATTTTAGGTCACACTCTTCTTAACTCGACTTAAAAATTATATACGCTCGGTCATCTTAAGCGTTTGACGTACATATAGCCCTTTAATCTAAAAGTCACGCACTTTTAAAAATATGTGCGGATTTGACCTTGCCATATCATGTCTCATCTGTGTTGGACTAGTACATGTAAGATGTGGGGTGTTACATCCTCCCTCCCTAGGAACATTTGTCCCCGAATGGAAGCATAATTGAATAGGTTAAACAAGTTCGAACTTCCGTGTAAACAAACTTTTGAAAACATAATAAGAATTCATATTCACGTACCTACTACTCCTTCATCTCTGTATCTTGGACTTCCTCTTTAGCATCAAATAAATAAGGGTATTTAGACCTCATTGCTTCCTCAGCCTCTCACGTTATCTCTTCTACCTGTTGGTTCCTCCAAAGCACTTTTACTGAAGGTATTTCCTTATTCCTTAGCTTTCTAACTTGGCAATCTAGGATAGCAGTAGGTACCTCTTCATAGGTGAGATCTTCCTTAACCTGCATATCTTCAATAGGAGTAATACGAGATGGGTCACCTATGCATTTTCGAAGTATTGAGACATGAAAAACTGGATGAACCATTGAAAGCTCTTGGGGTAACTCTAATTCATATGCAACCTGTCCAAACCTTTTAATAATCTTATATGGCCCTATGTAACGCGGGCTTAGTTTCCTTTCTTACCAAATCTCGTAACATCTTTCATTGGGGACACCTTTAAGAACACCCAATCTCCTACTGAGAATTCCAGTCCTCTTCTTCTAGCATCTGCATATGATTTGTGACGACTTTGGGCTGTTTCTAGTCGTTGTCGTATTACCTTGACTTTTTCCATAACTTGTTGGACTAGATCTGGACCAAGCAAGGTGGTTTCACCCACTTCAAACCATCCTATTGGTGATCTACATTTCCTTCCATGCAAAGCTTCATACGGTGCCATCTTGATGCTTGAATGGTAGCTATTATTATAGGCAAATTCAATAAGTGGCAAATGGTCCACCCAACTACCTTTGAAGTCTAATGCATAAGCCCGTAACATATCTTCAAGTGTTTGAATGGTGCGTTCTGCTTGACCATCTGTCTGCGGGTGGAAAGCTGTACTTAAATTCACTTGTGTCCCTAAGCTCCTCTGGAAGGATTTCCAAAACTTTGCGGTGAATTGAGCTCCCCGATCAGATATAATGTATATTGGAACCCCATGTAGCCTAACTATTTCTTTGAGGTATAGCTTTGCATACTCTTCAGCCGTATAATCACTCTTAACTGGTAAGAAGTGTGCTGACTTTGTAAGTCTATCAACGATTACCCATATGGAGTCAAACTTCTGAAATGAGCGAGGCAACCCGGTAACAAAATCCATATTAATCATATCCCACTTCCATGTAGGAAGCTCTATACATTGCATATAACCTCCCGGCTTTTGGTGCTCTACCTTAACTTGTTGGCAATTCGGACATTGAGCCACAAATTCTGCAAGGTCCTTTTTCATGCCTTCCCACCAAAACATTCCCTTCAGGTCATGGTAAATCTTAGTTGATCCTGGATGGATAGAATATCTTGAATGATGGGCTTCTTCCATTATCCTCCTTCTTAGTCCATTTATATTAGGAACGCACAATCTATTTTGACAGTCCAGTACTCCATTTTGGGTAAGTTCAAAGCCCTTCATTATGCCTTGACTCACGTTCTCCTTAAGTCACTGTAGAATAGGATCTTTGAACTATTTTTCCCTTACCTCTGCTATCAATGAAGACTCCGCAGCATTATGCACAACAACCCCTTCCTTTGGAGTTTCAATCAGGTGTACACCCAAATTGGCTAGTTGACGTAGATCCTTAGCGACTCCTTGACTTACCACGGTCTGATCATCAATATTCACAATTTCCTTGCGGCTCAAAGCATCGGCTACCATATTTGCTTTCCCTGGATGGTATAGTATATCAACATCGTAATCCTTTATTAGCTCCAGCCACCTCCGCTGCCTTAAATTTAGGTCTTTCTGTTTAAATATGTACTGTAAGCTCTGGGCACCATGGACCTCTTTCTGGGCCTTTTGCGGACCACCTCGTATGATTTTTCGAGAATCTTGCGCCAGAACCCCATGCAGCGCCAGAATCCGTGGGCTAACACCCACAGAAATGAGCCAAAATCGCCTGTTTCCACTTCCTTGGCCCATAAAATCCAACCAGGCCTCATCCAACCCCGCCGGGCACCATGGACCTCTTGACGGGCCTCTTGCGGACCACCTCGGATGAGTTTTCGAGAATCTTGCGCCGGAACCCCATGCAGCGCCAGAATCCGTGGGCTAACACCCACAGAAATGAGCCGAAATTGCCCATTTCCACATCCTTGGCCCATAAATTCCAACCAGGCCTCGTCCAATCCCGCTGGGCACCATGGACCTCTTGCCAGGCCTCTTGCGGACCACCTCGTATGATTTTTAGAGAATCTTGCGCCGGAACCCCATGCAGCACCAGAATCCGTGGGCTAACAGCCACAGAAATGAGACGAAATCGCCTGTTTCCATTTCCTTGGCCCATGAAATCCAACCAGGCCTCATCCAACCCCGCCGGGAACCAAGGACCTCTTGTCGACCCTCTTACGGACCACCTCATATGATCTTTCGAGAATCTTGCGCCAGAACCCCATGCAGCGCCAGAATCTGTGGGAAAACACCCACAGAAATATGCCGAAATCGCCTGTTTCCACTTCCTTGGCCCATAAAATCCAACCATGCCTCATACAACCCCGCCGGGCACCATGGACTTCTTGCCGGGCCTCTTGCGGACAACCTCGTATGAGTTTTCGAGAATCTTGCGCTGGAACCCCATGCAGCGCCAGAATCCGTGGGCTAACAGCCACAGAAATGAGACGAAATCGCCTGTTTCCACTTCTTTGGTCCATAAAATCCAACCAGGCCTCATCCAACCTCACCGGGAACCATGGACCTCTTGCCGGGCCTCTTGCAGACCACCTCGTATGATGTTTTGAGAATCTTCCGCCAGAACCCCATGCAGCGCCAGAATCTGTGGGATAACATCCACAGAAATGAGCCGAAATCGCCTGTTTCCACTTCCTTGGCCCATAAAATCCAACCAGTCCTCATCCAACCCCCCCGGGCACCATGGACCTCTTGTCGGGCCTCCTTTTGACCACCTCATATGAGTTTTTGAGAATCTTGCGCCGGAACCCCATGCAGCACCAGAATCCGTGGGCTAACACCCACAGAAATGAGCCGAAATTGCCTGTTTCCACTTTCTTGGCCCATAAAATCCAACCAGGCCTCATCCAACCCTGCCAGGAACCATGGACCTCTTTCTGGGCCTCTTGCAGACCAACTCGTATGATTTTTCGAGAATCTTGCGCCGAAACCCCATGCAGCGCCAGAATCCGTGGGTTAACACCCACAGAAATGAGCCGCAATCGCCTGTTGCCACTTCCTTGGCCCATAAAATCCAACCATGCATCATCCAACCCCGTCGGGCACCATGGACCTCTTGACGGGCGTCTTGCGGAACACCTCGCATGAGTTTTCAAGAATCTTGCGCCGGAACCCCATGCAGCGCTAGAATTCGTGGGCTAATACCCACAGAAATGAGCCGAAATCGCCTATTTCCACATCCTTGGCCCATAAATTCAAACCAGGCCTCATCCAATCCCTCCGAGCACCATGGACCTCTTGCCAGGCCTCTTGCAGACCACCTCGTTTGATTTTGAGAATCTTGCGCCGGAACCCCATGCAGCGCCAGAATCCGTGGGCTAACACCCACAGAAATGAGCTGAAATCGCCTGTTTCCACTTCCTTGGCCCATGAAATCCAACCAGGCCTCATCCAACCCCGCCGAGAACCATGGACCTCTTGCCGGGCCTCTTGCGGACCACCTCGTATGATCTTTCGAGAATCTTGCGCCAGAACCCCATGCAGCGCCAGAATCCGTGGGCAAACACCCACATAAATGAGCCAAAATCGCCTTTTTCCATTTCCTTGGCCTATAAAATCCAACCAGGCCTCATCCAACCCTGCCGGGCACCATGGACCTCTTGTCGGGCCTCTTGCGGACCACCTCGTATGAGTTTTCGAGAATCTTGCACTGGAACCCCATGCAGCGCCAGAATCCGTGGGCTAACAGCCACAGAAATGAGATGAAATCGCCTGTTTCCACTTTCTTGGCCCATAAAATCCAACCAGGCCTCATCCAACCTCACTGGGAACCATGAACCTCTTGCCGGGCCTTTTGCAGACCACCTCGTATGATATTATGAGAATCTTCCGCCAGAACCCCATGCAGCGCCAGAATCTCTGGGCTAACACCCACAGAAATGAGCTGAAATCGCCTGTTTCCACTTCCTTGGCCCATAAAATCCAACCAGTCCTCATCCAACCCCCCGGGCACCATGGAACCTTGCCGGGCCTCTTTTGGACCACCTCATATGATTTTTCAAGAATCTTGCGCCGGAACTCCATGCAGCGCCAGAATCCGTGGGCTAACACCCATAGAAATGAGTCGAAATTGCCTATTTCCACTTCCTTGGCCCATACAATCCAACCAGGCCTCATCCAACCCTGCCGGGAACCATGGACCTCTTTCCGAGCCTCTTGCGGACCACCTCGTATGATTTTTTGAGAATCTTGCGCCGAAACCCCATGCAGCACCAGAATCCGTAGGTGAACACCCTCAGAAATGAGCAAAAATCGCCTGTGTCCAATTCCTTGGCCCATAAAATCCAGCCAGGCCTCATCCAACCCCGCCGGGGACCATGGACCTCTTGCCGGGCCTCTAACGGACTACCTCGTATGATTTTTCGAGAATCTTGCGCTGGAACCCCATGCAGTGCCAGAATCCTTCAGCTAACACCTACAGAAATGAGCCGAAATCGCCTATTTCCACTTCCTTGGCCCATAAAATCCAACCAGGCCTCATCCAACCCCATCGGGCACCATGGACCTCTTGCCGGGCTTCTTGTGGACTACCTCGTATGATTTTTCGAGAATCTTGCGCCGGAACCCCATGCAGCGCCAGAATCCGTGGGCTAACTCCCACAGAAATGAGCCGAAATCGCCTGTTTCGACTTCTTTGGCCCATAAAATCCAACCAGGCCTCATCCAACCCCGCCAGGCACCATGGACCTCTTGCCGGGCCTCTTGCGGACCACCTCGTATGATATTTTGAGAATCTTGTACCGAAACCCCATGCAGCGCCAGAATCCGTGGGCTAACACCCACAGAAATGAGCCGAAATCACCTGTTTCCACTTACTTGGCCCATAAAATCAACCAGGACTCATCCAACCCCGCCGGGCACCATGGACCTCTTGCCGGGCCTCTTGCGGACAACTCACATGATTTTTTGAGAATCTTGCGCCGGAACCCTATGCAGCTCGAGAATCCGTGTGCTAACACCCACAGAAATGAGCCGAAATCGCCTGTTTTACACTTCCTTGGCCCATAAAATCCAACCAGGCCTCATTCAACCCTGCCGGGCACCATGGACCTCTTGCCGGGCCTCTTGCGGACCAACTCGTATGATTTTTCGAGAATCTTGCGCCGTAACCCCATGCAGCGCAAGAATCCGTGGGCTAACACCCACAGAAATGAGCCGAAATTGCCTGTTTCCACTTCCTTGGCCCATAAAGTCCAACCAGGCCTTATCCAACCCCGCCGAGCACCATGGACCTCTTGCCGGGCCTCTTGCAGACTACCTCGTATGATTTATCGAGAATCTTGCGTTAGAACCCCCTGCAACGCCAGAATCCGTGGGCTAACACCCACAGAAATGAGCCAAAAACGCCTATTTCCACTTCCTCAGCCCATAAAATCCAACCAGGCCTCATCCAACCCCGCCGGGCACCATAAACCTCTTTCCGGGCCTCTTGGGGACCACCTCGTATGAGTTTTCAAGAATCTTGCGCCGGAACCCCATGCAACGCTAGAATCCGTGGGCTAACTCCCATAAAAATGAGCCGAAATCGCCTGTTTCCACTTCCTTGGCCCATAAAATTCAACCATTCCTCATCCAACCCCACCGGGCACCATGGAACTTTTTTCGGGCCTCTTGCGGACCACCTCGTATGATTTTTCGAGAATCTTGGGCCGGAACCCCATGCAGCGCCAAAATCCGTTGGCTAACACCCTCAGAAATGAGCCGAAATCGCCTGTTTCCACTTGGCCCATAAAATCCAACCAGGCCTCATCCAACCCCGCCGGGCACCATGGACCTCTTGCCGGGCCTCTTGCGGACCACCTCATATGATTTTTCGAGAATCTTGCACCGAAACCCCATGCAGCGCCAGAATCCGTGGGATAACACCCACAGAAATGAGCCGAAATCACCTATTTCCACTTCCTTGGCCCATAAACGCAAACCAAGCCTCATCCAACCATGCCGGGCACCATAGACCTCTTGCCAGGCCTCTTGCGGACCACCTCGTATGAATTTTCGAGGATCTTGCGCCGGAACCCCATGCAGCGC
>CM057055.1:66783321-66800321 GCA_029948455.1 Solanum rostratum | reverse complement strand
TGGGCCAAGGAAGTGGAAACAGGCGATTTCGGCTCATTTATGTGGGTGTTAGCCCACGGATTCTGGCGCTGCATGGGGTCCCAGCGCAGGATTCTCTAAAAATCATACGAGGTGGTCCGCAAGAGGCCCTGCAAGAAGTCCATGGTGCCCGGCGGGGTTGGATGAGGCCTGGTTTGATTTTATGGGCCAAGGAAGTGGAAACAGGCGATTTCGGCTCATTTATGTGGGTGTTAGCCCACGGATTCTGGCGCTGCATGGGGTCCCAGCGCAGGATTCTCTAAAATTCATACGAGGTGGTCCGCAAGAGGCCCGGAAAGAGGTCCATGGTGCCCAGCGGGGTTGGATGAGGCCTGGTTTGATTTTATAGGCCATGGAAGTGGAAACAAGCGATTTCTGCTCATTTCTGTGGGTGCTAGCCCACGGATTCTGGCGCTGCATGGGGTTCTGGCGCAGGATTCTCGAAAACTCATACGAGGTGGTCCGCAAGAGGTCCATGGTGCCTGGCGGGGTTGGATGAGGCCTGGTTGGAGTTTATGGGCCAAGGAAGAGGAAACAGGCGATTTCAGCTCATTTCTGTGGGTGTTAGGCCACGAATTCTGGCGCTGCATGGGGTTCCGGCGCAAGATTCTCAAAAAATCATACGAGGTGGTCCGCAAGAGGTCCAGCAAGAGGTCCATGGTGCCCGGCGGGGTTGGATGAGGCCTGGTTTGATTTTATGGGCCAAGGAATTGGAAACAGGCGATTTCGGCTCATTTATGTGGGTGTTAGCCCACGGATTCTTGTGCTGCTTGGGGTCCCGGCGCAAGTTTCGCAAAACTCATACGAGGTGGTCAGCAAGAGGCCCGGCAAGAGGTCCATGGTGCCCGGCGGGGTTTGATAAGGCCTGGTTTGATTTTATGGGCCAACAAAGTGGAAACAGGCGATTTCGGCTCATTTCTACGGGTGTTAGCCCACGGATTCTGGCACTGCATGGGGTTCCGGCGCAAGATTCTCGAAACATCATACGAGGTGGTCCCCAAGAGTCCCGGAAAGAGGTCCATGGTGCCCGGGGGGGTTGGATGAGGCCTGGTTGGATTTTATGGGCCATGGAAGTGGAAACAGGCGATTTCTGCTCATTTCTGTGGGTGTTAGCCCACGGATTCTGGCGCTGCATGGATTCCGGCGCAAGATTCTCGAAAAATCATACGAGGTGGTCCGCAAGAGGTCCATGGTGCCTGGCAGGGTTGGATGAGGCCTGGTTGGAGTTTATGGGCCAAGGAAGAGGAAACAGGCGATTTCGGCTCATTTCTGTCGGTGTTAGACCACGAATTTTGGCGCTGCATGGGGTTCTGGCTCAAGATTCTCAAAATATCATACAAGGTGGTCAGCAAGAGACCCGGAAAGAGGTCCATGGTGCCCGGCGGGGTTGGATGAGGCCTGGTTGGATTTTATGGGACAAGGAAGTGGAAACAGGCGATTTCGGCTCATTTCTTTTGGTGTTAGCCCACGGATTCTGGCGCTGCATGGGGTTCCGGCGCAAGATTCTCGAAAAATCATACGAGGTAGTCCGCAAGATGCTCGACAAGAGGTCCATGGTGCCCGACGGGGTTGGATGAGGCTTGGTTGGATTTTATGGGCCAAGGAAGTGGAAACAGGCGATTTCGGCTCTTTTCTATGGGTGTTAGCCCACGGATTCTGGCGCTGCATGGGGTTCCGGCGCAAGATTCTCAAAAACTCATACGAGGTGGTCCGCAAGAGGCCCGGCAAGAGGTCCATGGTGCCCGGCGGGGTTGGATGAGGCCTGGTTTTATTTTATGGGCCAAGGAAGTGGAAAGAGGCGATTTCGGCTTATTTATGTGGGTGTTAGCCCAAGGATTCTTGCTCTGCATGGGGTCCCGGCGCAAGATTCTCTAAAGTTCATACGAAGTGGTCCGCAAGAGGCCCGGCAAGAGGTCCATGGTGCCCGGCGGGGTTGGATGAGGCTTGGTTGGAGTTTATGGGCCAAGGAAGTGGAAACAGGCGATTTCGGCTCATTTTTGTAGGTGTTAGCCCACGGATTCTGGCACTACATGGGGTTCTGGTGCAAGATCTTCGAAAATTCATACGAGGCAGTCCGCAAGATGCTCGGCAAGAGGTCCATGTTGCCCGGCGGGGTTGGATGAGGCTTGGTTGGATTTTATGGGCCAAGGAAGTGGAAACAGGCGATTTCGGCTCTTTTCTATGGGTGTTAGCCCACGGATTCTGGCGCTACATGGGGTTCCGGCGCAAGATTCTCGAAAACTCATACGAGGTGGTCCGCAAGAGGCCCTGCAAGAGGTCCATGGTGCCCGGCGGGGTTGGAAGAGGCCTGGTTTGATTTTATGGGCCAAGGAAGTGGAAACAGGCGATTTCGGCTCATTTTTGTGGGTGTTAGCCCACGGATTCTGGCGCTGCATGGGGTCCCGGCGCAAGATTCTCTAAAATTCATACGAGGTGGTCCGCAAGAGGCCCGCAAGAGGTCAATGGTGCCCGGCGGGGTTGGATGCGGGTTGGTTGGATTTTATGGGCCAAGGAAGTGGAAAACGGTGATTTCGGCTCATTTCTGTGGGTGTTAGCCCACGGATTCTTGCATTGCATGGGGTTCCGGTGCAAGATCCTCGAAAAGGCATACGAGGTGGTCCGCAAGAGGCCCTGCAAGAGGTCCATGGTGCCCGGCGGGGTTGGATGAGGCTTGGTTGGAATTTATGGGCTAAGGAAGTGGAAACAGGCGATTTCGGCTCATTTATGTGGGTGTTAGCCCACGGATTCTGGCGCTGGATGGGGTCCCAGCGCAAGATTCTCTAAAATTCATACGAGGTGGTCCGCAAGAGGCCCGGCAAGAGGTCCATGGTGCCCGGCGGGGTTGGATGAGGCTTGGTTGGATTTTATGGGACAAGGAAGTGGAAAAAGGCGATTTCGGCTCATTTCTGTGGGTGTTAGCCCGCGGATTCTGGCGCTGCATGGGGTCCCGACGCATGATTCTCTAAAATTCATACGAGGTGGTCCGCAAGAGGCCCGCAAGAGGTCCATGGTGCCCGGCGGGGTTGGATGAGAGTTGGTTGGATTTTATGGGCCAAGGAAGTGGAAAACGGTGATTTAAGCTCATTTCTGTGGGTGTTAGCCCACGGATTCTGGCGCTGCATGGGGTTCCGGCGCAAGATTCTCGAAATATCGTACGAGGTGGTCCGCAAGAGGCCCGGAAAGAGGTCCATGGTGCCCGGCGGGGTTGGATGAGGCCTGGTTGGATTTTATAGGACATGGAAGTGGAAACAGGCGATTTCTGCTCATTTCTGTGGGTGTTAGCCCACGGATTCTGGCGCTGCATGGGGTTCCGGCGCAAGATTCTCGAAAACTCATACGAGGTGGTCTGAAAGAGGTCCATGGGGCCTGGCGGGGTTGGATGAGGCCTGGTTGGAGTTTATGGGCCAAGGAAGAGGAAACAGGCGATTTCAGCTCATTTCTTTGGGTGTTAGGCCACGAATTCTGGCGCTGCATGGGGTTCCGGCGCAAGATTCTAAAAAAAAATACGAGGTGGTCCGCAAGAGGTCCACCAAGAGGTCCATGGTGCCCGGCGGGGTTGGATGAGGCCTGGTTTGATTTTATGGGCCAAGGAATTGGAAACAGGCGATTTCGGCTCATTTATGTGGGTGTTAGCCCACGGATTCTTGTGCTGCATGGGGTCCCGGCGCAAGTTTCTCAAAACTTCATACGAGGTGGTCCGCAAGAGGCCCGGAAAGAGGTCCATGGTGTCCGACGGGGATGGATGAGGCCTTGTTGGATTTTATGGGCCAAGAAAGTGGAAACAGGCGATTTCAGCTCATTTCTGTGGGTGTTAGCCCACGGATTCTGGCGCTGCATGGGGTCCCGGCGCAAGATTCTCTAAAATTCATACGAGGTGGTCCGCAAGAGGCCCGCAAGAGGTCCATGATGCCTGGCGGGGTTGGATAAGGCTTGGTTGGATTTTATGGGCCAAGGAAGTGGAAAAAGGCGATTTCGGCTCATTTCTGTGGGTGTTATCCCACGGATTCTGGCATTGCATCGGGTTCCGGCGAAGGATCCTCGAAAAGTCATACGAGGTGGTCTGCAAGAGGCCCGGCAAGAGGTCCATGGTGCCCGGCGGGGTTGGATGAGGCCTGGTTGGATTTTATATACCAAGGAATTGGAAACAGGCGATTTCGGCTCATTTATGTGGGTGTTAGCCCACGGATTCTGGCATTGCATGGGGTTCCGGCGAACGATCCTCGAAAAGTCATACGAGGTGGTCCGAGAGAGGCCGGCAAGAGGTCCATGGTGCCCGGCGGGGTTGGATGAGGCCTGGTTGGATTTTATATGCCAAGGAATTGGAAACAGGCGATTTCGGCTCATTTATGTGGGTGTTAGCCACGGATTCTGCCGCTGCATGGGGTCCTAGCGCAAGATTCTCTAAAATTCATACGAGGTGGTCCGAAAGAGGCCCGACAAGAGCTCCATGGTGCCCGGCGGGGTTGGATGAGGCTTGGTTGGATTTTATGGGCCAAGGAAGTGGAAACAGGCGATTTTGGCTCATTTCTATGGGTGTTAGCCCACGGATTCTGGCGCTGCATGGGGTTTCGGCGCAAGATTCTCGAAAACTCATACGAGGTGGTCCGCAAGAGGCCTGAAAAGAGGTCCATGGCGCCCGGCGGGGTTGGATGAGGCCTGGTTGGATTTTATGGGCCAAGGAAGTGGAAACAGGCGATTTCGGCTCATTTCTGTAGGTGCTAGCCCACGGATTCTGGCGCTGCATGGGGTTCCGGCGCAAGATTCTCAAAAAAAAATACGAGGTGGTCCGCAAGAGGTCCAGCAAGAGGTCCATGGTGCCCGGCGGGGTTGGATGAGGCCTGGTTTGATTTTATGGGCCAAGGAATTGGAAACAGGCGATTTCGGCTCATTTATGTGGGTGTTAGCCCACGGATTCTTGTGCTGCATGGGGTCCCGGCGCAAGTTTCTCAAAACTTCATACGAGGTGGTCCGCAAGAGGCCCGGAAAGAGGTCCATGGTGTCCGGCGGGGATGGATGAGGCCTGGTTGAATTTTATGGGCCAAGAAAGTGGAAAGAGGCGATTTCAGCTCATTTCTGTGGGTGTTAGCCCACGGATTCTGGCGCTGCATGGGGTCCTAGCGCAAGATTCTCTAAAATTCATACGAGGTGGTCCGCAAGAGGCCTGAAAAGAGGTCCATGGCGCCCGGCGGGGTTGGATGAGGCCTGGTTGGATTTTATGGGCCAAGGAAGTGGAAACAGGCGATTTCGGCTCATTTCTGTAGGTGCTAGCCCACGGATTCTGGCGCTGCATGGGGTTCCTTCGCAAGATTCTGAAAAATCATACAAGGTGGTCCGAAAGAGGCCCGACAAGAGGTCCATGGTGCGCGGCGGGGTTTGATGAGGCTTGTTTGGATTTTATGGGCCAAGGAAGTGGAAATAGGCGATTTTGGCTCATTTCTGTGGGTGTTAGCCCACGGATTCAGGGGCTGCATGGAGTTCCGGCGCAAGATTCTAGAAAACTCATACGAGGTGGTCCGCAAGAGGCCTAGCAAGAGGTCCATGGTGCCTGGTGGGGTTGGATGAGGCCTGGTTGGATTTTATGGGCGAAGGAAGTAGAAACAGGCGATTTCGGCTCATTTCTGTAGGTGTTAGCCCACGGATTCTGGCGTTGCATGGAGTTCCGGTGCAAGATTCTCAAAAAATCATACGAGGTGGTCCGCAAGAGGCCCGACAGGAGGTCCATGGTGCTCGGCGGGGTTGGATGAGGCCTGGGTGGATTCTATGGGCCAAGGAAGTGGAAACAGGCGATTTCGGCTCATTTCTGTGGGTGTTAGCCCACGGATTCTGGCGCTGCATGGGGTTCTGGCGCAAGATTCTTCAAAAATCATACCGGGCGGTCCGCATGAGGCCCGGAAAGAGGTCCATGGTGCCCGGCAGGGTTGGATGAGGCCTGGTTGGATTTTATGGGCCAAGGAAGAGGAAACACATGACTTCGGCTCATTTCTGTGGGTGTTAGCCCACGGATTCTGGCGCTGCATGGGGTTCCGGCGAAAGATTCTCAAAAAATCATACGAGGTGGTCCTCAAGAGGCCCGACAAGAGGTCAATGGTGTCCGACGGGGTTGGATGAGGCCTGGTTGGATTTTATGGGTCAAGGAATTGCAAACAGGTGATTTCAGCTCCTTTCTGTGGGTGTTAGCCCACGGATACTGGCGCTGCATGGGGTTCCGGCGCAAGATTCTCGAAAACTCATACGAGGTGGTCTGCAAGAGGCCCGGCATAGAGGTCCATGGTGCCCGGCGGGGTAGGATGAGGCCTGGTTGGATTTTATGGGCAAAGGAAATGGAAATAGGCGATTTCGGCTCATTTATGTGGGTGTTAGCCCACGGATTCTGGCGCTGCATGGGGTTCCGGTGCAAGATTCTCGAAAAATCATACGAGGTGGTCCGCAAGAGGCCCGGAAAGAGCTCCATGGTGCTCGGCGGGGTTGGATGAGGTCTGGTTAAATTCTAATGGCCAAGGAAGTGGAAACAGGCGATTTCTGCTCATTTCTGTGGGTGTTAGCCCACGAACTCTGGTGTTGCATGGGGTTCCGGCGCAAGATTCTCGAAAAATCATACGAGGTGGTCCACAAGAGGTCCAGCAAGAGGTCCATGGTGCCCGGTGAGGTTGGATGAGGCCTGGTTGGATTCTATCGGCCAAGGAAGTGGAAATAGGTGATTTCGGCTCCTTTCTGTGGGTGTTAGCCCACGGATTCTGGCGCTACATGGGGTTCCGGTGCAAGATTCTCAAAAAATCATACGAGGTGGTCCGCAAGAGGCCCGACAAGAGGTCCATGGTGCCCGGCGGGGTTGGATGAGGCTTGGTTGGATTCAATGGGCCAAAGAAGTGGAAACAGGCGATTTTGGCTCATTTCTATGGGTGTTATTCCACAGATTCTGGCGCTGCATGGTGATCCGGCGCAAGATTCTCTAAAAATCATACGAGGTGGTTAGCAAGAGGCCCGGCAAGAGGTCCATGGTGCCCGGCGGGGTTGGATGAGTCCTGGTTGGAATTTATGGTCCAAGGAAGTGGAAACAGCCGATTTCGGCTCATTTCTGTGGGTGTTAGACCACGGATTCTGGCGCTGCATGGGGTTTCGGTGCAAGATTCTCGAAAAATCATATGAGGTAGTCCGTAAGAGGCCCGGCAAGAGGTCCATGGTGCCCGGCTGGGTTGGATGAGGACTAGTTTGATTTTAAGGGCAAAGGAAGTGGAAATAGGCGATTTCGGCTCATTTCTGTGGGTGTTAGCCCGCGGATTCTGGCGCTGCATGGGGTTCCGGCACAAGATTCTCGAAAAATCATATGAGGTGGTCCGCAAGAGGCCCGTCAAGAGGTCCATGGTGCTCGGTGGGGTTGGATGAGGCCTGGTTGTATTCTATGGGCCAAGGAAGTGGAAACAGGCAATTTTAGCTCATTTCTGTGGGTGTTAGCCCACGGATTCTAGCGCTACATGGAGAGCCGGCACAAGATTCTCAAAAAATCATTCGAGGTGGTCTGCAAGAGGTCCGGCAAGAGGTCCATATCGCCCGCCGGGGTTGGATGAGGCCTAGTTGGATTTTATGGGCCAAGGAAGTGGAAACAGGCAATTTTGGCTCATTTCTGTGGATGTTAGACCACGGATTCTGGCGCTGCATGGGGTTCCGGCGCAAGATTCTCTAAAAATCATACGAGGTGGTCCGCAAGAGGCCCCGTAAAAGGTCCATGGTGCCCGGCGGGGTTGGACGAGGCCTGCTTGGATTTTATGGACCAAGGAAGTGGAAACAGGCGATTTCGGCTCAGTTCTGTGAGTGTTAGCCCACGGATTCTAGCGCTGCATGGGGTTCCGGTGCATGATTCTAAAAATATCATACGAGATGGTCCGCAAGAGGCCTGGCAAAAGGTCCATGGTACCCCGCGGGGTTGGATGAGGTCTGGTTGGATTTTATAGGCCAAGGAAGTGGAAACAGGCGATTTCGGCTCATTTTTGTGGGTGTTAGCCCACGGATTCTGTCACTGCATGGGGTTCCGGTGCAAGATTCTCAAAATATCATACACGGTGGTCCGAAAAAGGCCCGGCAAGAGGTCTATGGTACTCGGCGGGGTTGGATGAGGCCTTGTTGGAGTTTATAGGCCAAAGAAGTGGAAACAGGCGATTTCGGCTCATTTCTGTGGGTGTTAGCCCACGGATTCTGGCGCTACATGGGTTTCCGGCGCAAGATTCTCGAAAAATCATACAAGGTGGTCCGGAAGAGGCCCAGCAAGAGGTCCATGGTGCTCGGCGGGGTTGGATGAGGCCTGGTTGGATTTTATGGGCCAAGGAAGTGGAAACAGGTGATTTCGGCTCATTCCGGTGGGTGTTAGCCCACGGATTCTGGCGTTGCATGGGGTTCCGGCGCAAGATTCTCGAAAAATCATATGAGGTGGTCTGTAAGAGGCCCGGAAAGAGGTCCATGGTGCCCGGTGGGGTTGGATGAGGCCTGGTTGGACTTTATGGGCAAAGGAAGTAGAAACAGGCGATTTCGGCTCATTTTTGTGGGTGTTAGCCCACGGATTCTGGCGCTGCATGGGGTTTCGGCGCAAGATTCTCAAAAAACCATACGAGGTGGTCCGCAAGAGGCCCGACAGGAGGTCCATGGTTCTCGGCGGGGTTGGATGAGGCCTGGTTGGATTCTATGGGCCAAGGAAGTGGAAACAGGCGATTTCGGCTCATTTCTGTGGGTGTTAGCCCACGGATTCTGGCGCTGCATGGGGTTCTGGCGCAAGATTCTTCAAAAATCATACGAGGTGGTCCGCATGAGGCCCGAAAGAGGTCCATGGTGCCCGACGGGGTTGGATGAGGCCTGGTTGGATTTTATGGCCTAAGGAAGTGGAAACAGGCGACTTCGGCTCATTCATGTGGGTGTTAGCCCACGGATTCTGGCGCTGCATGGGGCTCCGGCGCAAGATTCTAAAAATATCATACGAGGTTGTCCGCAAGAGGCCCGACAAGAGGTCCATGGTGCCCGACGGGGTTGGATGAGGCCTGGTTGGATTTTATGGGCCAAGGAAGTGGAAACAGGCGATTTTGGCTCATTTCTATGGGTGTTAGCGCACGGATTCTAGCGCTGCATGGGGTTCCAGCGCAAGATTCTCGAAAAATCATACGAGGTGGTCCGCAAGAGGCTCGGCAAGAGGTCCATGGTGCCCGGCGGGTTTGGATGAGGCCTGGTTGGATTCTATGGGCCAAGAAAGTGGAAACAGGCGATTTCGGCTCATTTCGGTGGGTGTTAGCCCACGGATTCTGGCGCTGCATGGGGTTCCGGCGCAAGATTCTTGAAAACTCATACGAGGTGGTCCGCAAGAGGCCTGGAAAGAGGTCAATTGTGCCCGACGGGGTTGGATGAGGCCTGGTTGGATTTTATGGGCCAAGGAAGTGGAAACAGGCGATTTCAGCTCATTTCTGTGGGTGTTAGCCCACGGATTCTGGAGCTTCATGGGGTCCCGGTGCAAGATTCTAAAACAATCGTACGAGGTGGTCTGCAAGAGGCCCGACAAGAGGTCCATGGTGCCCGGCGGGGTTGTATGAGGCCTGGTTGGATTTTATGGGCCAAGGAGGTGCAAACAGGTGATTTCGGCTCCTTTCTGTGGGTGTTAGCCCACGGATTCTGGCACTGCATGGGGTTCCGGCGCAAGATTCTCAAAAATTCATACGAGGAGGTCCGCAAGAGGCCCGACAAGAGGTCCATGGTGCCCGGTGGGGTTGGATGAGGCTCGGTTGGATTCTATGGGCCAAGGAAGTGGAAACAGGCGATTTCGGCTCATTTCTGTGGGTGTTTTCCCACAAATTCTGGCGCTGCATATTTGCCCACAAATTCTGGCGCTGCATGGTGATCCAGCGCAAGATTCTCAAAAACTCATACGAGGTGGTCCGCAAGAGGCCCGGCAAGAGGTCCATGGTGCCCCGCAGGGTTGGAGTAGGCCTGGTTGGATTTTATGGGCCAAGGAAGTGGAAACAGGAGATTTCGGGTCATTTCTGCGGGTGTTAGCCCACGTATTCTGGCTCTGCATGGGGTTCCTTCGCAAGATTCTCGAAAAATCATACGAGGTGGTCCGCAAGAGGCTCTGCAAGAGGTCCATGGTGCCCAAAGGGGTTTGATGAGTCTTGTTTGGATTTTATGGGCCAAGAAAGTGGAAACAGGCAATTTTGGCTCATTTTTGTGGATGTTAGCCCACGCATTTTGGCGCTGCATGGGGTTCCGGCACAAGAATCTCGAAAATTCATACGGGGTGGTCTGTAAGAGGCCGGGCAAGAGGTCCATGGTGCCCGGTGCGGTTGGATGAGGCCTGGTTGGATTTTATGGGCGAAGGAAGTAGAAACAGGTGATTTCGGCTCATTTCTGTGGGTGTTAGCCCACGGATTCTGGCGCTGCATGGGGTTCCGGTGCAAGATTCTCAAAATATCATACGAGGTGGTCCGAAAGAGGCCCGGCAAGAGGTCCATGGTGCCCGACGGGGTTGGATAAGGCCTTGTTAGATTTTATAGGCCAAGGAAGTGGAAACAGGCGATTTTGGCTTATTTCTGTGGTTGTTAGCCCACGGATTCTGGCGCTGCATGGGAATCTTGCGCAAGATTCTTTAAAAATAATCTGAGGTTGTCTGCAAGAGGCCCGGAAAGAGTTCCATGGTGCCCGGCGTGGTTGGATGAGGCCTGGTTGGATTTTATGTGCCAAGGAAGTGGAAACAGGCGACTTCGGCTCATTTCTGTGGGTGCTAGCCCACAGATTCTGGCGTTGCATGGGGTTCCGGCGCAAGATTCTCAAAATATCATTCGAGGTGGTCTACAAGAGGCCCGACAAGAGGTCCATGGTGCCCGGCGGTGTTGGATGAGGCCTGGTTGGATTTTATGGGCCAAGGAAGTGGAAACAGGAGATTTCGGCTCATTTCTATGGGTATTTGCGCATGGATTCTGGCGCTACATGGGGTTCCGGCAAAAGATTCTCGAAAAATCATACGAGGTGGTCCGCAAGAGGCTCGGCAAGAAGTCCTTGGTGCCCGGCGGGGTTGGATGAGGCCTGGTTGGGTTCTATGGTCCAAGGATGTGGAAACAGGCGATTTCAGCTCATTTCTGTGGGTGTTAGCCCACGGATTCTAGCGCTGTATGGGGTTCCGGCGCAAGATTCTCAAAAACTTATACGAGGTGGTCCGCAAGAGGCCCGGAAAGAGGTCCATGGTGCCCGGCGGGGTTGGATGTGGCCTTGTTGGATTTTATGGGCCAAGGAAGTGGAAACAGGCAACTTCGACTCATTTCTATGGGTGCTAGCCCACAGATTCTGGCGCTGCATGGGGTTCCGGCACAAGATTCTAAAAAAATCATACGAGGTGGCCCGCAAGAGGCCCGACAAGAGGTCCATGGTGCCCGACGGGGTTGGATGAGACCTGGTTGGATTTTATGTTTCAAGGAAGTGGAAACAGGCAATTTCGGCTCATTTCTATGGGTGTTAGCCCACGGATTCGGGCGCTGCATGGGGTTCCAGCGCAAGATTCTCAAAAAATCATACAAGGTAGTCCGAAAGAGGCCCGACAAGAGGTCCATGGTGCTCGGCAGGGTTGGATGAGGCCTGGTTGGATTCTATGGGTCAAGGAAGTGGAAACAGGCGATTTCGGCTCATTTCTGTGGGTGTTAGCCCACGGATTCTGGCGCTGCATGGGGTTCTGGCACAAGATTCTTGAAAAATCATAGGAGGTGGTCCGCAAGAGGCCCGGAAAGAGGTCCATGGTGCCCGGCGGGGTTGGATGAGGCCTGGTTGGAGTTTATGGGACATGGAAGTGGAAACAGGCGACTTCGGCTCATTTCTGTGGGTGCTAGCCCACATATTTTGGCGCTGCATGGGGTTCCGGCGCAAGATTCTCAAAAAGTCATACGAGGTTGTCCGCAAGAGGCACGACAAGAGGTCCATGGTGCCTGGCGGGGTTGGATGAGGCCTGGTTGGATTTTATGGGCCAAGGAAGTGGAAACAGGCGATTTCGGCTCATTTCTATGGGTGTTAGCCCACGGATTCTAGCGCTGCATGGGGTTCTGGCACAAGATTCTCGAAAAATCATACGACGTGGTCCGCAAGAGGCTCGGCAAGAGGTCAATGGTGCCCGGCGGGGTTGGATGAGGCCTGGTTGGATTCTATGGGCCAAGGAAGTGGAAACAGGCGATTTCGGCTCATTTCTATGGGTGTTAGCCCACGGATTCTAGCGCTGCATGGGGTTCCGGCGCAAGATTCTCCAACAAGCATAAGAGGTAGTCCGAAGAGGCCTAGAAAGAGGTCTATGGTGCCCGGCGGGGTTGGATGAGGCCTGGTTGGATTTTATGGGCCAAGGAAGTGGAAACAGGCGATTTCGGCTCATTTCTGTGGGTAACGCCCACGGATTCTGGCGCTGCATGGGGTACCAGCGCAAGATTCTCAAAAAATCATACGAGGTGGTCTACAAGAGGCCCGGCAAGAGGTCCATGGTGCCCGGTGGGGTTGGATGAGGTCTGGTTGGATTCTATCGGCCAAGGAAGTGGTAACAGGCGATTTCGGCTCATTTCTGTGGGTGTTAGCCCACGGATTCTGGCGCTGCATGGGGTTCCGGCGCAAGATTCTCGAAAAATCATATGAGGGGGTCCACAAGAGGCCCGGCAAGAGGTCCATGGTGCCCGGCGGGGTTTGATGAGGCCTGGTTAGATTTTATGGGCCAAGGAAGTGAAAACAGGCAATTTCGGCTCATTTCTGTGGGCGTTAGCACACGGATTCTGGGCTGCATGGGGTTCCGGCATAAGATTCTCGAAAAATCATATGTGGTGGTCCGCAAGAGGCACGGCAAGAGGTCCACGGTGCCCGGCGGGGTCGGATGAGGCCTGGTTGGATTTTATGGGCCAAGGAAGTGGAAACAGGAGATTTCGGCTCATTTCTGTGGGTGTTAGCCCACGGATTATGGCCCTGCATGGGGTTCCGGCGCAAGATTCTCAAAATTTCATAGGAGGTGGTCCGCAAGAGGCCCGCCAAGAGGTCCATGGTGCCCGGCGGGGTTGGCTGAGGCCTGGTTAGATTTTATGGGCCAAGGAAGTGGAAACAGGCGATTTCGACTCATTTCTGTGGGTGTTAGCCCACGAATTCTGGCGCTGCATGGGGTTCCGGCGCAATATTCTCTAAAAATTATACGAGGTGGTCCGCAAGAGGCCCAGCAAGAGGTCCATGGTGCCCGGAGGGGTTGGCTGAGGGCTGGTTGGATTTTATGGGCCAAGGAAGTGGAAACAGGCGATTTCGGCTCATTTCTGTGGGTGTTAGCCCACGGATTCTGGCGCTGCATGGGGTTCCGGCGCAAGATTCTCGAAAAATCATACGAGGTGGTCCGCAAGAGGCCCGGCAAGAGGTCCATGGTGCCCAAAGGGGTTAGATGAGTCCTGGTTTGATTTTATGGGCCAAGGAAGTAAAAACAGGCGATTTCAGCTCATTTCTGTGGGCGTTAGTACACGGATTCTGGCGTTGCATGGGGTTCTGGCGCAATATTCTCGAAAAATCATACGAGGTTGTCCGCAAGAGGCCCGGCAAGAGGTCCATGGTGCCCGGCAGGGTTGGGGGAGGCCTGGTTGGATTTTATGGGCCAAGGAGGTGGAAACAGGCAATTTCGGCTCAAACATGTGGGTGTTAGCCCACGGATTCTGGCGCTGCATGGGGTTCCGGAGCATGATTCTTGAAAAATCATACGAGGTGGTCCGCAAGAGGCCCGAAGAGGTCCATGGTGCCCGGCGGGGTTGGATGAGGCCTGGTTGGATTTTATGGAACAAGGAAGTGGAAACAGGCAATTTCGGCTCATTTCTATGGGTGTTAGCCCACGGATTCTGGCGCTGCATGGGGTTCCGGCGCAAGATTCTCGAAATATCATACGAGGTGGTCCGCAAGAGGCCCGGCAAGAGGTCCATGGTGCTCGGTGGGGTTGGATGAGGCCTGGTTGGATTCTATGGGCCAAGGAAGTGGAAACAGGCGATTTCGGCTCATTCATGTGGGTGTTAGCCCACGGATTCTGGCGCTGCATGGGGTTCCGGCGCAAGATTCTTGAAAAATCATACGAGGTGGTCTGCAAGAGGCCCGAAGAGGTCCATGGTGCCCGGCGGGGTTGGATGAGGCCTGGTTGGATTTTATGGGCCAAGGAAGTGGAAACAGGCAATTTCGGCTCATTTCTGTGGGTGTTATCCCACGGATTCTGGCGCTGCATGGGGTTCCGGCGCAATATTCTCGAAATATCATATGAGGTGGTCCGCAAGAGGCCCGGCAAGAGGTCCATGGTGCTCGGTGTGGTTAGATGAGGCCTGGTTGGATTCTATGGGCCAAGGAAGTGGAAACAGGCGATTTCGGCTCATTTCTGTGGGTGTTAGCCCACGGATTCTGGCGCTGCATGGGGTTCTGGTGCAATATTCATGCAAAGTCATACGAGGTGGTCCGCAAGAGGCCCGACAAGAGGTCCATGGTGCCCGGCGGGGTTGGATGGGGCCTGGTTTGATTTTATGTGTCAAGGAAGTGGAAACAGGCGATTTCGGCTCATTTCTGTGGGTGTTAGACCACGGATTCTGGCGCTGCATGGGGTTCCGGCGCAAGATTCTCGAAAACTCATACGAGGTGGTCCGCAAGAGGCTCGTCAAGAGGTCCATGGTGCCTGGTGGGGTTGGATGAGGCCTGGTTGAATTTTATGGGCCAAGGAAGTGGAAAGAGGCGATTTCGGCTCATTTCTGTGGGTGTTAGCCCACGGATTCTGGCGCTGCATGGGGTTCTGGTGCAAGATTCTTGAAAAATCATACGAGGTGGTCCGCAAGAGGCCCAGCAAGAGGTTCATGGTGCCCGACGGGGTTGGATAAGGCCTGGTAAGATTTTATGGGCCAAAGAAGTGGAAACAGGCGATTTCGAGTCATTTCTGGGGATGTTAGCCCACGGATTCTGGCGCTGCATGGGGTTCCGGTGCAAGATTCTCGAAATACCATACGAGGTTGTCCGTAAGAGGCCCGGCAAGAGGTCCATGGTGCCCGGCGGGGTTGGATGAGGCCTGGTTGGATTTTATGGGCCAAGTAAGTGGAAACAGGCGATTTCGGCTCATTTCTGTGGTTGTTAGCCCACAGATTCTGGCGCTGCATGGGGTTTTAGCGCAAGATTCTCGAAACATCATACGAGGTGGTCCGTAAGAGGCTCAGCAACAGGTCCATGGTGCCCGGCGGGGTTGGATGAGGCCTGGTTGGATTTTATGGGCCAAGGAAGTGGAAACAGGCGATTTCGGCTCACTTCGGTGGGTGTTAGCCCATGGATTCAGGCGTTGCATGGGGTTCCGGCGCAAGATTCTCGAAATATCATACGAGGTGGTCCGCAAGAGGCCCGGCAAGAGGTCCATGGTGCCCGGCGGGGTTGGATGAGGCCTGGTTGGATTTTATGGGCCAAGGAAGTGGAAACAGGCGATTTCGGCTCATTTCTATGGGTGTTAGCCCACGGATTCTGGCACTGCATGGGGTTCCGGTGCAAGATTCTCAAAAAAACATACGAGGTGGTCCGCAAGAGGCCTCGCAAGAGGTCCATGGTGCCCTGCAGGGTTGGATGAGGTCTGGTTGGATTCTATGGGCCAAGGAAGCGGAAACAGGCGATTTCGGCTCATTTCTGTGGGTGTTAGCCCACGGATTCTGGCGCTGTATGGGGTTCCGGCCCAATATTCTCGAAAGATCATACGAGGTGGTCCGCAAGAGTCCCGGGAGGAGGTCCATGGTGCCCGGCGGGTTGGATGAGGCCTGGTTGGATTTTATGGGCCAAGGAAGTGGAAACAGACGATTTCGGCTCATTTCTGTGGGTGTTAGCCCACGGATTCTGGCGCTGCATGGGGTTCCGGCGCAAGATTCTCAAAAAATCATACGAGGTGGTCCGCAAGAGACCCGACAAAAAGTCCATGGTGCCTGACGGGGTTGGATGAGGCCATGTTGGATTTTATGGGCCAAGGAAGTGGAAACAGGCAATTTCGGCTCATTTCTGTGGGTGTTAGCCCACGGATCTGGTGCAAGATTCTCGAAAAATCATACGAGGTGGTCCGTAAGAGGCCCAGCAAGAGGTCCATGGTTCCCGGCGTGGTTGGATGAGGCCTGGTTGGATTTTATGGGCCAAAAAAGTGGAAACAGGCGATTTCTGCTCATTTCTGTGGGTGTTAGCCCACGGATTCTGGCGCTGCATGAGGTTCCGGCGCAAGATTCTCGAAATATCATACGAGGTGGTCCGCAAGAGGCCCATCAAGAGGTCCATGGTGCCTGGCGGGGTTGGATGAGGCCTGGTTGGATTTTATGGGCCAAGGAAGTGGAAACAGGCGATTTCGGCTCATTTCTGTGGGTGTTAGCCCACGGATTCTAGCGCTGCATGGGGTTTCGGCGCAAGATTCTCAAAAACTCATACGAGGTGGTCCTTAAGAGGTCCATGGTGCCCGGCGGGGTTGGATGAGGCCTCGTGTGATTTTATGGGCCAAGGTAGTGGAAACAGGCGATTTCGGCTCATTTCTGTGGGTGTAAGCCCACGGATTCTGGCGCTGCATTGGGTCCCAGCGCAAGATTCTGGCGCTGCATGGGGTCCCAGGCCCGGAATGAAATCCATGGTGCCCGATGGTGTTGGATGAGGCCTGGTTAGAGTTTATGGTCTAAAGAAGAGGAAATAGGCGATTTCGGCTCATTTCTGTGGGAGTTAGCCCACGGATTCTGGCGCTGCATGGGGTTCCGGCGCAAGATTCTTGAAAATTCATATGAGGTGGTCTGCAAGAGGTCCATGGTGCCCCGCGGGGTTGGATTAGGCCTTGTTGGATTTTATGGGCCAAGGAAGTGGAAACAGGCGATTTCAGCTCATTTCTGTAGGTGCTAGCCCGCAGATTCTGGTGCTGCATGGGGTTCCGGCACAAGATTCTTGAAATATCATATGGGGTGGGTCCGCAAGAGGCACGGCAAGAGGTCCATGGAGCCTGG
>CM057055.1:66755840-66782821 GCA_029948455.1 Solanum rostratum | reverse complement strand
TTTTGGCTCATTTATGTGGGTGTTAGCCAACGGATTCTGGCGCTGCATGGGGTTCCGGCGCAAGATTCTTGAAAAATCCTACGAGGTGGTCCGCAAGAGACCCGGCAAGAGGTCCATGGTGCCCGGCGGGGTTGGATGAGGCCTGGTTGGATTTTATGGCCAAGGAAGTGGAAACAGGCGATTTCGGCTCATTTCTGTGGGTGTTAGCCCACGGATGCTGGCGCTGCATGGGGTTCCGGCGCAAGATACTCGAAAATTCATACGAGGTAGTCCGCAAGAAGCTCGGCAAGAGGTCCATGGTGCCCGGCGGGGTTGGATGAGGCCTGGTTGGATTTTATGGGCCTAGGAAGTGGAAACAGGCAATTTCGGCACATTTCTATGGGTGTTAGCCCATGGATTCTGGCGCTGCATGGGGTTCCGGCGCAAGATTCTCGAAATATCATACAAGGTGGTCCGCAAGAGGCCCGGCAAGAGGTCCATGGTGTCTGGCGGGGTTGGATGAGGCCTAGTTGGATTCTATGGGCCAAGGAAGTGGAAATAGGGGATTTCGGCTCATTTCTGTGGGTGTTAGCCCACGGATTCTAGCGCTGCATGGGGTTTCGGTGCAGCATTCTCGAAATATCATACGAGGTAGTCCACAAGAGGCCCGGCAAGAGGTCCATGGTGCCCGGCGGGGGTTGGATTGTCACGCCCTAAGCCCCATTAAGGCGGACTGGCACCCGTTGCCGACAAGGCTCAGGAGAACCAACATATAACTATACACCTGCTATGAACATTTAAGAGGTTTCCATACTCAATATGCTGTCAAAAGAAAGTAAACCGTACTAACAAACCAAAAGTAAATGCATAAGACTAGGCCGTTGGAGCCACGATGTCTATAATACGCTATTTGACCACACTTTAATTTACATAGTCTACAAAGCCTCTAAGTAAGGAACAATATCCAAATGGCTCGGGACAGGCCCCGCCTCATGGCCAACAATACAATACAAAATATAAGTTCCTAACACATAAGCCCCGAAGCAACCTGGAGCTTAGTAATAGCAGCTGGAAGTCCTGTACTCTTACTGGGGAGATCTGGTAGCTCCTGTACCTGCAGCATGGAATGCAGGTCCCCCTTAAGGGACGTCAGTACGAGATAATGTACTGAATATGTAAGGCAGGAAATACTGTACATGAAATAAGAACTCAGATGAAATCACATGCTGGTGTGTAAGGATGAAAAGACCACCTTTAGTCATACTGTGGAATCATGTACTTTATGTCTTTTTATTTCTGTATCTTTACTGTATAATCTGTGCACAATATATCATGTAAATGACTAGCTGATCAATGGTAAATCTGTAATGGGATCGACCCTGGCTAGGTGATTCCTTCACCCCTCGGGCTACCACCCAAATGAGATCGACCCTGGCTAGGTGATTCTTCCACCCCTCGGGCTACCACTCATTTAAAAGCAATTGTAAGTTATCTTTATTTACTTTGAGATGGTTCTTTTGGTGGTCATAACCTTTAGAACTGTGGGAATATAGACATGTGACATATAAACAACCATACAAGATAATACCACAATGAAAAGAGAGATACACAACTAATGAACCATATCGGAGATTAACAACACATGGACTTTATTTGGTAAAAAGGAATTCAAGTATATTTGGTATCCAAGTACATATGCAGGTTGACAATGACTATGTATGGGTACATATGAACATGGTAAAGAGTGGGGACACGGTTAGCAGCCATGTCGGAGTTTGTACGTGCCTTTATATGCTAAGGAAGATTATAGATTTCATGCCAAGTAATAGGAAATGAAGTTGCCTTACATACCTCGATGTACTATGTCGTTATTACCTCGGAGTAGTATCCTTTTCCTCCAAACACTTATCTACAACATATTAGGTGATAAAACTAGTGTTAGCAGCTAATAAACACGTCTTAGTAATCCAGTTTCACCCAAAAATAATATCCGGGCAGCAAGCTCGGAATTAGCACCCAACGAGTATTCTTTCAACATTTCCACTCCTAATCGTATTTTCTAATACACATTCCTATATACATGTCATATCCAGCTATGTTTAGTCCCATAACAGCATTACAACAACTCATATAATACAGCATACAACAACTCTACACAACACGTAAGTAGACAACGCAACATTGCGTCCTTCCGCTACATTTCGACGTCAACCATTCCAAATCCGTTCCAACCTCAACCAAACTGTCCTCAACATATTTACACACAATTACAGTCCTAAACCAGTCCCTAAGTGGATGAAAAACATGAGACAACAATTCCCAAAAACAGTCCACAAATTCTTACTAATGACCGGAATTAAGACATCATTTAAGAACTTGTTTTTGCGGAAGATACAAGTGGTCCAGCAGCCTTCTTACATCATTAAGGACCCAAGACTTCTAAAAAACATACATATTACTTCATAACTCAGCCAACCAAAAAGATAAAAGTCTCTTATTTAACAAGAAAAGTGAACCACAAAATTGGAAAACATGCTGTCCCAAAATTCCTGCACAATACAACCAACATACTCTTCATGTTTTTCATGGAAAAATTACACCAAACCATGGGTATTTTTACTTACCTTAACCCTAATGTATTAGGTTCTCTTCATGAACCCTAGAAGTGTGTCTTGGCTGCTTTAGAAAATGAGGAAAGAGCAAGAAGAAACTTAGAGAGAAAATCTGAAATTTGGCTTAAGAAAATGGCTAAAAGTTGCTGCTGGTTGCTCCCTTTTATAGGCCTCTTTTGGACGACTTTCTTTTGGGGTTTTAGCCTTATTTTAATAAGGTTATGGGGCAGCAGCTTGGCCCTTTCATTTGGACCTTATTGGGCTTCAAATGGGATAGGCTTTATTGCAAACATTTCTTCCCTAAGCCCACTTAGTTTGGGCTTTAGTTTTGAAATGGATTGTAATTGTAATTTGGCCCTTTTCTTATCCATCTTGGGCTGCAAATATTGTCCTTTTATGATGCCAAACCATGGGACCAAATGACATCCTTAACTCGGGGTTTATTCTTTATCGGACTTGAACAAATTCGGTGTTGGGCCTTGTCTCCGTTTACCGAGCTTATTTAAGCTAAGCACGTAAGTGACTCACCTACTAGCTTTCTAAGTCCCACAAGCACCTCATTTATTTTACTTCATTTAAGGTCACATTCTCCTTAACTTGACCTAAAAATTATATACACTCGGTCATCTTAAGCGTTAGACGTACATTTAGCCCTTTAATCTAAAATTCACGCACTTTTAAAAAAATATGTGCGGATTTGGCCCTGCCATATCATGTTTCATCTGTCTTGGACTAGTACATGTAAGATGTGTTCGTCCCCGAATGTAAGCATAATTGAATAGGTTAAACAAGTTCGAACTCACGTGTAAATAGACTTTTGAAAACATAATAAGAATTCATATTCACGTACCTACTAATCCCTCAACTCTGTATCTTGGACTTCCTCTTTAGCTTCAAATAAATAAGGATATTTAGACCTCATTGCTTCCTCAGCCTCCCACGTTATCTCTTCTACTTGTTGGTTCCTCCAAAGCACTTTTACTGAAGGTATTTCCTTATTCCTTAGCTTTCTAACTTGACGATCTAGGATAGCAATAGGTACCTCTTCATAGGTGAGATCTTCCGTAACCTGCATATCTTCAATAGGAGTAATACGAGATGGGTCACCTATGCATTTTCGAAGCATTGAGACATGAAAAATTGGATGAACCATTGAAAGCTCCTGGGGTAGTTCCAATTCATATGCAACCTGTCCAAACCTTTTAATAATCTTATATGGCCCTATGTAACGTGGGCTTAGTTTCCCTTTCTTACCAAATCTCATAACACCTTTCATTGGAGACACCTTTAAGAATACCCAATCTCTTACTGAGAACTCCAATCCTCTTCTTCTAGCATCTGCATATGATTTGTGACGACTTTGGGCTGTTTCTAGCCGTTGTCGTATTATCTTGACTTTTTCCATGGCTTGTTGGACTAGATCTGGACCAAGCAAGGTGGTTTCACCCACTTCAAACCATCCTACTGGTGATCTACATTTCCTTCCATACAAAGCTTCATACGGTGCCATCTTGATGCTTGAATGGTAGCTATTATTATAGGCAAATTCAATAAGTGGCAAATGGTCCACCCAACTACCTTTGAAGTCCAATGCACACGCCCGTAACATATCTTCAAGTGTTTGAATGGTGCGTTCTGCTTGACCATTTGTCTGCGGGTGGGAAGCTGTACCTAAATTTACTTGTGTCCCTAAGCTCTTCTAGAAGGATTTCCAAAACTTTGCGGTGAATTGAGCTCCCTGATCAGATATAATGGATATTGGGACCCCATGTAGTCTAACTATCTCCTTAAGGTATAGCTTTGCATACTCTTTAGCCGTATAGTCACTCTTAACTGGCAAGAAGTGTGCTGACTTTGTAAGTCTATCAACTATTACCCATATGGAGTCAAACTTCTGAAATGAGCGAGGCAACCCAGTAACAAAATCCATATTAATCATATCCCACTTCCATGTTGGAAGCTCTATACATTGCATATAACCTCCCAGCTTTTGGTGCTCTACCTTAACTTGTTGGCAATTTGGACATTGAGCCACAAATTCTGCAAGGTCCTTTTTCATGCCTTCCCACCAAAACATTTCCTTCAGGTCATGATACATCTTAGTTGATCCTGGATGGATAGAATATCTTGAATGATGGGCTTCTTCCATTATCCTCCTTCTTAGTCCATTTATATTAGGAACGCACAATCTATTTTGGCAGTAAAGTACTCCATTTTGGGTAAGTTCAAAGTCCTTCATTATGCCTTGACTCACCTTCTCCTTAAGTCGCCGTAGAATAGGATCTTTGAACTGTTTTTCTCTTACCTCTGTTACAAATGAAGACTCTGAAGCATTATGCACAACAGCCCCTTCCTTTGGAGTTTCAATCAGGCGTACCCCCAAATTGGCTAGTTGACGTAGATCCTTAGCGACTCCTTGCCTTACCATGGTCTAATCATCAATATTCACAATTGCCTTGCGGCTCAAAGCATCGGCTACCACATTTGCTTTCCCTGGATGATATAGTATATCAACATCGTAATCCTTTATTAGCTCCAGCCACCTCCGTTGCCTTAAATTTAGGTATTTCTGTTTAAATATGTACTGTAAGCTCTTATGATCAGTATATATGTCAACATGAACCCCATAAAAATAATGGCGCCATATTTTCAAGGCAAACACAACAGCTGCTAGTTCAAGGTCATGTGTCGGGTAGTTTTTCTCATGTGGCCGCAGTTGTCTTGAGGCATAAGCAATTACCCTACCATGTTGTGTCAGTACATACCCTAAGCCAACCCCCGAAGCATCACAATATACCGCATACCCCTCTGTGCCTTCTGGAAGCACTAATACAGGTGCAGAAGTTAGCCTGCTTTTCAACTCTTGAAAGCTCCTTTCACATGCATCATTCCATTGAAATTTGGTCGCCTTATGTGTCAACTTTGTTAGAGGTGCAGAAATAGAAGAAAAACCTTTAACAAATCTTCTGTAATAACCTGCCAACCCGAAGAAGCTTCGAACTTCTATGGGTGTTGTTGGCCTTGGCCAATCTTTCACCGCCTCTATCTTTTGTGAATCACCCCTTATTCCTTCATCGGATACAATATGACCCAAGAATGCCACTGATTTCAACCAAAATTCACATTTGGAAAACTTGGCATACAATTGCCGATCACGAAGAACTTGTAATACCTGCCGTAAGTGATTTGCATGGTCCTCTTCTGATCTTGAGTACACCAAAATGTCATCTATAAATACTATCACAAAGACATCCAAGAACGGCTTGAATACCCTGTTCATTAAGTCCATAAAAACTGCTGGTGCATTTGTCAGCCCAAATGACATAACAAGAAATTCAAAGTGACCATAGCGTGTCCTAAAGGCTGTCTTGGGTATATCTTTCTCCCTCACCCTCACTTTGTGATAACCTGACCTCAAATCAATTTTTGAAAAACACTTGGCACCCTGTAACTGATCAAACAAATCGTCAATCCTGGGGAGGGGGTATTTGTTTTTAATTGTCACCTTATTCAATTGCCGATAGTCAATACACATTCTCAAGGTGCCATCCTTTTTACGTACAAATAACACTGGTGCACCCCAAGAGGACACACTAGGTCTTATAAAACCCTTCTCTAGCAAATCTTTTAATTGCTCCTTTAATTCACGTAACTCTGCGGGGGCCATTCTATATGGAGGGATAGAAATAGGTTGAGTGTCTGGGAGTAAATCAATGCCAAAATCTATCTCTCGTTCTGGAGGCAAACCTGGAAGCTCTTCGGGAAACACATCAGCAAATTCATTCACTACCGGAACAGATTGAAGAGTTGTTGATTCAGCCTCCATATCCCTTACTCTAACTAGATGACATATATACCCCTTTGACATCATCTTCCTTGCCTTAAAATAGGAAATAAACTTCCCCTTTGGTGCCCCAACATTACCTTCCCATTCAAGGACTGCCTCATTTGGAAAGTGGAAATACACTCTATTAGATCGGCAATCCACAGTAGCATAGTAAGAAGCTAACCAATCCATACCCATTATAACATCGAATTCCACCATATCTAACTCAACAAGGTCAGCCAGTGTGTCACGGTTACAAACAGTTACGACACAGTCATAATAGACCCTTCTAGCTATAATAGATTCACCGGTTGGCGTAGACACTTCAAATGGCTCATTCAATAATTTAGGTGTTCTTTTAAGCTTCCCAACCACTAGTGGTGTGATATAAGATAATGTAGAATCAGGGTCAATTAGTGCATATACATTATGTGAAAAGATGGACAATGTACCTGTGACCACATCCGGGTGAAGCTTCTAAATTCTGCCGACTCCCCAGAGCATAAGTGCGATTCTGGGCTCCGCTGGAGCTAGCTGCTCCTCCACCACCTCTATCACGGCCTGTAGGCATTTGCTGACCCCTACTGAAGGGAGGAACTGACGATGATGATGCAACAGCTGACCCAGCAGGTTGTGCCATATCACCCATACGTCTTCTTGGCAATCTCTTATCATATGCCCTGGTACACCACACCAATAACAGGCATCTGTCCCAACACGACATATACCTGAATGACTCCTCCCACATTGTTTGTAAGACTGCCTAGGAGGAATCTGCTGGCTGGCCGAATATCCTGTAGTCCGTGCACCTTGTCCCTCACTTCTTTGATTAAACTGATTACCTCTAGGCCCTTGAAATTGCGGTGGAGCACTGACTGCAGAATAGGAGGATGATGGTCTAGGTGGTTTACTAGGAAATCGGGGCCTAACATCACCTTGGGACGGTACAAACTGCCCTGTAGATCTGGCCCTCTTGGACTGGCCCCTTTCTATCTCTTGTGTCCTTCTCCTTTGCCTCTGATCCTCTAGTTTCTGTGCAAATGCTTGCATCCTTCTATATCCATGTCTTTATTCAATGAAGCAATAGTACAGTCTCTTACCAGATATGTATCCAACCTATCCACATACCGATGAACTCTATCTGCCATAGTAGCAACTACATTAAGAGCATACCTGGCCAAGGAGTTAAACTGGAGGCTATACTCCCTCACGCTCATACCCCCTTGGTGGAGATTCAGAAACTGATCTGCCCGGGCCTCTCGGATCTCATATGGCAAGTAGTGGTCAAGAAAGGCCTCTTTGAACTCCTTCCAGGTAGTTGGAGGTGCATCTATACCCTTAGTTTGCTTCCAAGCTTCATACCACAATATAGCCACACCTTTCAATCTATATGCTGCCAGTTCTACAGCTTCTGTACCACTTACATGCATAACATCTAAAGTGCGCTGGATCTGGTCGATGAAGTCTTGCGGATCTTCATTAGGATCTGACCCGGTGAAAGCTGGAGGGTCCAAATTAAGGAAGTCACGTATCCTCGTGCTAGCCGCCCTATTCGCACCATCTGCACCTATAACTTGGCCTTCTTGTCTTTAGCTTTGGCTAGCAACTATGCGGGTCAATAATTGGACCACATTTCTCAGATCCTGCACAGCAGCATCGGCAGGTGGTTCTGAGGGAGTTTCACTACGACCTGGTTCATCAGGAGCTGGAGGAGTTGGAGATGTTTGGGACAGAGACTCATCTTGGGCCTCATCTCGTCGTCTCACCCGACTGGGCATACCAATTACCACTTCCACCTCCTTCCCCTTGCCTTTGCTTTTCCTTGTTTCACGCATGCTTACTGTACAGAATAATTTAGAGGTCAGAAATAATCAACCTACAACACTTGGCTCTATGGCACGATCTAAAAAATGAAAATAAAGTGCAACTCCTAAATGCCACGTAGCCTTCTTCTTATAACTGTGGTGCACAACACATCCATAAACAAGACTCTACATAGACACGGCTTTGTAGACTCCCTAGGACGACCCGCTCTGATACCACTTCTGTCACGCCCTAAGCCCCATTAAGGCGGACTGGCACCCGTTGCCGACAAGGCTCGGGAGAACCAACATATAACTATACACCTGCTATGAACATTTAAGAGGTTTCCATACTCAATATGCTGTCAAAAGAAAGTAAACTATACTAACAAACCAAAAGTAAATGCATAAGACTAGGCCGTTCGAGCCACGATGTCTATAATACGCTATTTGACCACACTTTAATTTACATAGTCTACAAAGCCTCTAAGTAAGGAACAATATCCAAATGGGTCGGGACAGGCCTCGCCTCATGACCAACTATACAATACAAAATATAAGTTCCAAACACATAAGCCCCGAAGCAACCTGGAGCTTAGTAATAGCAGCTGGAAGTCCTATACTCTTACAGGGGAGATCCAGTAGCTCCTGTACCTGCAGCATGAAATGCAGGTCCCCCGTAAGGGATGTCAGTACGAGATAATGTACTGAATATGTAAGACAGGAAATATTGTACATGAAATAAGAACTCAGATGAAATCACATGCTGGTGTGTAAGGATGAAAAGACCACCTTTAGTCATAATGTGGAATCATGTACTTTATGTCTTTTTATTTCTGTATCTTTACTGTATAACCTGTGCACAATATATCATGTAAATGACCAACTGATCAGTGGTAAATCTGTAATGGGATCGACCCTGGCTAGGTGATTCCTTCACCCCTCGGGCTACCACCCAAATGAGATCGACCCTGGCTAGGTGATTCTTCCACCCCTCGGGCTACCACTCATTTAAAAGCAACTGTAAGTTATCTTTTATTTACTTTGAGATGGTTTTTTTGGTGGTCATAACCTTTAGAACTGTGGGAATATAGACATGTGACATATAAACAACCATACAAGATAATACCACAATGAAAAGAGAGATACACAACTAATGAACCATATCGGAGATTAACAACACATGGACTTTATTTGGTAAAAAGGAATTCAAGTATATTTGGTATCCAAGTACATATGCAGGTTGACAATGACTATGTATGGGTACATATGAACATGGTAAAGAGTGGGGACACGGTTAGCAGCCATGTCGGAGTTCGTACGTGCCTTTATATGCTAAGGAAGATTATAGATTTCATGCCAAGTAATAGGAAATGAAGTTGCCTTACATACCTCGCTGTACTATGTCGTTATTACCTCGGAGTAGTATCCTTTTCCTCCAAACACTTATCTACAACATATTAGGTGATAAAACTAGTGTTAGCAGCTAATAAACACGTCTTAGTAATCCAGTTTCACCCAAAAATAATATCCGGGCAGCAAGCTCGGAATTAGCACCCAACGAGTATTCTTTCAACATTTCCACTCCTAATCGTATTCTCTAACACACATTCCTATATACATGTCATATCCAGCTATGTTTAGTCCCATAACAGCATTACAACAACTCATATAATACAGCATACAACAACTCTACACAACACGTAAGTAGACAACGCAACATTGCGTCCTTCCCCTACATTTCGACGTCAACCATTCCAAATCCGTTCCAACCTCAACCAAACTGTCCTCAACATATTTACACACACTTACAGTCCTAAACTAGTCCAAAAACAGTCCCTAAGTGGATGAAAAACATGAGACAACAATTCCCAAAAACAGTCCACAAATTCTTACTAATGACCGGAATTAAGACATCATTTAAGAACTTGTTTTTGCGGAAGATACAAGTGGTCCAGCAGCCTTCTTACATCATTACGGACCCAAGACTTCTTAAAAACATACATATTACTTCATAACTCAGCCAACCAACAAGATAAAAGTCTCTTATTTAACAAGAAAAGTGAACCACAAAATTGGAACACATGCTGTCCCAAAATTCCTGCACAATACAACCAACATACTCTTCATGTTTTTCATGGAAAAATTACACCAAACCATGGGTATTTTTACTTACCTTAAACCTCAAGTATTAGGTTCTCTTCAAGAACCCTAGAAGTGTGTCTTGGCTGCTTTAGAAAATGAGGAAAGAGCAAGAAGAAACTTAGAGAGAAAATCTGAAATTTGGCTTAAGAAAATGGCTAAACGTTGCTGTTGGTTGCTCCCTTTTATAGGCCTCCTTTGGCCTACTTTCTTTTGGGGTTTTAGCCTTATTTTAATAAGGTCATGGGGCAGCAGCTTGGCCCTTTCATTTGGGCCTTATTGGGCTTCAAATGGGATAGGCTTTATTGCAAACATTTCTTCCCTAAGCCCACTTAGTTTGGGCTTTAGTTTTGAAATGGATTGTAATTGTAATTTGGCCCTTTTCTTATCCATCTTGGGCTGCAAATATTGTCCTTTTATGATGCCAAACCATAGGCCCAAATGACATCCTTAACTCGGGGTTTATTCTTTATCGGACTTGAACAAATTCGGTGTTGGGCCTTGTCTCCGTTTTCTGAGCTTATTTAAGCTAAGCACGTAAGTGACTCACCTACTAGCTTCCTAAGTCCCACAAGCACCTCAATTATTTTACTTCATTTAAGGTCACACTCTCCTTAACTTGACCTAAAAATTATATACACTCGGTCATCTTAAGCGTTAGATATACATTTAGCCCTTTAATCTAAAAGTAACACACTTTTAAAGAAATATGTGCAGATATGCCATATCATGTTTCATCTGTCTTGGACTAGTACATATAAGATGTGGGGTGTTACATGGATGAGGCCTGGTTGGATTATATGGGCCAAGGAAGTGGAAACAGGCGATTTCGGCTCATTTCTGTGGGTGTTAGCCCACGGATTCTGGCGCTGCATGTGGTTCCGGCGTAAGATTCTCGAAAAATCATATGAGGTAGTCCGCAAGAGGCCCAGCAAGAGGTCCATGGTGCCCGGCGGGGGTTGGATGAGGCCAGGTTGGATTTTATGGGCCAAGGAACTGGAAACAGGCGATTTCGGCTGATTTCTGTGGGTGTTAGCCCACGGATTCTGGCGCTGCATGGGGTTCCAGCGCAAGATTCTCGAAAAATCATACGAGGTGGTCCGCAAGAGGCCCGGCAAGAGGTCCATGGTCCCCAGCGGGGGTTGGATGAGGCCTGGTTGGATTTTTTGGGCCAAGGAAGTGGAAAAGGCAATTTCAACTCATTTCTGTGGGTGTTAGCCCACGGATTCTGGCGCTGCGTGTGGTTCCGGCGCAAGATTCTCGAAAAATCATACGAGGTGGTCCACAAGAAGCCCGGCAAGAGTTCCATAGTGCCCGGCAAGGTTGGATGAGGCCTGGTTGGATTCTAGTGGCCAAGGAAGTGGAAACAGGCGATTTCGACTCATTTCTGTGGGTGTTAGCCCACGGATTCTTGCGCTGCATGGGGTTCCGGCGCAAGATTCTTGAAAAATCATATGAGGTGGTCCGCAAGACGCCCGACGGGGTTGGATGAGGCTTGGTTGGATTTTATGGGCCAAGGAAGTGGAAACAGGCGATTTCGGCTTATTTCTATGGGAGTTAGCCCACGGATTCTGGCGCTGCATGGGGTTCCGGCGCAAGATTCTAGTAATATCCTACGAGGTGGTCTGCAAGAGGCCCGGCAACAGGTCCATGGTGCCCGGTGGGGTTGGATGAGGTCTGGTTGGATTTTATGGGCCAAGGAAGTGGAAACAGGCAATTTCGGCTCATTTTTGTGGGTGTTAGCCACGGATTCTGGCGCTGCATGGTGTTCCGGCGCAAGATTCTCAAAAAATCATACAAGGTGGCCCGCAAGAGGCCCGGCAAAAGGTCCATGGTGCCCGGCGGGGTTGGATGAGGCCTGGTTAGATTTTATGGGCCAAGGAACTTGAAACAGGCAATTTCGGCTCATTTTTGTGGGGTGTTAGCCCACGGATTCCGGCGCTGCATGGGGTTCCGGTGCAAGATTCTCGAAAAATCATACGAGGTGGTCCGCAACAGGCCCGGCAAAAGGTCCATGGTGCCCAGCGGGGTTAGACAAGGCCTTGCTGGATTTTATGGGCGAAGGAAGTGGAAACAGGCAATTTCGGCTCATTTGCCCACAGATTGTTGCGCTGCATGGGGTTCCGGCGCAAGATTCTCAAAAAATCATACGAGGTGGCCCGCAAGAGGCCCAGAAAAAGGTCCATGGTGCCCGGCGGGGTTGGATGAGGCCTGGTTGGATTTTATGGGCCAAGGAAGTGGAAACAGGCAATTTCGGCTCATTTCTGTGGGTGTTAGCACACGGATTCTGGCGCTGCATGGGGTTCCGGCGCAAGATTCTCGAAAAATCATACGAGGTGGTCCGCAAGAGGCCCGTCAAAAGGTCCATGGTGCCCGACAGGGTTAGATGAGGCCTGGTTGGATTCTATGAGCCAAGGAAGTGGAAACAGCCGATCTCGGCTCATTTCTGTTGGTGTTAGCCCACGAATTCTGGCGCTGCATGGGGTTCCGACGCAATATTCTCAAAAACGCATATGAGGTGGTCCGCAAGAGGTCCGGCAAGAGGTCCAGGGTGCCCGGCGGGGTTGGATGAGGCCTGGTTTGATTCTATGGGCCAAGGACGTGCAAAAAGGCGATTTCGACTCATTTTTGTGGGTGTTAGCCCACGGATTCTGGCGCTACATGGGGTTCCGATGCAAGATTATCAAAAAAACATATGAGGTGGTCCGCAAGAGGCCCGGGAAGAGGTCCATGGTGCCCGGCGGGGTTGGATGAGGCCTGGTTGGATTTTATGGGCCAAGGAAGTGGAAACAGGCGATTTCGGCTCATTTCTGTGGGTGTTAGCCCACGGATTCTGGCGTTGCATGGGGTTCCGGCGCAAGATTCTCGAAAACTCATATGAAGTGGTTCGCAAGAGGCCGGAAAAGAGGTCCATGGTGCTCGGCGGGGTTGGATGAGGCCTGGTTGGATTTTATGGGCCAAGGAAGTGGAAACAGGCGATTTCGGCCATGTTCTGTGGGTGTTAGCCCACGAATTTTGGCGCTGCATGGGGTTCCGGTGCAAGATTCTCGAAAAATCATACGAGGTGGTCCGCAAGAGGCACGGTAAGAGTTCCATGGTGCCCGGTGGGGTTTGATGAGGCCTTGTTGGATTTTATGGGCCAAGGAAGTGGAAACAAACGATTTTAGCTCATTTCTGTGGGTGTTAGCCCATGGATTCTAGCGCTGCATGGGGTTCCGGCGCAAGATTCTCGAAAAATCATATGAGGTGGTCCGCAAGAGGCCCGACAAGAGGTCCATGGTGCCCGGCAGGGGTTGGATGAGGCCTGGTTGGACTTTATGGGCAAAGGAAGTGGAAACAGGCGATTTCGGCTCATTTCTGTGGGTGTTAGCCCACAGATTCTGGCGCTGCATGTGGTTCCAGCGCAAGATTCTCGAAAAATCATACGAGGTAGTCCGCAAGAGGTCCGGCAAGAGGTCCATGATGCCCGGTGGGGGTTGGATGAGGCCTGGTTTGATTTTATGGGCTAAGGAAGTGGAAACAGGCGATTACGGCTCATTTCTGTGGGTGTTAGCCCACGGAATCTAGCGCTGAATGGGGTTCCGGGGCAAGATTCTCGAAAATTCGTACGAGGTGGTCCGCAAGAGGCCCGGCAAGAGGTCCATGGTGCCCGGCGGGGGTTGGATGAGGCCTGGTTGGATTTTATGGGCCAAGGAAGTGGAAACAGGCAATTTCGACTCTTTTCTGTGGGTGTTAGCCCACGGATTCTGGCGCTGCATGGAGTTCCGGCGCAAGATTCTTGAAAAATCATACGAGGTGGTCTGCAAGAGGCCTGGAAAGAGGTCCATGGTGCCCAGCGGGGGTTGGATGAGGCCTGGTTGGATTTTATGGGCCAAGGAAGTGGAAACAGGCGATTTCGACTCATTTCTGTATGTGTTAGGCCACGGATTCTGGCGCTGCATGTGGTTCCGGCGCAAGATTCTCGACATATCATACGAGGTGGTCCGCAAGAGGCCCGGCAAGAGGTCCATGGTGCCCGGCGAGGTTTGATGAGGCCTGGTTGGATTCTATAGGCCAAGGAAGTGGAAACAGGCGATTTCGGCTCATTTCTGTGGGTGTTAGCCCACGGATTCTACCACTGCATTGGGTTCCGGTGCAAGATTCTGGAAAAATCATACGAGATGGTCCGCAAGGGGCCCGGCAAGAGGTCCATGGTGCCCGGCGGGGTTGGATGAGGCCTGGTTGGATTTTATGGGCCAAGGAAGTGGAAACAAGCGATTTTGGCTCATTTCTATGAGTGTTAGCCCACGGATTCTGGCACTGCATGGGGTTTCGGCGCAAGATTCTCGAAAAATCATACGAGGTGGTCCGCAAGAGGCCCGGCAAGAGGTCCATGGTGCCCGGCGGGGTTGGATGAGCCCTTGTTGGATTTTATGGGCCAATGAAGTGGAAACAGGCGATTTCGGCTCATTTCTGTGGGTGTTGGCCAACGGATTCTGCCGCTACATGGGGTTTCGGCGTAAGATTCTCAAAACATCATACGAAGTGGTCCGCAAGAGGCCCGGCAAGTGGTCAATGGTGCCCGACGGGGTTGGATGAGGCCTGGTTGGATTCTATGGGCCAAGGAAGTTGAAACAGGCGATTTCGGCTCATTTTTATGGGTGTTAGATCACAGATTCTAGCGCTGCATGGGGTTCCGGCACAAGATTCTCGAAAAATCATACGAGGTGGTCCGCAAGAGGCCCGGCAAAAGGTCCATGGTGCCCGATGGGGTTGGATGAGGCCTTGTTGGATTTTATGGGTCAAGGAAGTGGAAACAGGTGATTTCGGCTCATTTCTGTGGGTGTTGGCCCACAGATTCTTGCGCTGCATGGGGTTCCGGCGCAAGATTCTCGAAAAATCATACAACGTGGTCCGCAAGAGGCCCGACAAGAGGTCCGTGGTGCCCGGCGGGGTTGGATGAGGCCTGGTTGGATTTTATGGGCCAAGGAAGTTGAAACAGGTGATTTCGGCTCATTTCTGTGGGTGTTAGCCCACAGATTCGGGCGCTGCATGGGGTTCCGACGCAAGATTCTCAAACAATCATACGAGGTGGTCCGCAAAAGGCCCGGCAAGAGGTCCATGGTGCCCGACGGGGTTGGATGAGGCATGGTTGGATTCTATGGGCCAAGGAAGTGGAAGCAGGCGATTTCGGCTTATTTCTGTGGGTGTTTGCCCACGGATTCTGGCGCTGCATGGGGTTCTGGCGGAAGATTCTCGAAAAATTATAAAAGGTGGTCCGCAAGAGGTCCAAGGTGCCCGGCGGGGTAGGATGAGGCCTGGTTGGATTTTATGGTCCAAGGAAGTGGAAACAGGCGATTTCGGCTCATTGTTGTGGGTGTCAGCCCATGGATTCTGGCGCTGCATGGGGTTCCGGCGCAAGATTCTCAAAACATCATACGAGATGGTCCGCAAGAGGCCCGGCAAGAGGTCCATGGTGCCCGGCGGGGTTGGATGAGGCCTGGTTGGATTTTATGGGCCAAGGAAGTGGAAACAAGCGATTTTGGCTCATTTCTATGGGTGTTAGCCCACGGATTCTGGCGCTGCATGGGGTTCCGGCGCAAGATTCTCGAAATATCATACGAGGTAGTCCTCAAGAGGCCAGAAAGAGGTCCATGTTTCACGGCGGGGTTGGATGAGGCCTGGTTGGATTTTATGGGCCTAGGAAGTGGAAACAGGCGATTTCGGCTCATTTCTGTGGGTGTTAGCCCACAGATTCTGGCGCTGAATGGGGTTCCAGTGCAAGATTCTCGAAAAATCATACAAGGGGGTCCGCAAGAGGCCCGGAAAGAGGTCCATGGTGCCCGACGGGGTTGGATGAGGCCTGGTTGGATTCTATGGGCCAAGGAAGTGGAAACAGGCGATTTCGGCTCATTTCTGTGGGTGTTAGCCCACAGATTCTGGCGCTGCATGTGGTTCAAGCGCAAGATTCTCGAAAAATCATACGAGGTAGTCCGCAAGAGGTCCGACAAGAGGTCCATGATGCCCGGTGGGGGTTGGATGAGGCCTGGTTTGATTTTATGGGCTAAGGAAGTGGAAACAGGCGATTACGGCTCATTTTTGTGGGTGTTAGCCCACGGAATCTAGCGCTGAATGGGGTTCCGGGGCAAGATTCTCGAAAAATCATACAAGGTGGTCAGCAAAGGACTGGCAAGAGGTCCATTGTGCCCGACGGGGTTGGATGATGCCTGGTTGGATTTTATGGGCCAAGGAAGTGGAAACAGGCGATTTTGGCTCATTTTTGTGGGTGTTAGCCCACGGATTTTGGCGCTGCATGGGGTTCCAGCGCAAGATTCTCAAAAAATCATACGAGGTGGTTTGCAAGAGGCCCGGCAAGAGGTCCATGGTGCCCGGCGGGGGTTGGATGAGGCCTGGTTGGATTATATGGGCCAAGGAAGTGGAAACAGGCGATTTCGGCTCATTTCTGTGGGTGTTAGACCACGGATTCTGGTGTTGCATGGGGTTCTGGCGCAAGATTCTCGAAAATGCATGCGAGGTGGTCCGCAAGAGGCCCGGCAAGAGGTCCATGGTGCCCGGCGGGGTTGGATGAGGCCTGGTTGGATTTTATGGGCCAAGGAAGTGGAAACAAGTGATTTCGGCACATTTCTGTTGGTGTTAGCCCACGGATTCTGGCGCTGCATGGAGTTCCGGCCCAAGATTCTCTAAAAAGCATACGAACTGGTCTGCAAGAGGCACGGAAAGAGGTCCATGGTGCCCGGCGGGGTTGGATGAGGCCTGGTTGGATTCTATGGGCCAAGGAAGTGGAAACAGGCGATTTCGGCTCATTTCTGTGGGTGTTAGCCCACGGATTTTGGCGCTGCATGGGGTTCCGGCGCAAGATTCTCGAAATATCATACGAGGTGGTCCGCAAGAGGGCAAGAAAGAGGTCTATGGTGCCCAGCGGGGTTGAATGAGGCCTGGTTGGATTTTTTGCGCCAAGGAAGTGGAAAAAGGAGATTTCGGCTCATTTCTGTGTGTGTTAGCCCACAGATTCTAGCGCTGCATGGTGTTTCAGCGCAAGATTCTCGAAAAATCATACGAGGTTGTCCGCAAGAGGACCAGCAAGAGGTCCATGGTGCCCGGCTGGGTTGGATGAGGCCTAGTTGGATTTTATGGGCCAAGGAAGTGGAAACAAGCGATTTCGACTCATTTCTATGGGTGTTAGCCCACGGATTCTAGCGCTGCATGGGGTTCCGGCGCAAGATTCTCAAAACATCATACGAGGTAGTCTGCAAGAGGCCCAGCAAGAGGTCCATGGTGCGCGGCGGGGTTGGATGAGGCTTGGTTGGATTTTATGGGCCTAGGAAGTGGAAACAGGCGATTTCGGCTCATTTCTGTGGGTGTTAGCCCACGGATTATGGCGCTGCATGGGGTTCCGGTGCAAGATTCTCGAAAAATCATACGAGGTGGTCTGCAAGAGGCCCGGCAAGAGGTCAATGGTGCCCGGCGGGGTTGGATGAGGCCTGGTTGGATTCTATGGGCCAAGGAAGTGGAAACAGGCGATTTCGGCTCATTTCTGTGGGTGTTAGCCCACGGATTCTGGCGCTGCATAGGGTTCCGGCTCAAGATTCTCGAAAACTCATACGAGGTGTTCCGCAAGAGGCCCGACAAGAGGTCCATGGTGTCCGGCGGGGTTGGATGAGGCCTTGTTAGATTCTATGGGCCAAGGAAGTGGATATAGGCGATTTCGGCAAAAGATTCTCGAAATATCATACGAGGTGGTCCGAAAGAGGCTCGGCAAGAGGTCCGTGGTTCCCGGCAGGGTTGGATGAGGCCTAGTTGAATTTTATGGGCCAAGGAAGTGGAAACAGGCGATTTCGGCTCATTTATGTAGGTGTTAGCCCACGGATTCTAACGCTCCATGGGGTTCTGGCGCAAGATTCTCGAAAGATCATACGAGGTGGTCCGCAAGAGATTCGGCAAGAGGTCCATGGTGCCCGGCGGGGTTGGATGAGGCCTGGTTGGATTCTACGAGCCAAAGAAGTGGAAACAGGCGATTTTGGCTCATTTCTGTAAATGTGAGCCCACGGATTCTGGCGCTGCATGGGTTTCCGGCGCCTGATTCTCGAAAACTCATACGAGGTTGTCCGTACGAGGCCTGGCAAGAGGTCCATGGTGCCCGGCGGGGTTGGATGAGGCTAGTTGGATTTTATGGGCCAAGGAAGTGGAAACAGGCGATTCGGCTCATTTCTGTGGGTGTTAGCCCACGGATTCTGGCTCTGCATGGGGTTCCGGCGCAGGATTCTCGAAAAATCATACGAGGTGGTCCGAAAGAGGCTCGGCAAGAGGTCCATGGTGCCCGGCGGGGTTGGATGAGGCCTGGTTGGATTTTGTGCGCAAAGGAAGTGGAAACAGGCGATTTCGGCTCATTTATGTGGGTGTTAGCCCACGGATTCTGGCGCTGCATGGGGTTCCGGCACAAGATTCTCGAAAAATCATACGAGAGGGTCCGCAAGAGGCCCGGCAAGAGGTCCATGGAGCCCGACGGGGTTGGATGAGGCCTGGTTGGACTTTATGGGCCAAGGCAGTGGAAACAGGCAATTTCGGCTCATTTCTGTGGGTGTTAGCACACGAATTCTAGCGCTGCATGGGGTTTTGGCGCAAGATTCTCGAAAAATCATATGAGGTGGTCCGGAAGAGGTTCATGGTGCCCGGCGGGGTTTGATGAGGCCTGGTTGGATTTTATGGGCCAAGGAAGTGGAAACAGGCGATTTCGGCTCATTTCTGTGGGTGTTAGCCCACGGATTCTGGTGCGGCATGGGGTTCCGGTGCAAGATTCTTGAAAAATCATACGTGGTGGTCCATAAGAGGCCCGGCAAGAGGTCCATGGTGCCCGGCGGGGTTTGATGAGGCCTGGTTGGATTCTACGGGCCAAAGAAGTGGAAACAGGCTATTTCGGCTAATTATTGTGGGTGTTAGCCCACGGATTCTGGCGCTGCATGGGGTTCCGGCGCAAGATTCTCGAAAAATCATACGAGGTAGTCCGCAAGAGGCCCGGGAAGAGGTCCATGGATCCCGGTGGGGTTGGATGAGGCCCGGTTGGATTTTATGGACCAAGGAAGTGAAAACAGGCGATTTCGGCTCATTTCTGTCGGTGTTAGCCCACGGATTCTGGCGCTGCATGGGGTTACGACGCAAGATTCTCGAAAAATCATATGAGGTGGTCCGCAAGAGGCCCGGCAAGAGGTCCATGGTGCCCGGCGGGGTTGGATGAGGCCTGGTTGGATTCTATGGGCCAAGGAAGTGGAAACAGGCGATTTCGGCTCATTTCTATGGGTGTTAGCCCACGGATTCTAGCGCTGCATGGGGTTCCGGCGCAAGATTCTCAAAACATCATACGAGGTAGTCTGCAAGAGGCCCAGCAAGAGGTCCATGGTGCGCGGCGGGGTTGGATGAGGCTTGGTTGGATTTTATGGGCCTAGGAAGTGGAAACAGGCGATTTCGGCTCATTTCTGTGGGTGTTAGCCCACGGATTATGGCGCTGCATGGGGTTCCGGTGCAAGATTCTCGAAAAATCATACGAGGTGGTCTGCAAGAGGCCCGGCAAGAGGTCAATGGTGCCCGGCGGGGTTGGATGAGGCCTGGTTGGATTCTATGGGCCAAGGAAGTGGAAACAGGCGATTTCGGCTCATTTTTTTGGGTGTTAGCCCACGGATTCTGGCGCTGCATGGGGTTCCGGTGCAAGATTCTCGAAAAATCATACGAGGTGGTCTGCAAGAGGCCCGGCAAGAGGTCAATGGTGCCCGGCGGGGTTGGATGAGGCCTGGTTGGATTCTATGGGCCAAGGAAGTGGAAACAGGCGATTTCGGCTCAATTCTGTGGGTGTTAGCCCACGGATTCTGGCGCTGCATAGGGTTCCGGCGCAAGATTCTCGAAAACTCATACGAGGTGTTCCGCAAGAGGCCCGACAAGAGGTTCATGGTGCCCGGCGGGGTTGGATGAGGCCTGGTTGGATTCTATGGGCCAAGGAAGTGGATATAGGCGATTTCGGCAAAAGATTCTCGAAATATCATACGAGGTGGTCCGGAAGAGGCCCGGCAAGAGGTCCGTGGTTCCCGGCAGGGTTGGATGAGGCCTAGTTGAATTTTATGGGCCAAGGAAGTGGAAACAGGCGATTTCGGCTCATTTATGTAGGTGTTAGCCCACGGATTCTGGCGCTGCATGGGGTTCTGGCATAAGATTCTTGAAAAATCATACAAGGTGGTCCGCAAAAGGCCCGGCAAGAGGTCAATGGTGCCTGGCGGGGTTGGATGAGGCCTGGTTGGATTTTATGGGCCAAGGAAGTGGAAATAGGCGATTTCGGCTCATTTCTGTGGGTGTTAGCCCACGGATTCTGGCGCTGCATGGGTTTCCGGCGCCTGATTCTCGAAAACTCATACGAGGTGGTCCGTACGAGGCCTGGCAAGAGGTCCATGGTGCCCGGCGGGGTTGGATGAGGCTAGTTGGATTTTATGGGCCAAGGAAGTGGAAACAGGCGATTCGGCTCATTTCTGTGGGTGTTAGCCCACGGATTCTGGCTCTGCATGGGGTGCCGGCGCAGGATTCTCGAAAAATCATACGAGGTGGTCCGCAAGAGGCTCGGCAAGAGGTATATGGTGCCCGGCGGGGATGGATGAGGCCTGGTTGGATTTTGTGGGCAAAGGAAGTGGAAACAGGCGATTTCGGCTCATTTATATAGGTGTTAGCCCACGAATTCTGGCGCTGCATGGGGTTCCGGCACAAGATTCTCGAAAAATTATTTGAGAGGGTCCGCAAGAGGCCCGGCAAGAGGTCCATGGAGCCCGGCGGGGTTGGATGAGGCCTGGTTGGACTTTATGGGCCAAGGCAGTGGAAACAGGCAATTTCGGCTCATTTCTGTGGGTGTTAGCGCACGAATTCTGGCGCTGCATGGGATTTTGGCGCAAGATTCTCGAAAAATCATATGAGGTGGTCCGGAAGAGTTTCATGGTGCCCGGCGGGGTTTGATGAGGCCTGGTTGGATTTTATGGGCCAAGGAAGTGGAAATAGGCGATTTCGGCTCATTTCTGTGGGTGTTAGCCCACGGATTCTGGTGCGGCATGGGGTTCCGGTGCAAGATTCTCGAAAAATCATACGAGGTAGTCCATAAGAGGCCCGGCAAGAGGTCCATGGTGCCCGGCGGGGTTTGATGAGACCTGGTTGGATTCTACGGGCCAAAGAAGTGGAAACAGGCGATTTCGGCTCACTTCTGTGGGTGTTAGCCCACGGATTCTGGCGCTGCATGGGGTTCTGGCGTAAGATTCTCGAAAAATCATACGAGGTGGTCTGCAAAAGGCCCGGCAAGAGGTCAATGGTGCCTGGCCGGGTTGGATGACGCCTGGTTGGATTTTTTGGGCCAAGGAAGTGGAAATAGGCAATTTCGGCTCATTTCTGTGGGTGTTAGCCCACGGATTCTGGCCTTGCATGGGGTTCCGGTGCCAGATTCTCGAAAACTCATACGAGGTGGTCCGCAAGAGGCCCGGCAAGAGGTCCATGGTGCCTAGCGGGGTCGGATAAGGCCTGGTTGGATTCTACGGGCCAAAGAAGTTTAAATAGGCGATTTCGGCTCATTTCTTTGGGTGTTAGCCCACGGATTCTGGCGCTGCATGGGGTTCCGGCGCAAGATTCTCAAAAAGTCATACGACGTGGTCCACAAAAGGCCCGGAAAGAGCTCGATGGTGCCCGACGGGGTTGGATGAGGCCTGGTTGAATTTTATGGGCTAAGGAAGTGGAAACAGGCGATTTCGGCTCATTTCTGTGGGTGTTAGCCCACGGATTCTGGCGCTGCATGGGTTTCCGGCGCAAGATTCTCGAAATATCATACGAGGTGGTCCGCAAGAGGCCCGGCAAGAGGTCCATGGAGCCCGGCGGGGTTGGATGAGGCTTGGTTGGACTTTATGGGCCAAGGAAGTGGAAACAGGCAATTTTGGCTCATTTCTGTGGGTGTTAGCGCACGGATTCTGGCGCTGCATGGGGTTTCGGCGCAAGATTCTCGAAAAATCATATCAGGTGGTCCGGAAGAGGCCCGACGAGAGGTCCATGGTGCCCGGCGGTGTCGGATCATATGAGGTGGTCCGAAAAATCATATGAGGCCTGGTTGGATTCTACGGGCCAAAGAAGTGGAAATAGGCGATTTCGGCTTATTTCTATGGGTGTTAGCCCACGGATTCTGGCGCTGCATGGGGTTCCAGCGCAAGATTCTTGAAAATTCATACGAGGTGGTCCCCATGAGGCCCGGCAAGAGGTCCATAGTGCCCGGCGGGGTTGGATGAGGCCTGGTTGGATTTTATGGGCCAAGGAAGTGGAAATAGGCGATTTTGGCTCATTTCTGTGGGTGTTAGCCCACGGATTCTGGCGCTGCATGGAGTTCCAGCGCAAGATTCTCGAAAAATCATACGATGTGGTCCGCAAGAGGCCCGGCAAGAGGTACATGGTGCCCGGCGGGGTCGGATGAGGCCTGGTTTGATTTTACGGGACAAGGAAGTGGAAACAGGCGATTTCTGCTCATTTCTATGGGTGTTAGCCCCCGGATTCTGGCGCTGCATGGGGTTCCGGCGTAAGATTCTCAAAAAATCAAATGAGGTGGTCCAAAAGAGGCCCGGCAAGAGGTCCATGGTGCCCGGCGGGGTTGGATGAGGCCTGGTTTGATTTTATGGGCCAAGGAAGTGGAAACAGGCGATTTTGGCTCATTTCTGTGGGTGTTAGCCCACGGATTCTGGGGCTGCATGGGGTTCCGGCATAAGATTCTCGAAAACTCATACGAGGTGGTCCGCAAGAGGCCCGACAAGAGTTCCATGGTGTCCGGCGAGGTTGGATGAGGCCTGGTTGGATTTTATAGGCCAAGGAAGTGCAAAACAGGTGATTTCGGCTCATTTCTGTGGATATTAGCCCACGGATTCTGGCGCTGCATGGGGTTCCGGCACAAGATTCTCGAGAAATCATACGAGGTGGTCCGCAAGAGGCCCGACAAGAGGTCCATGGTGCCCGGTGGGGTTGGATGAGGCCAGGTTTGACTTTATGGGCCAAGGAAGTGGAAACAGGCGATTTCGGCTCATTTCTGTGGGTGTTAGCCCACGAATTCTGGCGCTGCATGGGGTTCTGGCGCAAGATTCTCGAAAACTCATACGAGGTGGTCCGCAAAAGGCCCGGCAAGAGGTCCATGGTGCCTGGCGGGGTTGGTTGAGGCCAAGTTGGATTTTATGGGCCAAGGAAGTAGAAACAGGGGATTTCGGCTCATTTCTGTGGGTGTTAGCCCACGGATTCTAACGTTGCATGGGGTTCCAGAGCAAGATTCTCGAAAAATCATACGAGGTAGTCCGCCAGAGGCCCTGCAAGATGTCCATGGTGCCTTGCGGGGTTGGATAAGGCCTGGTTGGATTTTATGGGCCAAGGAAGTGGAAACAGGCAATTTCGTCTCATTTCTGTGGGTGTTAGCCCACGGATTCTGGCGCAGCATGGGGTTCCAGCGCAAGATTCTCGAAAAATCATACGAGGTGGTCCGCAAGAGGCCCGGCAAGATGTCCATGGTGCCCGGCGGGGTTAGATGAGGCCTGGTTGTATTTTATGGGCCAAGGAACTGGAAACAGGTGATTTCGGCTCATTTCTGTGTGTATTAGCCCACGGATTATGGCACTGCATGGGGTTCCGGCGCAAGATTCTTGAACAATCATACGAGGTGGTCCGCAAGAGGCACGACAAGAGTTCCATGGTGCCCGGCGGGGTTGGGGGAGGCCTGGTTGGATTTTATGGGCCAAGGAAGTGGAAACAGGCGATTTTGTCACATTTCTGCGGGTGTTAGCCCACGGATTCTGGCGCTGCAGGGGGTTCCGGTGCAAGATTCGCGAATAGTCATACGAGGTTGTCCATAAGAGGCCCGGAAAGAGGTCCATGGTGCCCGGCACGGTTGGATGAGGTCTGGTTGGATTTTATGGGCCAAGGAAGTGGAAACAGGCGATTTTGGCTCATTTCTGTGGGTGTTAGCCCACGGATTCTGGCGCTGCATGGAGTTCCAGCGCAAGATTCTCGAAAAATCATACAATGTGGTCCGCAAGAGGCCCGGCAAGAGGTACATGGTGCCCGGCGGGGTCGGATGAGGCCTGGTTTGATTTTATGGGCCAAGGAAGTGGAAACAGGCGATTTTGGCTCATTTCTGTGGGTGTTAGCCCACGGATTCTGGCGCTGCATGGAGTTCCAGCGCAAGATTCTCGAAAAATCATACGATGTGGTCCGCAAGAGGCCCGGCAAGAGGTACATGGTGCCCGGCGGGGTCGGATGAGGCCTGGTTGGATTTTATGGGACAAGGAAGTGGAAACAGGCGATTTCTGCTCATTTTTGTGGGTGTTAGCCCACGGATTCTGGTGCTGCATGGGGTTCCGGCGTAAGATTCTGAAAAATTCATATGAGGTGGTCCGCAAGAGGCTCGGCAAGAGGTCCATGGTGCCCGGCGGGGTTGGATGAGGCCTGGTTTGATTTAATGGGCCAAGGAAGTGGAAAAAGGCGATTTTGGCTCATTTCTGTGGGTGTTAGCCCACGGATTCTGGCGCTGCATGGGGTTCCGGCGCAAGATTCTCAAAAAATCATACGTGGTGGTCTGCAAGAGGCTTGGCAAGAATTCCATGGTGCCTAGCGGGGTTGGATGAGGCCTGATTGGATATTATGGGCCAAGGAAGTGGAAACAGGCGATTTCGGCTCATTTCTGTGGGTGTTAGCCCACGGATTCTGGCGCTGCATGGGGTTCCGGCACAAGATTCTTGAAAAATCATACGAGGTGGTCGTTAAGAGGCCCGGCAAGAGGTCCATGGTGCCCGGCGGGGTTAGATGAGGCCTGGTTGTATTTTATGGGCCAAGGAACTGGAAACAGGTGATTTCGGCTCATTTCTGTGTGTATTAGCCCACGGATTATGGCACTGCATGGGGTTCCGGCGCAAGATTCTTGAACAATCATACGAGGTGGTCCGCAAGAGGCACGACAAGAGTTCCATGGTGCCCGGCGGGGTTGGGGGAGGCCTGGTTGGATTTTATGGGCCAAGGAAGTGGAAACAGGCGATTTTGTCACATTTCTGCGGGTGTTAGCCCACGGATTCTGGCGCTGCATGGGGTTCCGGCGCAAGATTCTCGAAAAATCATATGAGGTGGTCCGCAAGAGGCCCGAAAAGAGGTCCATGGTGCCCGGCGGTGTTGGATGAGGCCTGGTTGGATTTTATGGGCCAAGGAAGTGGAAACAGGCGATTTCGGCTCATTTCTGTGGGTGTTAGCCCACGGATTCTGGCGCTGCATGGGGTTCCGACGCAAGATTCTAGAAAGATCATACAAGGTTGTCCACAAGAGGCCCGAAGAGAGGTCCATGGTGCCCGCCGGGGTTGGATGAGGCCTGGTTTGATTTTATGGTCCAAGGAAGTGGAAACAGGTGCTTTCGGCTAGTTTCTGTGGGTGTTAGCCAATGGATTCTGGCACTGCATGGGGTTCCGGCGCAAGATTCTCGAAAACTCATACGAGGTGGTCCGTAAGAAGCCTGACAAGAGGTCCATGGTGCCCGGCGGGGTTGGATGAGGCCTGGTTGGATTTTATGGGACAAGGAAGTGGAAATAGGCGATTTCGGCTAATTTTTGTGGGTGTTAGCCCACGGATTCTGGCGCTGCATGGGGTTCCGGGGCAAGATTCTCGAAAAATCATACGAGGTAGTCCGCAAAAGGCCCGGGAAGAGGTTCATGGTGCCCGGCGGGGTTGGATGAGGCCCGGTTGGATTTTATGGACCAAGGAAGTGGAAACAGGCGATTTCGGCTCATTTCTGTCGGTGTTAGCCCACGGATTCTGGCGCTGCATGGGGTTACGACGCAAGATTCTCGAAAAATCATATGAGGTGGTCCGCAAGAGGCCCGGCAAGAGGTACATGGTGCCCGACGGGGTTGGGTGAGGCCTGGTTGGATTTTATTGGCCAAGGAAGTGGAAATAGGCGATTTCGGATTATTTCTGTGGGTCTTAGCCCACGGAATCTGGCGTTGCATGGGGTTCCGGCGCAAGATTCTAGTAAAATCATACGAGGTGGTCCGCAAGAGGCCCGTCAAGAGGTCCATGGTGCCCGGCGGGGTCGAATAAGGCCTGGTTGGATTCTACGGGCCAAAGAAGTGGGAAATAGGCGATTTTGGCTCATTTCTTTGGGTGTTAGCCCACGGATTCTGGCGATGCATGGGGTTCCGGTGCAAGATTCTCGAAAATTCATACGAGGTGGTCCGTAAGAGGGCCCGTCAAGAGGTCCATGGTGCCCGGCGGGGTTGGATGAGGCCTGGTTGGATTTTATGGGCCAAGGAAGTCGAAACAGGCGATTTCGGCTCATTTCTGTGGGTGTTAGCGCACGGATTCTGGCGCTGCAGGGGGTTCCGGTGCAAGATCGCGAATAGTCATACGAGGTTGTCCATAAGAGGCCCGGCAAGAGGTCCATGGTGCCCGGCAGGGTTGGATGAGGTCTGGTTGGATTTTATGGGCCAAGGAAGTGGAAACAGGCGATTTTGGCTCATTTTCTGTGGGTGTTAGCCCACGGATTCTGGCGCTGCATGGAGTTCCAGCGCAAGATTCTCGAAAAAATCATACGATGTGGTCCGCAAGAGG
>CM057055.1:66733321-66755340 GCA_029948455.1 Solanum rostratum | reverse complement strand
GGTTCCGGTGCAAGATTCTCGAAAAATCATACGAGGTGGTCTATAAGAGGCCCGGCAAGAGGTCTATGGTTCCCGGCGGGGTTGGATTAGGCCTGGTTGGATTTTATGGGCCAAGGAAGTGGAAACAGGCGATTTCCACTAATTTCTGTGGGTGTTAATCCACGAATTCTGGCGCTGCATGGGGTTCTGACGCAAGATTCTCGAAAAATGATACGAGGTGGTCTGCAAGAGGCCCGGCAAGAGGTCCATGGTGCCTGGAGGGGTTGGATGAGGCCTGGTTGGATTTTATGGGCCAAGGAAGTGGAAATAGTCGATTTCGGCTCATTTCTGTGTGTTAGCCCACGGATTCTGGCGCTGCATGGAGTTCCGGCGCACGATTCTTAAAATATCATACAACGTGGTCCGCAAGCTGCCCGGAAAGAGGTCCATGGTTCCTGGCGGGGTTGGATGAGGCCTGGTTGGATTTTATGGGCCAAGGAAGTGGAAACAGGCGATTTCGGCTCATTTCTGTGGGTGTTAGCCCACGGATTCTGGCGCTGCATGGGGTTTCAGTGCAAGATTCTCGAAAACTCATATGAGGTGGTCCGCAAGAGGCCCGGTAAAAGGTCCATGGTGCCTGGCGGGGTTGGATGAGGCCTAGTTGGATTTTATAGGCAGAAGAAGTGGAAGCAGGCGATTTCGGCTCATTTCTGTGGGTGTTAGCCCACGGATTTTGGCGCTGCATGGGGTTCCAGCGCAAGATTCTCAAAAAATCATACGGGGTGGTCCGCAAGAGGCACGGCAAGAGGTCCATGATGCCCGGCGGGGTTTGATGAGGCCTGGTTGGATTTTATGGGCCAAGGAAGTGGAAACAGGCGATTTCGGCACATTTCTGTGGGTGTTAGCCCACGGATTCTGGCGCTGCATGGGGTTCCGGCGCAAGATTCTCGAAAAATCATACGAGGTGGTTCGCAAGAGTCCCGGCAAGAGGTCCATGGTTCCCGGCGGGGTTGGATGAGGCCTGGTTGGATTTTATGGGCCAAGGAAGTGGAAACAGGCGATTTCGGCTCATATCTGTGTGTGTTAGCCCACGGATTCTGGCGCTGCATGGGGTTCCCGAGCAAGATTATCAAAAAAACATACGAGGTGCTCCGCAAGAGGCCCGACAAGAGGTTCATAGTTCCCGGCGGGGTTGGATGAGGCCTGGTTGGATTTTATGGGCCAAGGAAGTGGAAACAGGCGATTTCGACTCATTTCTGTGGGTGTTAGCCCACGGATTCTAGCGCTGCACGGGGTTCCGGCGCAAGATTCTCGAAAAATCATATGAGGTGGTCTGCAAGAGGCCCGGAAAGAGGTCTATGGTTCCCGACGGGGTTGGATGAAGCCTTGTTGGATTTTATGGGTCAAGGAAGTGGAAACAGGCGATTTCGGCTCATTTCTATGGGTGTTATTCCACGGATTCTGGCGCTGCATGGGGTTCCGGCGCAAGATTCTAGAAAAATCATACGAGGTGGTCCGCAAAAGGCCCGGCAAGAGGTCCATGGTGCCCGGCGGGGTTGGATGAGGCCTGGTTGGATTCTATGGGCCAAGGAAGTGGAAATAGGTGATTTTGGCTCATTTCTGTGTGTGTTAGCCCACGGATTCTGGCGTTGCATAGAGTTCCGGCACATGATTCTTAAAAGCTCATACGAGGTAGTCCGCAAGCGGCCTGGAAAGAGGTCCTTGTTTCCCGGCGGGGTTGGATTAGGCCTGGTTGGATTTTATGGGCCAAGGAAGTGGAAACAGGATATTTTGGCTCATTTCTGTGGGTGTTAACCCACGGATTCTGGCACTGCATGGGGTTCCGGTGCAAGATTCTCGAAAAATCATACGAGGTGGTCCGCAAGAGGCCCGACAAGAGGTCCATGGTTCCCGGCGGGGTTAGATGAGGCCTGGTTTGATTTTATGGGCCAAGGAAGTGAAATCAGGCGATTTTGACACATTTCTGTGGGTGTTAGTCCACGGATTCTGGCGCTGCATGGGGTTCCGGCGCAAGATTCTCGAAAAATCATACGAGGTGGTCTGCAAGAGGCCCGGCAAGAGGTCCATGGTGCCTGGCGGGGTTGGATGAGGCCTGGTTGGATTTTATGGGCCAAGGAAGTGGAAATAGTCGATTTCGGCTCGTTTCTGTGTGTGTTAGCCCACAGATTCTGGCGCTGCATGGAGTTCCGGCGCACGATTCTTAAAATATCATACGAGGTGGTCCGCAAGCTGCCCGGAAAGAGGTCCATGGTTCCCGGCGGGGTAGGATGAGGTCTTGTTGGATTTTATGGGCCAAGGAAGTGGAAACAGGCGATTTCAGCTCATTTCGGTGGGTGTTAGCCCACGGATTCTGGCGCTGCATGGGGTTTTGGCGAAAGATTTTACAAAAATCATACGAGGTTGTCCGCAAGAGGCCCGGCAAGAGGTCCATGGTGCCTGGCGGTGTTGGATGAGGCCTTGCTGGATTTTATGGGCCAAGGAAGTGGAAATAGTCGATTTCGGCTCATTCTGTGTGTGTTAGCCCACGAATTCTGGCGCTGCATGGAGTTCCAGCGCAAGATTATCGAAACATCATACGAGGTGGTCCGCAAGAGGCTCGACAAAAGGTCCATAGTGCCCGGCGGGGTTGGATGAGGCCTGGTTGGATTTTATGGGCAGAGGAAGTGGAAGCAGGCGATTTAGGCTCATTTCTGTGGGTGTTAGCCCACAGATTCTGGCGCTCCATGAGGGTCCGGCGCAAGATTCTCGAAAAATCATACGAGGTGGTCCGCAAGAGGCGCGGCATGAGGTCCATGATGCCCGGCGGGGTTGGATGAGGGCTGGTTTAATTTTATGGGCCAAGGAAGTGGAAACAGGCGATTTCGGCTCATTTCTGTGGGTGTTAGCCCACGGATTCTGGCGCTGCATGGGGTTCCGGCGCAAGATTCTCGAAAAATCATACGTGGTGGTCCGCAAGAGGCCCGGCAAGAGGTCCATGCTGCCCGGCAGGGTTGTATGAGGCATGGTTGGATTTTATGGGCCAAGGAAGTGGAAACAGGCGATTTCTGCTCATTTCTATGGGTGTGAGCCCACGGATTCTGGCGCTGCATGGGGTTCCGCGCAAGATTCTCAAAAATTCATATGGGGTGGTCCGCAAGAGGCCCGACAAGAGGTCAATGGTTCCCGGTGGGGTTAGATGAGGCCTGGTTGGATTTTATGGGCCAAGGAAGTGGAAACAGGCGATTTCGACTCATTAGTGTGGGTGTTAGCCCACGGATTCTGGCGCTTCATGGGGTTCCGGCGCAAGATACTCGAAAAATCATACAAGGTGATCCACAAGAGGCCCGGGAAGAGGTCCATGGTACCCGGCGTGGTTTGATGAGGATTGGGTTTATTTTATGGGCCAAGGAAGTGGAAACAGGCGATTTCGGCTCATTTCTGTCGGGGTTAGCCCACGGAGTCTGGCGCTGCATGGGGTTCCGGTGCAAGATTCTAGAAAAATCATACGAAGTGGTCCGCAAGAGCCGCGGAAAGAGGTCCATGATGCCCGGCGGGGTTGGATGAGGCCTGGTTGGATTTTATGGGCCAAGGAAGTGGAAACAAGCGATTTCGGCTCATTTCTGTGGGTGTTAGCCCACGGATTCTGGCGCTGCATGTGGTTCCGGCGCAAGATTCTCAAAAAATCATACGAGGTGGTCCACAAGAGGCCCGGCAAGAGGTCCATGGTGTCCGGCGGGGTTGGATGAGGCCTTGTTGGATTTTATGGTCCAAGGAAGTGGAAACAGGCAATTTCGGCTCATTTCTATGGGGGTTAGCCCACGGATTCTGGCGCTGCATGGGGTTCCAGCGCAAGATTCTACAAAAATCATACGAGATGGTCCGTAAGAGGCCCGACAAGAGGTCCATGGTGCCCGGCGGGGTTGGATGAGGCCTGGTTGGATTTTATGGGCCAAAGAAGTGGAAACAAGCGATTTCGGCTCATTTTTGTGGGTGTTTGCCCATGGATTCTGGCGCTGCATGGGGTTCTGGCGCAAGATTCTCGAAATATCATACGAGGTGGTCCGCAAGAGGCCCGACAAGAGGTCCATGGTGCCAGGCGAGGTTGGATGAGGCCTTGTTGGATTTTATGGGCCAAGGAAGTGGGAGCAGGCGATTTTAGCTCAATTTTGTGGGTGTTAGCCCACGGATTTTGGCGTTGCATGGGGTTCCGGTGCAAGATTCTAGAAAACTCATACGAGGTGGTCCACTAGAGGCCCGACAAGAGGTCCATGGGGCCCGACAGGGTTGGATGAGGCCTGGTTGGATTTTATGGGCCAAGGAAGTGGAAACAAGCGATTTCGGTTCATTTCTGTGGGTGTTAGCCCACGGATTCTGGCGCTGCATGGGGTTCCGACGCAAAATTTTTGAAAAATCATACGAGGTGGTCCGCAAGAGGCCCGTCAAGAGGCCCATGGTTCCCGGCGGGGTTGGATGAGGCCTGGTTGGATTTTATAGGCCAAGGAAGTGGAAACAGGCTATTTCGGCTCATTTCTGCAGGTGTTAGCCCACGGATTCTGGCGCTGCATGGGGTTCCGGCGCATGATTCTCGAAAAATCATATGAGGTGGTTCGCAAGAGGCCCGACAAGAGGTCCATGGTGCCCGACAAGGTTGGATGAGGCCTGGTTGGATTTTATGGGCCAAAGAAGTGGAAGCACGCGATTTCGGCTCATTTCTATGGGTGTTAGCACACGGATTCTGGCGCTGCGTGGGGTTCCGATGCAAGATTCTCGAAAAATCATACGAGGTGGTCCGCAGGAGGCCCGGCAAGAGGTCCATGGTGCCCGGCGGGTTTGGATGACGCCTGGTTAGATTTTATAGGCCAAGAAGTGGAAAGAGGGTATTTCGGCTCATTTCTGTGGGTGTTAGCACACAGATTCTGGCGCTGCATGGGGTTCCGGCGCAAGATTCTCGAAAAATCATACGTGGTGGTCCGCAAGAGGCCCGGAAAGAGGTCCATGGTTCCCGACGGGGTTGGATGAGGCCTGGTTGGATTTTTTGGGCCAAGGAAGTGGAAACAGGCGATTTTGGCTCAATTCAGTGGGTGTTAGCCCACGGATTCTAGCGCTGCATGGGGTTCCGACACAAGATTCTCGAAAAATCATATGAGGTGGTCCGCAAGAGGCCCGACAAGAGGTCCATGGTGCCCGGCGGGGTTGGATGAGGCCTGGTTTGATTTTATGGGCAGAGGAAGTGGAAGTAGGCGATTTCAGCTCATTTCTGTGGGTGTTAGCCCACGGATTCTGGCGCTGCATGAAGTTCCGGCGCAAGATTCTTGAAAAATCATACGAAGTGGTCCGCAAGAGGCGCGGCAAGAGGTCCATGATGCCCGGCGGGGTTGAATGAGGCCTGGTTGGATTTTATCGGCCAAGGAATTTGAAACAGGCGATTTCGGCTCATTTCTGTTGGTATTTGCCCACGGATTCTGGCGCTGCATGGGGTTCCGGCGCAAGATTCTTGAAAAAGCATACGAGGTGGTCCGCAAAATGCCCGGCAAGAGGTCTATGGTGCCCGGTGGGGTTGGATGAGGCCTGGTTGGATTTTACGGGCCAAGGAAGTGAAAATAGGCGATTTCGGCTCATTTCTATGGGTGTTAGCCCACGAATTCTGGCGCTGCATGGGGTTCCGGCGCATAATTCTCAAAAAAACATACGAGGTGGTCCACAAGAGGCCCAATAAGAGGGCCATGGGACCCGGCGGGGTTGGATGAGGCCTGGTTGGATTTTATGGGCCAAGGAAGTTGAAACAGGCGATTTCGGCTCATTTCTGTGGGTGTTAGCCCACGGATTCTGGTGCTGCATGGGGTTCCGGCGCATGATTCTCAAAGAAACATACGATGTGGTCGGAAAGAGGTCCATGGTGCCCAGCGGGGTTGGATGAGGCCTGGTTGGATTTTATGGGCCATGGAAGTGGAAACAGGCGATTGCGGCTCATTTCTGTGGGTGTTAGCCCACGGATTCTGGCGCTGCATGGGGTTCCGGTGCAAGATTCTTGAAAACTCATACGAGGTGGTCCACTAGAGGCCCGACAAGAGGTCCATGGGGCCCGGCAGGGTTGGATGAGGCCTGGTTGGATTTTATGGGCCAAGGAAGTGGAAACAAGCGATTTCGGCTCATTTCTGTGGGTGTTAGCCCATGGATTCTAGCGCTGCATGGGGTTCCAATGCAAGATTTTTGAAAAATCATACGAGGTGGTCCGCAAGAAGCGCGGCAAGAGGTCCATGATGCCCGGCGGGGTTGGATGAGGGCTGGTTGGATTTTATGGGGCAAGGAAGTGGAAACAGGCGGTTTCGGCTCATTTCTGTGGGTGTTAGCCTACGGATTCTGGCGCTGCATGGGGTACCGGCGCAAGATTCTCGAAAAATCAAACGTGGTGGTCCGCAAGAGGCCCGGCAAGAGGTCCATGCTGTCCGGCAGGGCTGTATGAGGCATTGTTGGATTTTATGGGCCAAGGAAGTGGAAACAGGCGATTTCTGCTCATTTCTGTGGGTGTTAGCTCACGGATTCTGGCGCTGCATGGGGTTCCCGAGAAAGATTCTCAAAACCTCATACGAGGTGGTCCGCAAGAGGCCCGACAAGAGGTCCATGGTTCCCGGCGGGGTTAGAAGAGGCCTGGTTGAATTTTATGGGCCAAGGAAGTGAAAACAGGCGATTTCGGCTCATTTCTGTGGGTGTTAGCCCACGGATTCTGGCGCTGCATGGGGTTCCGGCGCATGATTTTCGAAAAATCATATGAGATGGACTGCAAGAGGCTCGGCAAGAGGTCTATGGTTCCCGGCGGGGTTGGATGAGGCCTGGTTGGATTTTATGGGCCAAGGAAGTGGTAACAGGCAATTTCGGCTCATTTCTATGGGTGTTATTCCACATATTCTGGCGCTGCATGGGGTTCCAGCGCAAGATTCTCGAAAAATCATACAGGGTGGTCCGAAAGAGGCCCGGCAAGAGGTCCATGGTGCCCGGCGGGGTTGGATGAGGCCTGGTTGGATTTTATGGGCCAAGGAAGTGAAATCAGGCGATTTCGACTCATTTCTGTGGGTGTTAGCCCACGGATTCTGGCGCTGCATGAGGTTCTGGCACAAAATTCTCGAAAAATCATACGAGGTGGTCTGAAAGAGGCTCGGCAAGAGTTCTATGGTTCCCGGCGGGGTTGGATTAGGCCTGGTTGGATTTTATGGGCCATGGAAGTTGAAACAGGCGATTTCGGCTCATTTCTGTGGGTGTTAATCCACGAATTCTGGCGCTGCATGGGGTTCCGGCGCAAGATTCTCGAAAAATCATACGAGGTGGTCGGCAAGAGGTCCATGGTGCCCGACAGGGTTGGATGAGGCCTGGTTGGATTTTATGGGCCAAGGAAGTGGAAATAGTCGATTTCGGCTCATTTCTGTGTTTGTTAGCCCACGGATTCGGGCGCTGCATGGAGTTCCGGCGCACGATTCTTAAAAAATCATACAAGGTGGTCCGCAAGCTGTCCGGAAAGTGGTCCATGGTTCCCGGCGGGGTTGGATGAGGCCTGGTTGGATTTTATGGGCCAAGGAAGTGGAAACAGGCGATTTCGGCTCATTTCTGTGGGTGTTAGCCCACGGATTCTTGCGCTGCATGGGGTTCCAGCGCAAGATTCTTGAAAAATCATATGAGGTGGTCCGCAAGAGGCTCGAAAAAAGGTCCATAGTGCCCTGCGGGGTTGGATGAGGCCTGGTTGGACTTTATGGGAAGAGGAAGTGGTAACAGGCGATTTCGGCTCATTTCTGTGGGTGTTAGCCCACAGATTCTGGCGCTGCATGAGGGTCCGGCGCAAGATTCTCGAAAAATCATACGAGGTGGTCCGCAAGAGGCGCGGAAGAGGTCCATGATGCCCGGCGGGGTTGGATGAGGGCTGGTTTAATTTTATGGGCCAAGGAAGTGGAAACAGGCGATTTCGGCTCATTTCAGTGGGTGTTAGCCCACGGATTCTGGCGCTGCATGGGGTTCCGACGCAAGATTCTCGAAATATCATATGTGGTGGTCCGCAAGAGGCCTGGCAAGAGGTCCATGCTGCCCGGCAGGGTTGTATGAGGCATGGTTGGATTTTATGGGCCAAGGAAGTGGAAACAGGCGATTTCTGCTCATATCTGTGGGTGTTAGCCCACGGATTCTGGCGCTGCATGGGGTTCCCGCGCAAGATTCTCAAAAAAACATACGGGGTGGTCCGTAAGAGGCCCGACAAGAGGTCCATGGTTCCCGGTGGGGTTAGATGAGGCCTGGTTGGATTTTATGGGCCAAGGAAGTGGAAATAGGCGATTTCGACTCATTTCTGTGGGTGTTAGCCCACGGATTCTGGCGCTTCATGGGGTTCCGGCGCAAGATACTCAAAAAATCATACGAGGTGATCCACAGGAGGTCCAGAAAGAGGTCCATAGTACCCGGCGGGGTTTGATGAGGCCTTGTTGGATTTTATGGGCCAAGGAAGTGGAAACAGGTGATTTCGGCTCATTTCTGTGGGGGTTAGCCCACGGAGTCTGGCGCTGCATGGGGTTCCGGTGCAAGATTCTAGAAAAATCATACGAGGTGGTCCGCAAGAGGCCCAGCAAGAGGTCCATGGTGCTCGGCGAGGTTGGATGAGGCCTTGTTGGATTTTATGGGCCAAGGAAGTGGAAACAAGCGATTTCGGCTCATTTCTGAGGGTGTTAGCCCACGGATTCTGGCGCTGCATGTGGTTCCGGCGCAAGATTCTTAAAAACAAATACGAGGTGGTCCACAAGAGGCCCGGAAAGAGTTCCATGGTGTCCGGCGAGGTTGGATGAGGCCTGGTTGGATTTTATTGGACAAGGAAGTGGAAACAGGCGATTTCGGCTCATTTCTATGGGGGTTAGCCCACGGATTCTGGTGCTGCATTGGGTTCCAGCGCAAGATTCTAGAAAAATCATACGAGATGGTCCGCAAGAGGCTCGGCAAGAGGTCCATGGTGCCCGGCGGAGTTAGATGAGGCCTGGTTGGATTTTATGGGCCAAGGAAGTGGAAACAGGCGATTTCGGCTCATTTCTGTGGGTGTTAGCCCACGGATTCTGGCGCTGCATGGGATTCCGATGCAAGATTTTTGAAAAATCATACGAGGTGGTCCGCAAGAGGCCCGGCAAGAGGTCCATGGTTCCCGGCGGGGTTGGATTAGGCCTGGTTGGACTTTATAGGCCAAGGAAGTGGAAACAGGCGATTTTGGCTCATTTCTGCAGGTGTTAGCCCACGGATTCTGGCGCTGCATGGGGTTCCGGCGCATGATTCTCGAAATATCATATGATGTGGTTCGCAAGAGGCCTGACAAGAGGTCCATGGTGCACGGCAGGGTTGGATGAGGCCTGGTTGGATTTCATGGGTCAAAGAAGTGGAAGCAGGCGATTTCGGCTCATTTCTGTGGGTGTTAGGCCATGGATTCTGGCGCTGCGTGGGGTTCCGAAGCAAGATTCTCAAAAAATCATACGAGGTAATCCGCAAGAGGCCCGGCAAGAGGTCCATGGTGCCCGGCGGGGTTGGATGACGCCTGGTTTGATTTTATGGGCCAAGGAAGTGGAAACAGGCGATTTCGGCTCATTTCTGTGGGTGTTAGCCCACGGATTCTGGCGCTGCATGGGGTTTCGGCGCATGATTCTCAAAAATTCATACGAGGTGGTCGGAAAGAGGTCCATGGTGTCCAGCGGGGTTGGATGAGGAATGGTTGGATTTTATGGGCCATGGAAGTGGAAACAGGCGATTTCGGCTAATTTCTGTGGGTGTTAGCACACGGATTCTGGCGTTGCATGGGGTTCCGGCGCATAATTCTCAAAACAACATACGAGGTGGTCCACAAGAGGCCCGGTAAGAGGGCCATGGGGCCCGGCGGGGTTGGATGAGGCCTGGTTGGATTTTATGGGCCAAGTAAGTGGAAACAGGCGATTTCGGCTCATTTCTGTGGGTGTTAGCCCACGGATTCTGGCGCTGCATGGGGTTCCGGCGCATGATTCTCAAAAACTCATACGAGGTGGTCGGAAAGAGGTCCATGATGCCAAGTGGGGTTGGATGAGGCCTGGTGGGATTTTATGGGCCATGGAAGTGGAAACAGGCGATTTCGGCTCATTTCTATGGGGGTTAGCCCACGGATTCTGGTGCTGCATTGGGTTCCAGCGCAAGATTCTAGAAAAATCATACGAGGTGGTCCACTAGAGGCCCGACAAGAGGTCCATGGGGACCGGCTGGGTTGGATGAGGCCTGGTTGGATTTTATGGGCCAAGGAAGTGGAAACAAGCGATTTCGGCTCATTTCTGTGGGTGTTAGCCCACGGATTCTAGCGCTGCATGGGATTCCGATGCAAGATTTTTGAAAAATCATACGAGGTGGTCCGCAAGAGGCCCGGCAAGAGGTCCATGGTTCCCGGCGGGGTTGGATTAGGCCTGGTTGGATTTTATAGGCCAAGGAAGTGGAAACAGGCGATTTTGGCTCATTTCTGCAGGTGTTAGCCCACGGATTCTGGCGCTGCATGGGGTTCCGGCGCATGATTCTCGAAATATCATATGATGTGGTTCGCAAGAGGCCTGACAAGAGGTCCATGGTGCACGGCAGGGTTGGATGAGGCCTGGTTGGATTTCATGGGTCAAAGAAGTGGAAGCAGGCGATTTCGGCTCATTTCTGTGGGTGTTAGGCCATGGATTCTGGCGCTGCGTGGGGTTCCGAAGCAAGATTCTCAAAAAATCATACGAGGTGGTCCGCAAGAGGCCCGGCAAGAGGTCCATGGTGCCCGGCGGGGTTGGATGACGCCTGGTTTGATTTTATGGGCCAAGGAAGTGGAAAGAGGCGATTTCTGCTCATTTCTGTGGGTGTTAGCCCACAGATTTTGGTGCTGCATGGGGTTCCAGCGCAAGATTCTCGAAAAATCATACGTGGTGGTCCGCAAGAGGCCCGACAAGAGGTCCATGGTTCCCGACGGGGTTGGATGAGGCCTGGTTGGATTTTATAGGCCAAGGAAGTGGTAACAGGTTATTTCGGCTCAATTCAGTGGGTGTTAGCCCACGGATTCTGGTGCTGCATGGGGTTCCGGCACAAGATTCTCGAAAAACCATATGAGGTGGTCCGCAAGAGGCCCTGCAAGAGGTCCATGGTGCCCGGCGGGGTTGGATGAGGCCTGGTTTGATTTTATGGGCAGAGGAAGTGGAAGTAGGCGATTTCAGCTCATTTCTGTGGGTGTTAGCCCACGGATTCTGGCGCTGCAATGGGGTTCCGGCGCAAGATTCTCGAAAACTCATACGAGGTGGTCCGCAAGAGGCGCGGCAAGAGGTCCATGATGCCCAGCGGGGTTGGATGAGGCCTGGTTGGATTTTATGGGCCAAGGAAGTTGAAACAGGCGATTTCGGCTCATTTCTGTTGGTATTAGCCCACGGATTCTGGCGCTGCATGGGGTTCCGGCGCAAGATTCTTGAAAAAGCATACGAGGTGGTCCACAAGTAGCCCGGGAAGAGGTCCATGGTTCCCGCCGGGGTTGGATGAGGCCTGGTTGGATTTTATGGGCCAAGGAAGTGGAAACAGGCAATTTTGGCTCATTTCTGTGGGTGTTAGCCCACAGATTCTGGCGCTGCATGGGGTTCCCGGGAAAGATTCTCAAAAAATCATACGAGGTGGTCCGCAAGAGGCCCGACGAGAGGTCCATGGTTCCCAACGTGGTTGGATGAGGCCTGGTTGGATTTTATGGGCCAAGGAAGTGAAAACAGGCGATTTCGACTCATTTCTGTGGGTGTTAGCTCACGGATTCTGGCGCTGCATGGGGTTCCGGCACAAAATTCTTGAAAAATCATATGAGGTGGTCTGCAAGAGGCCCAACAAGAGGTCTATGTTTCCCGGTGGGGTTGGATGAAACCTATTTGGATTTTATGGGCCAAGGATGTGAAAACAGGCGATGTCGGCTCATTTCTGAGGTTGTTAGCCCACGGATTCTGCCGCTGCATGGGGTTCCGGCGAAAGATTCTCGAAAATTCATACGAGGTGGTCCGCAAGAGGCCTAGCAAGAGGTCCATGGTGCCCGGCGGGGTTGGATGAGGCCTGGTTGGATTTTATGGGCCAAGGAAATGGAAACAGGCGATTTCAGCTCATTTCTGTGGGTGTTAGCCCATGGATTCTGGCACTGCATGGTGTTCCGGCGCAAGATTCTCGAAAAATCATACGGGGTAGTCCGCAAGAGGCCCGGCAAGAGGTACATGGTGCCCGGCGTGGTTGGATGAGGACTGGGGTGATTTTATGAGCCAAGGAAGTGGTAACAGGCGATTTTGGCTCTTTTCTGTAGGTGTTAGCCCACGGATTCTGGCGCTGCATGGGGTTCCGGCGCAAGATTCTCGAAAATTCATAAGAGGTGGTCCGCAAGAGGCCCGGCAAGAGGTCCATGGTGCCCGGCGGGGTTGGATGAGGCCTGGTTGGATTTTATGGGCCAAGGAAGTGGAAACAGGCGATTTTGGCTCTTTTCTGTAGGTGTTAGCCCACGGATTCTGGCGCTGCATGGGGTTCCGGCGCAAGATTCTCGAAAAATCATAAGAGGTGGTCCGCAAGAGGCCCGGCAAGAGGTCCATGGTGCCTGGCGTGGTTGGATGAGGACTGGGGTGATTTTATGGGCCAAGGAAGTGGTAACAGGCGATTTCGGCTCATTTCTGAGGGTGTTAGCCCACAGATTCTGGCACTGCATGGCTTTCTGGTGCAAGATTCTCAAAATATCATACGAGGTGGTCCGCAAGAGGCCCGACAAGAGGTCCGTGGTTCCCGGCAGGGTTGGATGAGGCCTGGTTGGATTTTATGGGCCAAGGAAGTGGAAAAGGGTGATTTCGGCTCATTTCTATAGGTGTTAGCCCACTGATTCTGGCGCTGCATGGGGTTCTCGCGCAAGATTCTCGAAAAATCATACGAGGTGGTCCGCAAGAGACCCGGCAAGAGGTCCATGGTTCCCGGCGGGGTTGGATGAGACCTGGTTGGAGTTTATGGGCCAAGGAAGTGGAAAAGGGCGATTTCTGCTCATTTTTGTGGGTGTTAGCCCACGGATTCTGGCGCTGCATGGGGTTCCAGCACAAGATTCTAGAAATTTCATACGAGGTGGTCCGCAAGAGGCCTGGCAAGAGGTCCATGGTGCTCGGCGGGGTTGGATGAGGCCTGGTTGGATTTTATGGGCCAAGGAATTGGCAACAGGCAATTTTGGCTCATTTCTGTGGGTGTTAGCCCACGGATTCTGGCGCTGCATGGGGTTCCGGCGCAAGATTCTCGAAAATTCATACGAGGTGGTCTGCAAGAGGCCCGGCAAGAGGTTCATGGTGCCCGGCGGGGTTGGATGAGGCCTGGTTGGATTTTATGGGCCAAGGAAATGGAAACAGGCGATTTCAGCTCATTTCTGTGGGTGTTAGCCCACGGATTCTGGCGCTGCATGGTGTTCCGGCGCAAGATTCTCGAAAAATAATACGAGGTAGTCCACAAGAGGCCCGGCAAGAGGTATATGGTGCTCGGCGGGGTTGGATGAGGCCTGTTGGATTTTATGGGCCAAGGAAGTGGATACAGGCGATTTCGGCTCATTTATGTGGGTATTAGCCCACGGATTCTTGCGCTACATGGGGTTCTGGTGCAAGATTCTCGAAAAATCATACGAGGACGTCCGCAAGAGGCCCTCAAAGAGGTCCATGGTTCCCGGCGGGGTTGGATGAGGACGTGATGGATTTTATGGGCCAAGGAAGTGGAAACAGGCGATTTCGGCTCTTTTCTGTAGGTGTTAGCCCACGGATTCTGGCGCTGCATGGGGTTCCGGTGCAAGATTCTCGAAAATTCATACGAGGTGGTCTGCAAGAGGCCCGGCAAGAGGTTCATGGTGCCCGGCGGGGTTGGATGAGGCCTGGTTGGATTTTATGGGCCAAGGAAATGGAAACAGGCGATTTCAGCTCATTTCTGTGGGTGTTAGCCCACGGATTCTGGCGCTGCATGGTGTTCCGGCGCAAGATTCTCGAAAAATCATACGAGGTAGTCCACAAGAGGCCCGGCAAGAGGTATATGGTGCTCGGCGGGGTTGGATGAGGCCTGGTTGGATTTTATGGGCCAAGGAAGTGGAAACAGGCGATTTCGGCTCTTTTCTGTAGGTGTTAGCCCACGGATTCTGGCGCTGCATGGGGTTCCGGCGCAAGATTCTCGAAAAATCATAAGCGGTGGTCCGCAAGAGGCCCGGCAAGAGGTCCATGGTGCCCGGCGGGGTTGGATGAGGACTGGGGTGATTTTATGGGCCAAGGAAGTGGTAACAGGCGATTTCGGCTCATTTCTGTGGGTGTTAGCCCACAGATTCTGGCGCTGCATGGCTTTCTGGCGCAAGATTCTCAAAATATCATATGAGGTGGTCCGCAAGAGGCCCGACAAGAGGTCCATGGTTCCCGGAAGGGTTGGATGAGGCCTGGTTGGATTTTATGGGCCAAGGAAGTGGAAAAGGGTGATTTCGGCTTATTTCTGTAGGTGTTAGCCCACGGATTTTGGCGCTGCATGGGGTTCCCGCGCAAGATTCTCGAAAAATCATACGAGGTGGTCCGCAAGAGGCCCAACAATAGGTCCATGGTGCACGGCGGGGTTTGATGAGGCCTTGTTGGATTTTATGGGCCAAGGAAGTGGAAACAGGCGATTTCGCCTCATTTCTGTGGGTGTTAGCCCACGGATTCTGGCGCTGCATGGGGTTCTAGCGCAAGATTCTCGAAAAATCATACGAGCTGGTCCGCAAGAGGCCCGGCAAGAGGTCCATGGTGCTTGGCGGGGTTGGATGAGGCCTGGTTTGATTTTATGGGCCAAGGAAGTGGAAACAGGCGATTTCGGCTCATTTTTGTGGGTGTTAGCCCACGGATTCTGGCGCTGCATGGGGTTCCGGTGCAAGATTCTCGATAAATCATATGAGGTAGTCCGCAAGAGGCCCGGGAAGAAGTCCATGGTGCTCGGCGGGGTTGGATGAGGCCTTGTTGGCTTTTATGGACCAAGGAAGTAGAAACAGGCGATTTCGGCTCATTTCTGTGGGTGAGCCCACGGATTCTGGCGCTTCATGGGTTCCGGCGCAACATTCTCGAAAAATCATACGAGGTGGCGCGCAAGAGGCCCGGCAAGAGGTCCATGGTGCCCGGCGGTGTTGGATGAGGCCTGGTTGGATTTTATGGGCCAAGGAAGTGGAAACAGGCGATTTCGGCTCATTTCTGTGGGTGTTAGCCCACGGATTCTGGCGCTGAATGGGGTTCCGGCGCAAGATTCTCAAAAAATCATACAAGGTGGTTCGCAAGAAGCCCGACAAGAGGTCCATGGTGCCCGGCGGGGTTGGATGAGGACTTGATGGATTTTTTGGCCAAGGAATTGGAAACAGGCGATTTCGGCTCATTTCTATGGGTGTTAGCCCACGGATTCTGGCGCTGCATGGGGTTCCGGCGCAAGATTCTCAAAAAATCATACGCGGTAGTCCGCAAGATGCCCGGCAAGAGGTCCATGGTGCCCGGCGGGGTTGGATGAGGCCTGGTTTGATTTTATGGGCCAAGGAAGTGGAAACAGGCGATTTCGGGTCATTTCTGTGGGTGTTAGCCCACGGATTCTGGCGCTGCATGGGGTTCTGGCACAAGATTCTCGATAAATCATACGAGGTAGTCCGCAAGAGGACCGGCAAGAGGTCCATGGTGCTCGACGGGGATGGATGAGGCCTGGTTGGATTTTATTGGCCAAGGAAGTGGAAACAGGCGATTTTAGCTCATTTCTTTGGGTGTTAGCACACGGATTCTGGCGCTGCATGGGGTTCCAGCGCAAGATTCACGAAAAATCATGCGAGGTTGTCCGCAAGAGGCCCGGAAAGAGGTCCATGGTTCCCGGTGGGGTTGGATGAGGATTTGTTTGATTTTATGGGCCAAGGAAGTCGAAACAGGCGATTTCGGCTCATTTCTGTGGGTGTTAGCCCACAGATTCTGGCGTTGCGTGGAATTCCGGCGCAAGATTTTCAAAATATCATACGAGGTGGTCCGCAAGAGGCCCAGCAAGAGGTCAATGGTTCCTGGCGGAGTTGGATAAGGCCTGGTTGGATTTTATGGGCCAAGGAAGTGGAAATAGGTGATTTCGGCACATTTCTGTGGGTGTTGGCCTACAGATTTTGGCGGTGCATGGGGTTCCAGCGCAAGATTCTCGATAAATCATACGAGGTTGTCCGCAAGAGGCCCGGCAAGAGGTCCATGGTGCTCGGCGGGGTTGGATGAGGCCTGGTTGGATTTTATTGGCCAAGGAAGTTGAAACAGGCGATTTCAGCTCATTTCTGTGGGTGTTAGCCCACGGATTCTGGCGCTGCATGGGGTTTCGGCGCAAGATTCTCGAAAAATCATGCGAGTTGTCCGCAAGAGGCCCGGAAAGAGGTCTATGGTTCCTGGCGGAGTTGGATAAGGCCTGGTTGGATTTTATGGGCCAAGGAAGTGGAAATAGGCGATTTCGGCTCATTTCTATGGGTGTTAGCCCACGGATTCTGGCGCTGCATGGGGTTCCGGCGAAAGATTCTCGAAAAATCATACGAGCTGGTCCGCAAGATGCCCGGCAAGAGGTCCATGGTTCCCGGTGGGGTTGGATGAGGATTTGTTTGATTTTATGGGCCAAGGAAGTGGAAACAGGCGATTTCGGCTCATTTCTGTAGGTGTTCGCCCACAGATTCTGGCGCTGCATGGAATTCTGGCACAAGATTCTCAAAATATCATACGAGGTGGTCCGCAAGAGGCCAGGAAAGAGGTCCATGGTTCCTGGTGGAGTTGGATAAGGCCTGGTTGGATTTTATGGGCCAAGGAAGTGGTAGCAGGCGATTTCAGCTCATTTCTGTGGGTGTTAGCCCACAGATTCTAGCGGTGCATGGGGTTCTGGCGCAAGATTCTCAAAAATTCATACGAGGTGGTCCGCAATAGGCCCGGGAAGAGGTCCATGGTGCCCGGCGGGGTTGGATGAGGCCTGATTGGATTTTATGGGCCAAGGAAGTGGAAACAGGAGATTTCGGCTCATTTTTGTGGGTGTTAGCCCACGAATTCTGGTGCTGCATGGGGTTCCGGCGCAAGATTCTTGAAAAATCATACGAGGTAGTCCGAAAGAGGCCCGGCAAGAGGTCCATGGTGCTCGGCGGTGTTGGATGAGGCTTGGTTGGATTTTATGTGCCAAGGAAGTGGAAACAGGCGATTTCGGAATCATTTCTATGGGTGTTAGCCCACGGATTCTGGCGCTCCATGGGTTCCGGCGCAAGATTCTCAAAATATCATACGAGGTGGTTCGCAAGAGGCCCAACAAGAGGTCCATGGTTCCCGGCGGGGTTGGATGAGACCTGGTTGGATTTTATGGGCCAAGGAAGTGGAAACAGGCGATTTCGGCTCATTTCTGTGGTTGTTAGCCCACGGATTATGGGGCTGCATGGGGTTCCGGCGCAAGATTCTCGAACAATCATACGAGGTGGTCCGCAAGTGGCCCGCCAAGAGGTCCACGGTGCCCGACGGGGTTGGATGAGGCCTGGTTGGATTTTATGGGCCAAGGAAGTGGAAACAGGCGATTTTGGCTCATTTATGTGGGTGTTAGCCCACGGATTCTGGCGCTGCATAGGGTTCCGGCGCAAGATTCTCGAAACATCATACAAGGTTGTCCGCAAGAGGCCCGGCAAGAGGTCCATGGTTCCCGGCGGGGTTGGATGAGGACTGGTTGGATTTTATGGGCCAAAGAAGTGGAAACAGGGGATTTCGGCTCATTTCTATGGGTGTTAGCCCACGGATTCTGGCGCTACATGGGGTTCGGGCACAAGATTCTCGAAAAATTAAACGAGGTGGTCCGCAAGAGGCCCGGCAAGAGGTCCATGGTGCCCGACAGGGTTGGATGAGGCCTGGTTTGATTTTATGGGCCAAGGAAGTGGAAACAGGCGATTTCTGCTCATTTCTGTGGGTGTTATCCCACGGATTCTGGCGCTGCATGGGCATCCGGTGCAAGATTCTCGAAAAATCATACGGGGTGGTCCGCAAGAGGCCCGGCAAGAGGTCCATGGTCCCGACGGGGTTGGATGAGGCATGGTTGGATTTTATGGGCCAAGTGGAAATAGGCGATTTCGGCTCATTTTTGAGGGTGTTAGCCCACGGATTCTGGCGCTGCATGGGGTTCCAGAGCAAAATTCTCGAAAAAGCATACGAGGTGGTCCGCAAGAGGCTCGGCAAAAGGTCCATGGTGCCCGGTGGGGTTGGATGAGGCCTGGTTGGATTTTATGGGCCAAGGAAGTTGAAACAGGCGATTTCGGCTCATTTCTATAGGTGTTAGCCCACGGATTCTGGCGCTGCATGGGGCTCCGGCGCAAGATTCTCAAACAATCATATGAGGTGGTCCGCAAGAGGTCCGGCAAGAGGTCCATGGTTCCCGGCGGGGTTGGATGAGACCTGGTTGGAGTTTATGGGCCAAGGAAGTGGAAAAGGGCGATTTCTGCTCATTTTTGTGGGTGTTAGCCCACGGATTCTGGCGCTGCATGGGGTTCCAGCACAAGATTCTAGAAATTTCATACGAGGTGGTCCGCAAGAGGCCTGGCAAGAGGTCCATGGTGCTCGGCGGGGTTGGATGAGGCCTGGTTGGATTTTATGGGCCAAGGAATTTGAAACAGGCGATTTCGGCTCATTTCTGTGGGTGTTAGCCCACGGATTCTGGCGCTGCATGGGGTTCCGGCGCAAGATTCTCGAAAATTCATACGAGGTGGTCTGCAAGAGGCCCGGCAAGAGGTCCATGGTGCCCGGCGGGGTTGGATGAGGCCTGGTTGGTTTTTATGGGCCAAGGAAATGGAAACAGGCGATTTCAGCTCATTTCTGTGGGTGTTAGCCCACGGATTCTGGCGCTGCATGGTGTTCCGGCGCAAGATTCTCGAAAAATCATACGAGCTGGTCCGCAAGAGGCCCGGCAAGAGGTCCATGGTTCCCGGTGGGGTTGGATGAGGATTTGTTGGATTTTATGGGCCAAGGAAGTGGATACAGGCGATTTCGGCTCATTTCTGTGGGTGTTAGCCCACAGATTCTGGCGCTGCATAGGGTTCCGGTGCAAGATTCTCGAAAAATCATACGAAGTGGTATGCAAGAGGCCCGGCAAGAGGTCCATGGTGCCCGGCGGGGTTGGATGAGGATTTGTTGGATTGTATGGGCCAAGGAAGTGGAAACAGGCGATTGCGGCTCATTTCTATGGGTGTTAGCCCACGGATTCTAGCGCTGCATTGGGCTCCGGCGAAAGATTCTCAAACAATCATATGAGGTGGTCCGCAAGAGGTCCGGCAAGAGGTCCATGGTTCCCGGCGGGGTTGGATGAGACCTGGTTGGAGTTTATGGGCCAAGGAAGTGGAAAAGGGCGATTTCTGCTCATTTTTGTGGGTGTTAGCCCACGGATTCTGGCGCTGCTTGGGGTTCCAGCACAAGATTCTAGAAATTTCATACGAGGTGGTCCGCAAGAGGCCTGGCAAGAGGTCCATGGTGCTCGGCGGGGTTGGATGAGGCCTGGTTGGATTTTATGGGCCAAGGAATTGGAAACAGGCGATTTCGGCTCATTTCTGTGGGTGTTAGCCCACGGATTCTGGCGCTGCATGGGGTTCCGGCGCAAGATTCTCGAAAATTCATACGAGGTGGTCTGCAAGAGGCCCGGCAAGAGGTCCATGGTGCCCGGCAGGGTTGGATGAGGCCTGGTTGGATTTTATGGGCCAAGGAAATGGAAACAGGCGATTTCAGCTCATTTCTGTGGGTGTTAGCCCACGGATTCTGGCGCTGCATGGTGTTCCGGCACAAGATTCTCGAAAAATCATACGAGCTGGTCCGCAAGAGGCCCGGAAAGAGGTCCATGGTTCCCGGTGGGGTTGGATGAGGATTTGTTGGATTTTATGGGCCAAGGAAGTGGATACAGGCGATTTTGGCTCATTTCTTTGGGTGTTAGCCCACAGATTCTGGCGCTGCATAGGGTTCTCGCGCAAGATTCTCGAAAAATCATACGAGGTGGTCCGCAAGAGACCCGGCAAGAGGTCCATGGTGCCCGGCGGGGTTGGATGAGGCCTGGTTGGATTTTATGGGCCAAGGAAGTGGAAACAAGCGATTTCGGCTCATTTCTGTGGGTGTTAGCCCACGAACTCTGGCGCTGCATGGGGTTCCGGTGCAAGATTCTCGAAAACTCATACGAGGTTGTTTGCAAGAGGTCCGGAAAGAGGTCCATGGTGCCCCGCGGGTTCGGATGAGGCCTGGTTGGATTTTATGGGCCAAGGAAGTGGAAACAGGCGATTTCGGCTCATTTCTGTGGGTGTTAACCCACGGATTCTAACGCTGCATGGGGTTCTGGCGCAAGATTCTCGAAATATCATACGAGGTGGTCCGCAAGAGGCCCGGCAAGAGGTCCATGGTGCCCGGAAGGGTTGGATGAGGACAGGTTGGATTTTATGGGCCAAGCAAGTGGAAACAGGGGATTTCGGCTCATTTCTGTGGGTGTTAGCCCACGGATTCTGGTGCTACAAGGGGTTCCGGCGCAAGATTCTCGAAAAATCATACGAGGTGGTCCACAAGAGGCCCGGCAAGAGGTCCATGGTGCCCGGCGGGGTTGGATGAGGCCTGGTTTGATTTTATGGGCCAAGGAAGTGGAAACAGGCGATTTCGGCTCATTTCTGTGGATGTTAACCCACGGATTCTGGCGTTGCATGGGGTTCTGGCGCAAGATTCTCGAAATATCATACGAGGTGGTCTGGAAGAGGCCCGGCAAGAGGTCCATGGTGCCCGGAAGGGTTGGATGAGGACTGGTTAGATTGTATGGGCCAAGGAAGTGGAAACAGGCGATTTTGGCTCATTTCTGTGGGTGTTAGCCCACAGATTCTGGCGCTCCATGGGTTCCGGCGCAAGATTCTCAAAATATCATACGAGGTGGTTCGCAAGAGGTCCATGGTTCCCGGCGGGGTTGGATGAGACCTGGTTGGATTTTATGGGCCAAGGAAGTGGAAACAGGCGATTTCGGCTCATTTCTATGGTTGTTAGCCCACGGATTCTGGCGCTGCATGGGGTTCCGGAGCAAGATTCTCGAACAATCATACGAGGTGGTCCGCAAGTGGCCCGCCAAGAGGTCCACGGTGCCCGACGGGGTTGGATGAGTCCTGGTTGGATTTTATGGGCCAAGGAAGTGGAAACAGGCGATTTTGGCTCATTTATGTGGGTGTTAGCCCACGGATTCTGGCGCTGCATAGGGTTCCGGCGCAAGATTCTCGAAACATCATACAAGGTTGTCCGCAAGAGGCCCGGCAAGAGGTCCATGGTTCCCGGCGGGGTTGGATGAGGACTGGTTGGATTTTATGGGCCAAGGAAGTGGAAACAGGGGATTTCGGCTCATTTCTATGGGTGTTAGCCCACGGATTCTGGCGCTACATGGGGTTCGGGCACAAGATTCTCGAAAAATTAAACGAGGTGGTCCGCAAGAGGCCCAGCAAGAGGTCCATGGTGCCCGACAGGGTTGGATGAGGCCTGGTTTGATTTTATGGGCCAAGGAAGTGGAAACAGGCGATTTCGGCTCATTTCTGTGGGTGTTATCCCACGGATTCTGGCGCTGCATGGGGTTACGGTGCAAGATTCTCGAAAAATCATACGCGGTGGTCCACAAGAGGCCCGGCAAGAGGTCCATGGTGCCCGGCGGGGTTGGATGAGGCATGGTTGGATTTTATGGGCCATGTGGAAATAGGCGATTTCGGCTCATTTCTGAGGGTGTTAGCCCACGGATTCTGGCGCTGCATGGGGTTCCGGTGCAAAATTCTCGAAAAAGCATACGAGGTGGTCCGCAAGAGGCCCGGCAAAAGGTCCATGGTGCCCGGTGGGGTTGGATGAGGTATGGTTGGATTTTATGGGCCAAGGAAGTGGAAACAGGCGATTTCGGCTCATTTCTATGGGAGTTAGCCCACGGATTCTAGCGCTGCATGGGGTTCCGGCGCAAGATTCTCGAAAAATCATGCGAGGTTGTCTGCAAGAGGCCCGGAAAGAGGTCCATGGTGCCCGGCG
>CM057055.1:66716821-66732821 GCA_029948455.1 Solanum rostratum | reverse complement strand
GTCAAGAGGCCCATATCACCCGGCGGGGTTGAATGAGGCCTGGTTGGATTTTATGGGATAAGGAAGTGGAAACAGGCGATTTCGGCTCATTTCTGTGGGTGTTAGCCCCCGGATTCTGGCGCTGCATGGGGTTCCGGCGCAAGATTATTGAAAAACCATACGAGGGGTCCGCAAGAGGCCCAGCAAGAGGTCCATGTTGCCCGGCGGGGTTGGATGAGGCCTGGTTGGGTTTTATGGGCCAAGGAAGTGGAAACAGGCAATTTCGGCTCATTTCTGTGGGTGTTAGCCCACGGATTCTGGCGCTGCATGGGGTTCCGGCGTAAGAAATTCGAAAAAACCATACGAGGGGGTCCGTAAGAGGCCCGTGAAGAGGTCCATGTTGCTTGGCGGGGTTGGATGAGGCCTGGTTGGATTTTATGGGCCAAGGAAGTGGAAACAGGCAATTTCGGCTCATTTCTGTGGGTGTTAGCCCATGGATTCTAGCGCTTCATGGGGTTCCGGCGCAAGATTCTCGAAAAACCATACGAGGGGGTCCGCAAGAGGCCCGGAAAGAGGTCCATGTCACCCGACGGGGTTGGATGAGGCCTGCTTGGATTTTATGGGCCAGGGAAGTGGGAACAGGCAATTTCGGCTCATTTCTGTGGGTGTTAGCCCACGGATTCTGGCGCTGCATGGGGTTCCGGTGCTAGATTCTCGAAAAACCATACGAGGGGGGTACGCAAGAGGCCCGACAAGAGGCCCATGTCACCCGGCGGGGTTGGATGAGGCCTGGTTGGATTTTATGGGATAAGGAAGTGGAAACAGGCGATTTCGGCTCATTTCTGTGGGTGTTAGCCCACGGATTCTGGCGCTGCATGGGGTTCCGGCGCAAGATTATCGAAAAACCATACGAGGGGGTCCGCAAGAGGCCCGGTAAGAGGTCCATGTTGCCCGGCGGGGTTGGATGAGGCCTGGTTGGATTTTATGGGCCAAGGAAGTGGAAACAGGCGATTTCGGCTCATTTCTGTGGGTGTTAGCCCACGGATTCTGGCACTGCATGGGGTTCCGGCGCATGATTCTTGAAAAACCATACGAGGGGGTCCGCAAGAGGCCCGGCAAGAGGTCCATGTCGCCCGGCGGGGTTGGATGAGGCCTGGTTGGATTTTATGGGCCAAGGAAGTGGAAACAGGCGATTTCGGCTCATTTCTGTGGGTGTTAGCCCACGGATTCTGGCGCTGCATGGGGTTCCGGCGCAAGATTCTCGAAAAACCATACGAGGGGGTCCGCAAGAGGCCCGTGAAGAGGTCCATGTTGCCCAGCGGGGTTGGAGGAGGCCTGGTTGGATTTTATGGGCCAAGGAAGTGGAAACAGGCGATTTCGGCTCATTTCTGTGGGTGTTAGCCCACGGATTCTGGCGCTGCATGGGGTTCCGGCGCAAGATTCTTGAAAAACCATACGAGGGGGTCCGCAAGAAGCCCGTGAAGAGTTCCATGTTGCCCGGCCGGGTTGGAGGAGGCCTGGTTGGATTTTATGGGCCAAGAAATTGGAAACAGGCGATTTCGGCTCATTTCTGTGGGTATTAGCCCACGGATTCTGGCGCTGCATGGGGTTCTGGCCAAGATTCTCGAAAAACCATACAAGGGGGTCCGCAAGAGGCCCGGCAAGAGGTCCATGTCGCCCGGGGCGGGGTTGGATGAGGCCTGGTTGGATTTTATGGGCCAAGGAAGTGGAAACACGCGATTTCGGCTCATTTCTGTGGGTGTTAGCCCACGGATTCTGGCGCTGCATGGGGTTCCGGCGCAAGATTCTCAAAAAACCATACGAGGGGGTCCGCAAGAGGCCCGGCAAGAGGTCCATGTCACCCGGCAGGGTTGGATGAGGCCTGGTTGGACTTTATGGGCCAAGGAAGTGGAAACAGGCGATTTCGGCACATTTCTGTGGGTGTTAGCCCACGGATTCTGGCGTTGCATGGGGTTTCGGCACAAGATTCTCGAAAAACCATATGGGGGGGTCCGCAAGAGGACCATGAAGAGGTCCATGTTGCCCGGAGGGGTTGGATGACGCCTGGTTGGATTTTATGGGCCAAGGATGTGGAAACAGGCGATTTCGGCTCATTTCTATGGGTGTTAGCCCACAGATTTTGGCGCTGCATGGGGTTCCGGCGCAAGATTCTCGAAAAACCATATGAGGGGGTCCGCAAGAGGCCCGGCAAGAGGTCCATGTCGCCCGGCGGGGCTGGATGAGGCCTAGTTGAATTTTATGGGCCAAGGAAGTGGAAACAGGCGATTTCGGCTCATTTCTGTGGGTGTTAGCCCACGGATTCTGGCTCTGCATGGGGTTCCGGCGCAAGATTCTCGAAACACCATACGAGGGGGTCCGTAAGAGGCCCGTGAAGAGATCCATGTTGCCCGACGGGGTTGGATGAGGCCTGGTTGGATTTTATGGGCCAAGGAAGTGGAAACAAGCGATTTCGGCTCATTTTTGTGGGTGTTAGCCCACGGATTCTGGCGCTGCATGGGGTTCCTGCGCAAGATTCTCGAAAAACCATACGAGGGGGTCCGCAAGAGGCTCGGCAAGAGGTCCATGTCGCCCGGCGGGGTTGGATGAGGCCTGGTTGGATTTTATGGGCCAAATAAGTGGAAACGGGCGATTTCGGCTCATTTTTGTGGGTGTTAGCCCACGAATTCTGGCGCTGCATGGGGTTCCGGTGCAAGATTCTCGAAAAACCATACGAGGGGGTCCGCAAGAGGCCCGGCAAGAGGTCCATGTCTCCCGGCGGGGTTGGATGAGGCCTAATTGGAATTTATGGGCCAAGGAAGTGGAAACAGGTGATTTCGGCTCATTTCTGTGGGTGTTAGCCCACGGATTCTGGCGCTGCATGGGGTTCCGGCGCAACATTCTCGAAAAACCATACGAGGGGGTCCGCAAGGGGCCCGACAAGAGGTCCATGTTGCCCGACGGGGTTTGATGAGGCCTGGTAGGATTTTATGGGCCAAGGAAGTGGAAACAGGCGATTTCGGCTCATTTCTGTGGGTGTTAGCCCACGGATTCTGGCGCTGCATGGGGTTCCGTCGCAAGATTCTCGAAAAACCATACGAGGGGGTCCGAAAGAGGCCCGGCAAGAGGTCCATGTTGCCCGGCGGGGTGTGATGAGGCCTGGTTGGATTTTATGGGCCAAGGAAGTGGAAACAGGCGATTTCGGCTCATTTCTGTGGGTGTTAGCCCACGGATTCTGGCGCTGCATGGGGTTCCGTCGCAAGATTCTCGAAAAACCATACGAGGGGGTCCGAAAGAGGCCCGGCAAGAGGTCCATGTTGCCCGGTGGGGTGTGATGAGGCCTGGTTGGATTTTATGGGCCAAGGAAGTGGAAACAGGCGATTTTGGCTCATTTGTGTGGGTGTTAGCCCACGGATTCTGGCGCTGCATGGGGTTCCGGCGCAAGATTCTCGAAACACCATACAAGGGGGTCCGCATGAGGCCCGGCAAGAGGTCCATGTCGCCTGGCGGGGTTGGATGAGGCCTGGTTGGATTTTATTTGCCAAGGAAGTGGAAACAGGCGATTTCGGCTCATTTCTGTGGGTGTTAGCTGACGGATTCTGGCGCTGCATGGGGTTTCGGCGCAAGATTCTTGAAAAACCATACGAGGGGGTCTGCAAGAGGCCCGACAAGAGGTCCATGTTTCCCGGCGGGGATGGATGAGGCCTGGTTGGATTTTATGGGCCAAGGAAGTGGAAACAGGCAATTTCGGCTCATTTCTGTGGGTGTTATCCCACGGATTCTGGCTCTGCATGGGGTTCCGGTGCAAGATTCTCTAAAAACCATACGATGGGATCCGCAAGAGGCCCGGCAAGAGGTCCATGTCTCCCGGTGTGGTTGGATGAGGCCTGGTTGGATTTTATGGGCCACGGAAGTGGAAGCAGGCGATTTCGGCTCATTTCTGTGGGTGTTAGCCCACGGATTCTAGCGCTGCATGGGGTTCCGGCGCAAGATTCTCGAAAAACCATACGAGGGGGTCTGCAAGAGGCCCGTGAAGAGGTCCATGTTGCCCGGCGGGGTTGGATGAGGCCTGGTTGGATTTTATGGGCCAAGGAAGTGGAAACAGGCGATTTCGGCTCATTTCTGTGGGTGTTAGCCCACGGATTCTGGTGCTGCATGGGGTTCCGGCGTAAGAAATTTGAAAAACCATACGAGGGGGTCCGCAAGAGGCCCGTGAAGAGGTCCATGTTTCTTGGCGGCGTTGGATGAGGCCTGGTTGGATTTTATGGGCCAAGGAAGTGGAAACAGGCGATTTCGGCTCATTTCTGTGGGTGTTAGCCCACGGATTCTAGCGCTTCATGGGGTTCCGGCGCAAGATTCTCGAAAAACCATACGATGGGGTCCGCAAGAGGCCCGGCAAGAGGTCCATGTCACCCGACGGGGTTGGATGAGGCCTGCTTGGATTTTATGGGCCAAGGAAGTGCGAACAGGCGATTTCGGCTCATTTCTGTGGGTGTTAGCCCACGGATTCTGGCGCTGCATGGGGTTCCGGTGCAAGATTCTCGAAAAACCATACGAGGGGGTCCGCAAGAGGCCCGGAAAGAGGCCCATATCACCCGGCGGGGTTGGATGAAGCCTGGTTGGATTTTATGGGATAAGGAAGTGGAAATAGGTGATTTCGGCTCATTTCTGTGGGTGTTAGCCCACGGATTCTGGCGCTGCATGGGGTTCCGGCGCAAGATTATTGAAAAACCATACGAGGGGTCCGCAAGAGGCCCAGCAAGAGGTCCATGTTGCCCGGCGGGGTTGGATGAGGCCTGGTTGGGTTTTATGGGCCAAGGAAGTGGAAACAGGCAATTTCGGCTCATTTCTGTGGGTGTTAGCCCACGGATTCTGGCGCTGCATGGGGTTCCGGCGTAAGAAATTCGAAAAACCATACGAGGGGGTCCGTAAGAGGCCCGTGAAGAGGTCCATGTTGCTTGGCGGGGTTGGATGAGGCCTGGTTGGATTTTATGGGCCAAGGAAGTGGAAACAGGCAATTTCGGCTCATTTCTGTGGGTGTTAGCCCATGGATTCTAGTGCTTCATGGGGTTCCGGCGCAAGATTCTCGAAAAACCATACGAGGGGGTCCGCAAGAGGCCCGGCAAGAGGTCCATGTCACCCGACGGGGTTGGATGAGGCCTTCTTGGATTTTATGGGCCAAGGAAGTGGGAACAGGCAATTTCGGCTCATTTCTGTGGGTGTTAGCCCACGGATTCTGGCGCTGCATGGGGTTCCGGTGCTAGATTCTCGAAAAACCATACGAGGGGGTACGCAAGAGGCCCGACAAGAGGCCCATGTCACCCGGCGGGGTTGGATGAGGCCTGGTTGGATTTTATGGGATAAGGAAGTGGAAACAGGCGATTTCGGCTCATTTCTGTGGGTGTTAGCCCACGGATTCTGGCGCTGCATGGGGTTCCGGCGCAAGATTATCAAAAAACCATACGAGGGGGTCCGCAAGAGGCCCGGTAAGAGGTCCATGTTGCCCGGCGGGGTTGGATGAGGCCTGGTTGGATTTTATGGGCCAAGGAAGTGGAAACAGGCGATTTCGGCTCATTTCTGTGGGTGTTAGCCCATGGATTCTGGCGCTGCATGGGGTTCCGGCGCATGATTCTTGAAAAACCATACGAGGGGGTCCGCAAGAGGCCCGGCAAGAGGTCCATGTCGCCCGGCGGGGTTGGATGAGGCCTGGTTTGATTTTATGGGCCAAGGAAGTGGAAATAGGCGATTTCGGCTCATTTCTGTGGGTGTTAGCCCACGGATTCTGGCGCTGCATGGGGTTCCGGCGCAAGATTCTCGAAAAACCATACGAGGGGGTCCGCAAGAGGCCCGTGAAGAGGTCCATGTTGCCCAGCGGGGTTGGAGGAGGCCTGGTTGGATTTTATGGGCCAAGGAAGTGGAAACAGGCGATTTCGGCTCATTTCTGTGGGTGTTAGCCCACGGATTCTGGCGCTGCATGGGGTTCCGGCGCAAGATTCTTGAAAAACCATACGAGGGGGTCCGCAAGAAGCCCGTGAAGAGTTCCATGTTGCCCGGCCGGGTTGGAGGAGGCCTGGTTGGATTTTATGGGCCAAGAAATTGGAAACAGGCGATTTCGGCTCATTTCTGTGGGTATTAGCCCACGGATTCTGGCGCTGCATGGGGTTCTGGCCAAGATTCTCGAAAAACCATACAAGGGGGTCCGCAAGAGGCCCGGCAAGAGGTCCATGTCACCCGGGGCGGGGTTGGATGAGGCCTGGTTGGATTTTATGGGCCAAGGAAGTGGAAACACGCGATTTCGGCTCATTTCTGTGGGTGTTAGCCCACGGATTCTGGCGCTGCATGGGGTTCCGGCGCAAGATTCTCAAAAAACCATACGAGGGGGTCCGCAAGAGGCCCGGGAAGAGGTCCATGTCACCCGGCAGGGTTGGATGAGGCCTGGTTGGACTTTATGGGCCAAGGAAGTGGAAACAGGCGATTTCGGCTCATTTCTGTGGGTGTTAGCCCACGGATTCTGGCGTTGCATGGGGTTTCGGCACAAGATTCTCGAAAAACCATATGGGGGGGTCCGCAAGAGGACCATGAAGAGGTCCATGTTGCCCGGAGGGGTTGGATGACGCCTGGTTGGATTTTATGGGCCAAGGATGTGGAAACAGGCGATTTCGGCTCATTTCTATGGGTGTTAGCCCACGGATTCTGGCACTGCATGGGGTTCCGGCGCAAGATTCTCGAAAAACCATATGAGGGGGTCCGCAAGAGGCCCGGCAAGAGGTCCATGTCGCCCGGCGGGGCTGGATGAGGCCTAGTTGAATTTTATGGGCCAAGGAAGTGGAAACAGGCGATTTCGGCTCATTTCTGTGGGTGTTAGCCCACGGATTCTGGCGCTGCATGGGGTTCCGGTGCAAGATTCTCGAAAAACCATACGAGGGGGTCCGCAAGAGGCCCGGCAAGAGGTCCATGTCACCCTTCGTGGTTGGATGAGGCCTGGTTGAATTTTATGGGCCACGGAAGTGGAAACAGGCGATTTCGGCTCATTTCTGTGGGTGTTAGCCCACGGATTCTGGCGCTGCATGGGGTTCCGGCGCAAGATTCTCGAAAAACCATACGAGGGGGTCCGTAAGAGGCCCGTGAAGAGGTCCATGTTGCCCGACGGGGTTGGATGAGGCCTGGTTGGATTTTATGGGCCAAGGAAGTGGAAACAAGCGATTTCGGCTCATTTTTGTGGGTGTTAGCCCACGGATTCTGACGCTGCATGGGGTTCCTGCGCAAGATTCTCGAAAAACCATACGAGGGGGTCCGCAAGAGGCTCGGCAAGAGGTCCATGTCGCCCGGCGGGGCTGGATGAGGCCTAGTTGAATTTTATGGGCCAAGGAAGTGGAAACAGGCGATTTCGGCTCATTTTTGTGGGTGTTAGCCCACGGATTCTGGTGATGCATGGGGTTCCGGCGCACGATTCTCGAAAAATCATACGAGGGGGTCCGCAAGAGGCCCGGCAAGAGGTTCATGTCTCCCGGCGGGGTTGGATGAGGTCTGGTTGGACTTTATGGGCCAAGGAAGTGGAAACAAGCGATTTTGGCTCATTTCTGTGGGTATTAGCCCACGGATTTTAGCGCTGCATGGGGTTCCGGCGCAAGATTCTCGAAAAACCATACGAGGGGGTCCGCAAGGGGCTCATGAAGAGGTCCATGTTGCCCGGCGGGATTGGATGAGGCCTGGTTGGATTTTATGGGCCAAGGAAGTGGAAACAGGCGATTTCGGCTCATTTCTGTGGGTGTTAGCCCACGGATTCTGGCGCTGCATGGGGTTCCGGCGCAAGATTCTCGAAAAACCATACGAGGGGGTCCGCAAGAGGCCCGTGAAGAGGTCCATGTTGCCCAGCGGGGTTGGAGGAGGCCTGGTTGGATTTTATGGGCCAAGGAAGTGGAAACAGGCGATTTCGGCTCATTTCTGTGGGTGTTAGCCCACGGATTCTGGCGCTGCATGGGGTTCCGGCGCAAGATTCTTGAAAAACCATACGAGGGGGTCCGCAAGAAGCCCGTGAAGAGTTCCATGTTGCCCGGCCGGGTTGGAGGAGGCCTGGTTGGATTTTATGGGCCAAGAAATTGGAAACAGGCGATTTCGGCTCATTTCTGTGGGTATTAGCCCACGGATTCTGGCGCTGCATGGGGTTCTGGCCAAGATTCTCGAAAAACCATACAAGGGGGTCCGCAAGAGGCCCGGCAAGAGGTCCATGTCACCCGGGGCGGGGTTGGATGAGGCCTGGTTGGATTTTATGGGCCAAGGAAGTGGAAACACGCGATTTCGGCTCATTTCTGTGGGTGTTAGCCCACGGATTCTGGCGCTGCATGGGGTTCCGGCGCAAGATTCTCAAAAAACCATACGAGGGGGTCCGCAAGAGGCCCGGGAAGAGGTCCATGTCACCCGGCAGGGTTGGATGAGGCCTGGTTGGACTTTATGGGCCAAGGAAGTGGAAACAGGCGATTTCGGCTCATTTCTGTGGGTGTCAGCCCACGGATTCTGGCGTTGCATGGGGTTTCGGCACAAGATTCTCGAAAAACCATATGGGGGGGTCCGCAAGAGGACCATGAAGAGGTCCATGTTGCCCGGAGGGGTTGGATGACGCCTGGTTGGATTTTATGGGCCAAGGATGTGGAAACAGGCGATTTCGGCTCATTTCTATGGGTGTTAGCCCACGGATTCTGGCACTGCATGGGGTTCCAGCGCAAGATTCTCGAAAAACCATATGAGGGGGTCCGCAAGAGGCCCGGCAAGAGGTCCATGTCGCCCGGCGGGGCTGGACGAGGCCTAGTTGAATTTTATGGGCCAAGGAAGTGGAAACAGGCGATTTCGGCTCATTTCTGTGGGTGTTAGCCCACGGATTCTGGCGCTGCATGGGGTTCCGGTGCAAGATTCTCGAAAAACCATACGAGGGGGTCCGCAAGAGGCCCGGCAAGAGGTCCATGTCACCCTTCGTGGTTGGATGAGGCCTGGTTGAATTTTATGGGCCACGGAAGTGGAAACAAGCGATTTCGGCTCATTTCTGTGGGTGTTAGCCCACGGATTCTGGCGCTGCATGGGGTTCCGGCGCAAGATTCTCGAAAAACCATACGAGGGGGTCCGTAAGAGGCCCGTGAAGAGGTCCATGTTGCCCGACGGGGTTGGATGAGGCCTGGTTGGATTTTATGGGCCAAGGAAGTGGAAACAAGCGATTTCGGCTCATTTTTGTGGGTGTTAGCCCACGGATTCTGGTGCTGCATGGGGTTCCTGCGCAAGATTCTCGAAAAACCATACGAGGGGGTCCGCAAGAGGCTCGGCAAGAGGTCCATGTCGCCCGGCGGGGCTGGATGAGGCCTAGTTGAATTTTATGGGCCAAGGAAGTGGAAACAGGCGATTTCGGCTCATTTTTGTGGGTGTTAGCCCACGGATTCTGGTGATGCATGGGGTTCCGGCGCACGATTCTCGAAAAATCATATGAGGGGGTCCGCAAGAGGCCCGGCAAGAGGTCCATGTCTCCCGGCGGGGTTGGATGAGGTCTGGTTGGACTTTATGGGCCAAGGAAGTGGAAACAAGCGATTTTGGCTCATTTCTGTGGGTATTAGCCCACGGATTTTAGCGCTGCATGGGGTTCCGGCGCAAGATTCTCGAAAAACCATACGAGGGGGTCCGCAAGGGGCTCATGAAGAGGTCCATGTTGCCCGGCGGGATTGGATGAGGCCTGGTTGGATTTTATGGGCCAAGGAAGTGGAAACAGGCGATTTCGGCTCATTTCTGTGGGTGTTAGCCCACGGATTCTGGCGCTGCATGGGGTTCCGGCGCAAGATTCTCGAAAAACCATACGAGGGGGTCCGCAAGAGGCCCGGCAATAGGTCCATGTCGCCCGACTGGGTTGGATCAGGCCTGGTTGGATTTTACGGGCCAAGGAAGTGGAAACAGGCGATTTCGGGTCATTTCTGTGGGTGTTAGCCCACGGATTCTGGCGCTGCATGGGGTTCCGGTGCAAGATTCTCGAAAAACCATACGAGGGGGTCCGTAAGAGGCCCGTGAAGAGGTCCATGTTGCCCGACGGGGTTGGATGAGGCCTGGTTGGATTTTATGGGCCAAGGAAGTGGAAACAAGCGATTTCGGCTCATTTTTGTGGGTGTTAGCCCACGGATTCTGGCGCTGCATGGGGTTCCTGCACAAGATTCTCGAAAAACCATACGAGGGGGTCCACAAGAGGCTCGGTAAGAGGTCCATGTCGCCCGGCGGGGTTGGATGAGGCCTGGTTGGATTTTATGGGCCAAATAAGTGGAAACGGGCGATTTCGGCTCATTTTTGTGGGTGTTAGCCCACGAATTCTGGCGCTGCATGGGGTTCCGGCACAAGATTCTCGAAAAACCATACGAGGGGGTCCGCAAGAGGCCCGGCAAGAGGTCCATGTCTCCCGGCGGGGTTGGATGAGGCCTAATTGGAATTTATGGGCCAAGGAAGTGGAAACAGGTGATTTCGGCTCATTTCTGTGGTGTTAGCCCACGGATTCTGGCGCTGCATGGGGTTCCGGCGCAACATTCTCGAAAAACCATACGAGGGGGTCCGCAAGGGGCCCGACAAGAGGTCCATGTTGCCCGACGGGGTTTGATGAGGCCTGGTAGGATTTTATGGGCCAAGGAAGTGGAAACAGGCGATTTCGGCTCATTTCTGTGGGTGTTAGCCCACGGATTCTGGCGCTGCATGGGGTTCCGTCGCAAGATTCTCGAAAAACCATACGAGGGGGTCCGAAAGAGGCCCGGCAAGAGGTCCATGTTGCCCGGCGGGGTGTGATGAGGCCTGGTTGGATTTTATGGGCCAAGGAAGTGGAAACAGGTGATTTCGGCTCATTTATGTGGGTGTTAGCCCACGGATTCTGGCGCTGCATGGGGTTCCGTCGCAAGATTCTCGAAAAACCATACGAGGGGGTCCGAAAGAGGCCTGGCAAGAGGTCCATGTTGCCCGGTGGGGTGTGATGAGGCCTGGTTGGATTTTATGGGCCAAGGAAGTGGAAACAGGCGATTTTGGCTCATTTGTGTGGGTGTTAGCCCACGGATTCTGGCGCTGCATGGGGTTCCGGCGCAAGATTCTCGAAACACCATACAAGGGGGTCCGCATGAGGCCCGGCAAGAGGTCCATGTCGCCTGGCGGGGTTGGATGAGGCCTGGTTGGATTTTATTGGCCAAGGAAGTGGAAACAGGCGATTTCGGCTCATTTCTGTGGGTGTTAGCTCACGGATTCTGGCGCTGCATAATGTTCCGGCGTAAGATTCTCGAAAAACCATAGGAGGGGTCCGCAAGAGGCCCGTGAAGAGGTCCATGTTGCCCCGCGGGGTTGGATGAGGCCTGGTTGGATTTTATGGGCCAAGGAAGTGGAAACAGGCGATTTCGGCTCATTTCTGTGGTTGTTAGCTCACGGATTCTGGCGCTGCATAAGGTTCCGGCGCAAGATTCTCGAAAAACCATAGGAGGGGGTCCGCAAGAGGTCCATGTCGCCCGGCGGGGTTGGATGAGGCCTGGTTTGATTTTATGGGCCAAGGAAGTGGAAACGGGCGATTTCAGCTTATTTCTGTGGGTGTTAGCCCACGGATTTTGGCGCTTCATGGGGTTCCGGCGCAAGATTCTCGAAAAACCATACGAGGGGATCCACAAGAGGCCCGACAAGAGGTCCATGTCGCCCAGCGGGGTTGGATGAGGCCTGGTTGGATTTTATGGGCCAAGTGGAAACAGGCAATTTCGGCTCATTTCTGTGGGTGTTAGCCCACGGATTCTGGCGCTGCATGGGGTTCCAGTGCAAGATTCTTAAAAAACCATACGAGGGGGTCTGCAAGAGGCCCGGCAAGATGTCCATGTCGCCCGGCGGCTTTGGATGAGGCCTGGTTGGATTTTATGGGCCAAGGAAGTGGAAACAGGCAATTTAGGCCCATTTCTATGGGTGTTAGCCCACGGATTCTGGTGCTGCATGGGGTTCCGGCGCACGATTCTCGAAAATCCATACGAGGGGGTCCGCAAGAGGCCCGGCAAGAGGTCCATGTTGCCCGGCAGGGTTGGATGAGGCCTGGTTGGACTTTATGGGCCAAGGAAGTGGAAACAAGCAATTTTGGCTCATTTCTGTGGGTGTTAGCCCACGGATTTTAGCGCTGCATGGGGTTCCGGTGCAAGATTCTCGAAAAACCATACGAGGGGGTCCGCAAGGGGCTCGTGAAGAGGTCCATGTTGCCCGGCGGGATTGGTTGAGGCCTGGTTGGATTTTATGGGCCAAGGAAGTAGAAACAGGCGATTTCGGCTCATTTCTGTGGGTGTTAGCCCACGGATTCTGGCGCTGCATGGGGTTCCGGCGCAAGATTCTCGAAAAACCATACGAGGGGGTCCGCAAGAGGCCCGGCAACAGGTCCATGTCACCCGACTGGGTTGGATCAGGCCTGGTTGGATTTTACGGGCCAAGGAAGTGGAAACAGGCGATTTCGGCTCATTTCTGTGGGTGTTAGCCCACGGATTCTGGCGCTGCATGGGGTTCCGACGCAAGATTCTCGAAAAACCATACGAGGGGGTCCGCAAGAGGACCGGCAAGAGGTCCATGTCGCTTGGCAGTGTCGGATGAGGCCTGGTTGGATTTTATGGGCCAAGGAAGTGGAAACAGGCGATTTCGGCTCATTTCTGTGGGTGTTAGCACACGGATTCTGGCGCTGCATGGGGTTCCGGCGCAAGATTCTCGAAAAACCATACGAGGGGGTCCGCAAGAGGACTGGCAAGAGGTCCATGTCGCCTGGCGGGGTCGGATGAGGCCTAGTTGGACTTTATGGGCCAAGGAAGTGGAAACAGGCGATTTTGGCTCATTTCTGTGGGTGTTAGCCCACGGATTCATGCGCTGCATGGGGTTCCGGCGCAAGATTCTCAAAAAACCATACGAGGGGGTCCGCAAGGGGCTCATGAAGACGTCCATGTTGCCCGGCGGGGTTGAATGAGGCCTGGTTGGATTTTATGGGCCAAGGAAGTGGAAACAGGTGATTTCGGCTCATTTATGTGGGTGTTAGCCCACGGATTCTGGCGCTGCATGGGGTTCCGGTGCAAGATTCTCGAAAAACCATACGAGGGGGTCCGCAAGAGGTCCATGTCGCCCGGCGGGGTTGGATAAGGCCTGGTTGGATTTTATGGGCCAAGGAAGTGGAAACAGGCGATTTCGGCTCATTTCTGTGGGTGTTAGCCCACGGATTCTGGCGCTGCATGGGGTTCCGGCGCAAGATTCTTGAAAAACCATACGAGGGGGTCCGCAAGAGGCCCGGCAAGAGGTCCATGTTGCCCGGCGGGGTTGGATGAGGCCTGGTTGGATTTTATGGGCCAAGGAAGTGGAAACAGGCGATTTCGGCTCATTTCTGTGGGTGTTAGCCCACGGATTCTAACGCTGCATGGGGTTCCGGCACAAGATTATCGAAAAACCATACGAGGGGGGTCAGCAAGAGGCCTGGCAAGAGGTCCATGTCACCCGGCGGGGTTGGATGAGGCCTGGTTGGATTTTATGGGCCAAGGAAGTGGAAGCAGGCGATTTTGGCTCATTTGTGTGGGTATTAGCCCACGGATTCTGGCGCTGCATGGGGTTCCGGCGCAAGATTCTCGAAAGACCATATGAGGGGGTCCAGAAGAAGCCCATGAAGTGGTCCATGTTGCCCGGCGGGGTTGGATGAGGCCTGGTTGGATTTTATGGGCCAAGGAAATGGAAATAGGCGATTTCGGCTCATTTCTGTGGGTGTTAGCCCACGGATTGTGGCGCTGCATGGGGTTCTGGCGCAGGATTCTCAAAAAATCATACGCAGGGGTCCGCAAGAGGCGCGGCAAGAGGTCCATGTCGCCCGGCGGGGTTGGATGAGGTCTGGTTGGATTTTATGGGCCAAGGAAGTGGAAACAGGTGATTTCGGCTCATTTTGGTGGGTGTTAGCCCACGGATTCTGGCGCTGCATGGGGTTCCGGCGCAAGATTCTAAAAAAACCATACGAGGGGGTCCGCAAGAGGCCCGTCAAGAGGTCCATGTAGCCCGGCGGAGTTCGAGGAGGCCTGGTTGGATTTTATGGGCCAAGGAAGTGGAAACAGGCGATTTCGGCTCATTTCTGTGGGTGTTAGCCCACGGATTCTGGCGCTGCATGGGGTTCTGCCAGAGATTCTCGAAAAACCATACGAGGGGGTCCGCAAGAGGCCCGGCAAGAGGTCCATGTTGCCCGACGGGGTTGGATGAGGCTTGGTTGGATTTTAGGGGCCAAGGTAGTGGAAACAGGCGATTTTGGCTCATTTCTGTGGGTGTTAGCCCACGGATTCTGGCGCTGCATGGGGTTCCGGCGCGAGATTCTCGAAAAACCATACGAGGGGGTCCGTAAGAGGCCCGGCAAGAGGTCCATGTTGCCCGGCGGGGTTGGATGAGGCCTGGTTGGATTTTATGGGCCAAGGAAGTGGAAACAGGCGATTTCGGCTCATTTCTATGGGTGTTAGCCCACGGATTCTGTCGCTGCATGGGGCTCCGACGCAAGATTCTTGAAAAACCATACGAGGGGGTCCGCAAGAGGCCCGGCAAGAGGTCCATGTCGCCCGGCGGGGTTGGATGAGGCCTGGTTGGATTTTATGGGCCAAGGAAGTGGAAACAGGCGATTTCGGCTCATTTCGGTGGGTGTTAGCCCACGGATTCTGGCGCTGCATGGGGTTCCGGCGCAAGATTCTTGAAAAACCATACGAGGGGGTCCGCAAGAGGCCCGTGAAGAGTTCCATGTTGCCCGGCGGGGTTAGAGGAGGCCTGGTTGGATTTTATGGGCCAAGAAAGTGGAAACAGGCGATTTCGGCTCATTTCTATGGGTGTTAGCCCACGGATTCTGGCGCTGCATGGGGTTCCGGCCAAGATTCTCGAAAAACCATACGAGGGGGTCCGCAAGAGGCCCGGCAAGAGGTCCATGTCGCCCGGCGGGGTTGGATGAGGCCTGGTTGGATTTTATGGGCCAAGGCAGTGGAAACAGGCGATTTCGGCTCATTTCTGTGGGTGTTAGCCCACGGATTCTGGCGCTGCATGGGGTTCCGGCGCAAGATTCTCAAACACCCATACGAGGGGGTCCGCAAGAGGCCCGGCAAAAGGTCCATGTCACCCGGCGGGGTTGCATGAGGCCTGGTTGGACATTATGGGCCAAGGAAGTGGAAACAGGCGATTTCGGCTCATTTCTATGGGTGTTAGCCCACGGATTCTGGCGCTGCATGGGGTTTCGGCGCAAGATTCTCAAAAAACCATACGAGGGGGTCCGCAAGAGGACCGTGAAGAGGTCCATGTTGCCCAGCGGGGTTGGATGAGGCCTGGTTGGATTTTATGGGCCAAGGAAGTGGAAATAGGCGATTTCGGCTTATTTCTGTGGGTGTTATCCCACTGATTCTGGCGCTGCATGGGGTTCCGGCGCAAGATTCTCGAAAAACCATACGAGGGGGTCCGCAAGAGGCCAGGCAAGAGGTCCATGTTGCCCGGCGGGGTTGGATGAGGCCTGGTTGGATTTTATGGGCCAAGGAAGTAGAAACAGGCGATTTCGGCTCATTTCTGTTGGTGTTAGCCCACGGATTCTGGTGCTGCATGGGGTTCCGGCGCAATATTCTCGAAAAACCATACGAGGGGGTCCGCAAGAGGCCCGGCAAGAGGTCCATGTCACCCTTCGGGGTTGGATGAGGCCTGGTTGGATTATATGGGCCACGGAAGTGGAAACAGGCGATTTCGGCTCATTTCTGTGGGTGTTAGCCCACGGATTCTGGCGCTGCATGGGGTTTCGGCGCAAGATTCTCGAAAAACCATACGAGGGGGTCTGTAAGAGGCCCGTAAAGTGGTCCATGTTGCTCGGCGGGGTTGGATGAGGCCTGGTTGGATTTTATGGGCCAAGGAAGTGGAAACAGGCGATTTCGGATCATTTCTGTGAGTGTTAGCCCACGGATTCTGGCGCTGCATGGGGTTTCGGTGGAAGATTCTTGAAAAACCATACGAGGGGGTCCGCAAGAGGCCCGGCAAGAGGTCC
>CM057055.1:65079321-65389321 GCA_029948455.1 Solanum rostratum | reverse complement strand
CCAACCAATCAGCCTGCTACTCCATTATCTGATAAATATAAACTATATTATATAAGTTTGATAAAATTTATGAATTTTAAAAATTAATACTTAATTTTTATAATATCACACGTTGCACCAACTCAGTCAATCTTATCGAACTGAACCCAAGGGGGTTAAATAACCACCTTCACCATTTTGCAGATTTTATTTGCTTCTTCTTTCTTGGATTTCCCCTCCATTTTCTGTTTTTCCGAAAAACAGTTAGGAAAGATGGAGAGAGAGAAATAGATCCAAAAAATAAATATGAAATAAAAATATATAAAGAAGTTTTTTTTTTTTAGTTTTTTTGTTAATATATAAAGCACCAAACGAAAACGAATTTTCATTTTCGAAAAAAAGATTGGTCTCTAATGGCGTTAAGGACGAGGCTAATCACCAGAGGATTCAGCAATTTAACCCAAAAATCAAAGTGGCAGGTTCTGGGAAATGGGTCTTCTGATGTGATTCGGGTCGACCCGAATGGAAGCCCGGTGAAGAATTGGGGGTCTTCATTTTCGACGGCTGCTGCTGCTGATGTGGAAGCGCCGGTGTCATCGTCGCCGTCGCCGTCGGGGGAGGGTCTAAGTGGGTCGAGGTTATTTGGGTTAGTGAAAGAGTATGAGGATTATAGAAGGGCTTTGTATGGTGGGCTTACACATAAGGCTCTTCTTGTTGATGCTGTTGGTACTCTCGTTATTCCATCTCAGCCCATGGCTCAGGTTAGATTTATATTGAGAAATTTAGATACCCATTTCTAGTTTTTATCTTTTTCTTATGATCTATGCTGGTCGAATTCTTCAAAAATATTATCGGGTGCATGTCGGATTCTCTAACAATAGTGCATTGCGAGTGCAGCAATATATTTTTTGGAGAGTCCGAGCAATATAGTTTTTGTACTAGTGAAAATAGCCTTTTTACCTGCACGAGGTAGATGTATGGTTTGCGTATACTGTTTACTTTTTACACTTATTCGCGGGATTTCACTAGATATATGGTTGTTTTAGTATCTCTATTTGTTCTCCTTTTGATGGAAATTTTGGTAAAGTAATGATTTTTCTGGATCTATTAATGTCATAAAATTGGAAACTTATAGATGTTAGTACTAGTTTTGTTTCTGCTTGTAGTGTATAGTATTCATTTGTTCTGTTTCTGATGAAAAATTCGGTGAAGGTTGAAGAACCAGAAAAGATAGTGCTCCCTCCGTTTTGTTTTATGCAGCAGCGTTTGACTTGACACGATATTTAAGAAAATTGTTTGATTATATGCAAAATTTAAGAAAAAAGAACTACTTTTGGAATTTGTTATCTAAAAGGATGAGAAGTTTAAAGATTAAATTATTTTTAAATATAGAAAAGTGATAATCTTTTGCACTCTAATAAACTGAAAAAAGGAAAGTATGTCAGATAAATTAAACTGGAATAGAGGGAGTCATATTTTTCTTGATCCACTGTTTACGGCACTGTCTCATTCTGCGTCGTTGTGTTTGAATAATTTGATTGATTTTTAGATCTTTTGGTGCTTCTCTGTGTGTGTATATGTGTACACATATATATTTTACATTATATCCTGTCTCTTTCATTATGGGCAGAGCAAAATTCCTAATTTTTCCCCTCCTTGAATGACTTCTTTAGTATATTAATGTTGATTTTGTGTTTGTTCTGCTTGTCCCTTTATATTGTTTGTTCTTGTTCACAATTTTTTAACCATATTGGATATTGTAGATTTACAGGCAAATTGGTGAGAAGTATGGGGTGGATTATTCCGAAGATGAGATATTGAAACGATACAGATGGGCTTACGAGCAGCCATGGGGTAGATCTAGGCTCAGGTATCTTGTTTTGGACCATTTATTATCTTACCTTTTGGTTGTAATTTATATCTGTTGTAACTTGCTTCCTTGTTGATTTTTTGTCTTAATCGTTTGAAAAGAACGACGTCAGTCACTGCTAAATTTCTCGTCTGCATGTTGCAGATATGTTAATGATGGAAGACCATTTTGGCAACATATAGTTAGTTCATCGACTGGCTGTTCTGACTCTCAGTATTTTGAGGAGCTGTATAACTATTATTCTACTGAAAAGGTTCTGTCGGCAGCAAATTGGTTTATTCTTCGAGTTGATAACAGAACATCTCCACTAATAATAAGGCACTAATTTTACTTTCATTTGTCATTCTTCAATAGGCTTGGCATCTTTGTGATCCAGATGCTGAAAGGGTATTCCAGGCCCTTAGAGCGGCAGGAGTAAAATTGGCTGTAGTGTCGAATTTTGACACTCGGTTAAGACCAGTGTTGAGGGCTCTGAACTGTGATCACTGGTTTGATGCCGTAGCAGTTTCAGCTGAGGTGTGTGTTTGTCTTCTTTCCTTTTGCTTTCTTTTTCGTCATTTCTATCTGACAGCTTATATTCTTTTTGGCATTTAACAGGTAGAAGCAGAGAAGCCTAATCCAACAATATTTTTAAAAGCTTGCGAGTTACTAGAAGTAAATCCAGAGGATGCTGTTCATGTAGGCGATGATCGTAGAAATGACATTTGGGGTGCTAGAGATGCAGGTTGTGATGCCTGGCTGTGGGGAAGTGATGTTATCTCCTTCAAAGAGGTATTTTTGCCATAACATGCTTAATTTGGTTAAATCACTTAAAAAGGGGGGAAACATAGATCTGCTTGCATGAGCTTGATTTTAATTTCCGCTGTATAATGAGTGGCACACACTTTCAAGAAGTTTTCAATACCATCTTTAAGTTATAGTTCCTATTGTGATAAGAACCGGAGCCTGACGTAACTAGTAAACTTTCCGCCATGTGACCCAGAGGTCATGGGTTCGAGATGTGGAACTCCCATTAATGTGATCTCTGTGTGGTCAGATTTGAAGTGGGCATGCCTCGCGATGTTTGTCACATTTTCCAACTCATCTTGGTGCAACCAAATGAATTGGTTGCAACTCACTAGAATCCTTTCCATTACTAGTTGCATTAAATTCTTAGCTTCCACTTACCCCAATCTTTCGCCTGAAACTGTCATGTGAACTTATGTCTCGTGCAGGTTGCTCAGAGAATAGGCGTCGACGTCTGAAAGGGTAATACTTTCCCTGTGTAAAAAGCCGCTGCTTGTGTAGAAATCCCCTCATAATCTTATGTATGTGTGTACATTCTGCATTTGTAATCAAAGTTGCGCAGGCTCTTCACTTTCAATGCCGCACCTGTGTCAGATTCTCCGATAATACACTACTTTTGGTGAATCCGATATGCACCCGCTGACACTTTTGAGAAGTCCGAGCAACATAGTTTGTAACCAGTATGATAGAGATATCACCAAGGCCTTTGTTGGTGGCAATGTTTAGTGTGTGTGAATAAACAGGCTGTAGAACTTTGGTTTCTCAGTGCCATATTTTTGTAGCCTTTTCTTGTATATATGTTGGAGTAAGCTGTTGTTGTACCTTGTTATGCATTTTTTATTTTTAGAAGTTCATTTCTATCTTATGGAAAAGGATCCTAAACTAAAAAAAAGTTAGTTCGGTGCGTTAAATTTTTCGCTATGCGTAGGGTCTGGGGAAGGGTTCAATCACAGGGATTTATTATACGAAATTTACCTTGCATTGTTGTCAAAGAGTTTTCTAGGCTTGAACCGGTGACTTTTTATCACGTGGTAGCATTACTGAACCAAAAGTTGGAAACAACCATAGAGTAAATTCAAAATTTGCTCTTTCCTACTCTCTTTTGTTCACTTTTACTTGTCTCATTTTGCTTTGTAAGAATCAATTTGACTAATTTTCAGATCTAACTTGAATTAAATTAATTCTAACATTTTAGATTTAGATAATAAAAAATTATATGAAAAATATCATAAGTCGTAATATTTATCATATTAAAATGATGACAAAAATACATATAATATCCTGAACAATCAACTCGTTTACCAAGCAACCTCTAACTTAGAGTAGACGGTCAATCTTGGTGATAGGTTGGGCCGTCACTTTTATGGTACTGGGTTTAATGGGCTTCAATGACGGATATGTGGAGTTGAGCCCAAGAAATACAATGTGAACTTAACCCGAAGGAAATTATACCATATCATGTTAAGAGTATCTTTGGATCAGCACGAGACACGAGATTCTTTTTGTTTCTATCAATGACATTATACTAAATTAGAAAATGTAAAAAGGATAAAGACACTAACCTTGCTTTCTTCCTCACGAGATTCATTTGAATGAGCAGCTCCACGACTAAACTTCAAATCATATATATCAAAATATCAAAAGTTTTCACCTCTGTCAACTCCAAATCATATATATCAAGATTCAAGTGATTCGCCATAGCTGCAATCAAACTCGATTTCCCTGTCCCCGGAGGCCATACATCGTTGCAGCAGCAGAGCCAATTGCTGATATTACAGTTTTGGCAATTGCTATATGTTGATTTTAAGAATTTGGGATTATGGGATTATTAGGAAATTAATCAAGATTAAAGATAGTAATTAATTGTTGATAGCTTCCTGTTTCTAATTTTTATATATCTACTGGAACAGAGGATTAAGATGGGAACATAATCTTGAAAATGCAAGTTAATTAATGGTTAAAACTATGCTGTTCCTTATTCACAAGTAATTAGGAACGTGCTAATTCATATAATGTTAAAAGATTAGATAATTACAAAAGTTGATTCCTAATGATAAAAGAACATTGTGACGACTAACGCCCCTCACCAAGGGGCAGACTGATGAGGGCGAGTCAAGCAAGATCAACAGACTTCTGGACTGACAAGCTTATGAAGATGAACGTATTAGACGAATCTCACATCAAGAAAAATAATAATACGTGACAATAGTATCTGAGTAACTTATGTTCAGAGTTCACATTCTAGCAAACACAACTACAAAAAAGTAAAGCTTGTGCAGAAATGAATTTCAGAACTAACTTAACCCGAGAAGTCAACTCATTAAGGAGAGACTACTCGAGAACTTGCATTATTTTCACGTAATAAATTCAACTAGTTATGATAGTTTAACTTCTTATTTATTTTTTAAGTGACCTGATAGCGTAAAAATATTTGATTCATCGGAAGTAGACATGTTGATTTTTTTAAAACATTTGGGATTATGGGGTTATTAAGAAATTAATCAAGATTTTAGATAATCTGATTTTTATATATCTCTTGGAATAGAGGATTAAGATGATAACAAAATCTTGAAATGCAATTAATTGATGATTAAAGACTATACTTTTTTTTTATTGACAAGTAATTAGGAATGTGCTAATTAATGAAATGTTGAAGGAAAAAAAGATTTTAAAGAAGATCGATCAACTCCCCCCCACCCCCCACCCCCCACCCCCCGCGAAAGGAGCTGATGAGATATGACATATGAGATGCACAGAGCTGATGAGGACAGGGTTGACAGACTTCTAGGCTGGCAAGTTTCTGAAAATGAGATGCACATGACATATGAGATAAATAGAAAGTGAATTTATAAGATATAGCTCGAATATTCACATAGTATGTGCGCTTTTGGCACCCGAAAGACAAATTTGTGATGGCCTACACCCATATGAACAATACATGTCTTGAACTTGGACCGCAACATTCCAAAATAATTTGTGTTTGCATTAGTATCTGAGTAATTTATGTAGAGAGTTCAAATTCTAGCAAACACCTTTATATCATATATCTTCTCTTTTCTCCATTTGTCCAACCTCATGAAGAAAAAAAAGTTTAGTACAAGATGGGACATCTTAATTGTCAATCATCACATAGGTTGGCATACTATGTAGGAGTAGAAGAAAAAAAAAAGGAGCTAAAATTGCATTAAAGTAAAATTTCTATTTCACGATCGACAAGTGAGGCCTGCTCAAGTAGTTGAGCACCTCTACAACTACCATCAAGGGTTCAAGTCACACCAGACGGCAAATGAGAACACTATTGATCCTCCTATTTCAAGATCCGTATTCATTAAGGTATCTTTCAGCAATAGCAGCATGAGTAGCTGCACCAATAGGCAATACATCTTCATCAATCATGAAATGTGGTGAATGTCCTGTGTGAATTGATCCTAGTGTTTCATTTCTTATGCCTACATAGAAAAATGCTGCAGGGATGACTTCAGAGTAGAATGAAAAATCCTCTGCTCCCATCATTGGCGGAACGACCATAAAGTTGGTCGTTCCAACCAAATCTTCCACGACCAACTTCACGTGCTCGTACATTCTGTCATCGTTTACAGTCGGAGGGTAGATCGTGTCTTTGTCTTCGAAAAAATCCACTGTTGCACTGCATCTGAATACACTAGCTTGTTCTGTGAATACCTGTTGTTAACAAGTTATGTAGGTATCAGTACTACAATTTACTAAAAAAATGAAACTTTTCTTTATCTTAAACTTTATACTCTTAGCCGGAGAATGTATTTTCAATGATTTCCTTAGCATCTCGTGGAAAAAGAGTATGTTAATACAGAATTTGAAAGAAAGTATTTGACGTTCATTTAACTGTCATAAGACGTATCAATAGCTTTATATTCTAAGCAGAAAGAAAGTCAAATTTGTCGAAATACTAGACACAAATAAACATGTGAAAGAAACTTTTTTAGGAGTTATTATTAGTTTTCCCGTCTTCGATACAAGAAAGGGGTGTTGAAAAATTATTTTTTTCTCGCATCGACGCGAAAGGGTGATGATTCTTGATCCCGTTTGTAAAACTTATCCACAATGATTGAACTCCACGATATTAACTTGTATAGTACTATAGGACATTTCAATAATTGAATGACTTTATTAAACTCTATTCCCAATAGCCAAGTGACCATATACTATAACATTTTAATATGCATGTTTTTGTTATATTCTATTGTTTTGGATTTTTTTTCCTCCTCTCAATTAATGAAAATATCTTTTATAAAATTTGGGAAAGGACTTGTCCTCCTCATATATGGAGCAACATGCCTATCTAGGAGTGATGATTTTGTCCTAAGCTTATTTTAATAGCTTTTGGTCTAATCAAGTAGGGATCATACCATGTGATATGTAATTCTTCAATCAAATCTTGGCCTTCTTTTTTAATTGACATTACCAACATTGGGTCCCTATGATACTTGGCCAAAATAGGCCTATCCATCTATGCAAGATTTTGGATAAGTGTTGGAGTCTTGGAGAGGGTGAACATAATTGTAGATCAGTGGCAGAGTTAATATTTTCATCAAGAGTTGTCATAGTTTTAGAACATGGGTGGGTGATTTTTGTATCAAGGATGTTCAATAATTGACATATATATATCATAATAATGATATTTAACTTATATATTCGAAAAAGTTTTTCGACGAAGAATGTTCATCTGATCACCTTTGGGGTGAATGTAACTCCACACCTGTGGTAGATATCGACATCAAAATTTTGATGTACCAATTTCGATTTTATGATATATGGTATGCAATTTAAATTTTTTTGTTATGTTAAAAATTATTTGGAAACAATCTCTGAGGTACTGGTAAGGTCTGCATATATTTTTACCTTCTCCAGATTCCACATGCGAGATTTTACTGGGTATGTTATTGTTGTTGTATTAAAAATTATACGAGAAAATAGAGTAACATATACAATTTATATATATTATAATATAATAATACCAAAAGATATATAAATTAGTATTAATTCCAAATTAATTGTTTAGATGTTGATACTCTTTGACTAGCCTATAAGTTTAAATTTCTATGGAATATCGAATATTATATCGAAATATATAGTAAAATATATAATTTGTATATATCTTTATAATACTAATAATTATATAAATTGGTATTTATATAAAATTAATTTTTTTAGATATTAATTCTTTGATTATTCTATCTTGATTGAAATATTCTTAAAACGATAAGGTCATGAACCCATAATTCGCTGCGATTACGTGTATGTTAAAATCAAACTAATTATGATTACTATTGAAAAATCATATTTAAAAATATTAAGTTAATTTTGTTATGATAATGTTATTTATATCTTTTCAATATCATGTCATACTGTACCTGCCCCCTAGTATGACTCCTGTATTTATCATTAACACCAATTATTATTGTTGGATTAACCTATGATATAATTTATTTATTGTTTTTAAGAATGTCAGTCTCAGCATTATATGCACTTAACGGAATGTTATTAGCTCAGTTGGTTGGCTATCTAAACTTTTCCTCCCCATTTCTCGTTCCCCTTCTCTCAATTTTTCAAAAAAAAAAAAAGCATTATATGTACTGTTTACTAACCTCTCTTATCCTTTTAAGAAGTTGATAAAAATTGGTTCTTGAGAAAGCCCTGAAAGTTCCACTGAGTGTAACAGTTTCTGGTATCACATCAAGGTTGTCTCCAGCATTGAAAGATGTCACTGACACCACCTAAAAATAAATTCACAAATCAATTTTTGAAGATCACATCGAACTATCAGTGTATTTTAACATGTTGTAATAAATAACTTACTTTATGAATCAAATTATTAGTAGATCGATAACTTTGTTATCTTTTAGGTGATTCGATAAACGAAATATATGTTTTAAGTTTTAGGTGAAAGAGGGTTATGAAGTTTTTGAAAATTACTTGGAAACCTCGTTTATGAAATGAAAAATATAATGATTCAACTTATATACACTTGAAAACCTCACTTATGAAGTATATGAGGGTTAAATTCGAAGTAAAATTTAGGAAATTTACTTCAAAATCAGTGAAAAAAAGTTGATTTTTTAAGTACATAATGATAGTAACAAACTTTTAGATACAACTTTTAACAGTAGATATTGATCTTCAAATATTTTCAAGCTTTCAGTACCTAGTTCAGAACAATTTTGTGGTTTTTCGGGATTTCCACCTACAGATTTCAAATTTCAACTGTAAAATCTATGGCCAAACGAGGGTGATATCTTGATACGATCCACGATTGCAGATATTTCAAGTAAAAATTGTTATAAGAGTCGGTTTCCAGAATATAGGCCTTATGCAGCACGAATATGGAACAAATATTAGTTGCAAAAGAAATATAGCCCACCTGAGAATCCAATGGATTTGATTCACGAGAAACAATGCTTTGCAATGAGATAACAGCAGCAGATGCAGCAAGTACAGGGTCAATTGAGTGGTGGGGATTGACTGCTTCTCCTGTTTTGCCACTAATGACAGCTTTAAAAAAGCCACAGCCAGCAAGTAGAGGGCCTCTTCTTGATCCAATGACACCTGTTGGATGTTGATGGGAGACATGGGCAGCAAATATAGCCTCCACATTTTCCAATGCTCCATCTTTGATCATCCTTTTTGCTCCATTCCCTGCTTCCTCTGCTGGTTGGAATAGTAGAATCACTGTTCCCTGGTGAATCATCAGTAATGTCAGACTGACAGGGGCGGAATTAGAATTTTCATAAAGAAGATTCATGTGTGATCAATAATGAGGCGGAAAAAAATTCATAATTCATCAACAATATCAAATTGATAGAGTCGGAATTAGGGTTTTCATAAAGAAAATTCATAAGTCATTAACAATATCAGACTGACAGACGCGGAATTAAAGTTTCCACAGAGAAAACTCATGTGTCATCAATAATACCAGACTAATAGAGGCGAAATTAGGATTAGATAGTGTCGGAATTAGAATTTTTACTATCGGAATTCGTAAATATCCACAACATTAGACAATATTTAATTCCTTTCGTAAATATCCATAACATTAGACAATAATGGAATCGGGATTTTCACAAAAGGAATTAAATGAACATCAATACCATAGAGAGTGTCTAATAGAATCAACATTAATAACAGTTCTGTTATTCTGCTGTTTTGCTTTGTCCCACAGAGCACATGTTGTAATAGATTGTTATTTAAGTTGTCAACTTGACAGTTGGAATCAAATGTTTTCTATTTTGGCCTCTGTCCCTTTCCAGAATGGTCTGCCACTTTATGCTTCAACAATGTCGAAGAGTTTCACGTCGGATGAAAAAAAAGGCTTTTGGAGTTGAATTAGACTCAGGGTCCTTTTTCTTACAAGGTAGTACAAATATCGACTTTGCTATACTAACAGGTAGGAAAAAAGACCCTGAATCAAACTCAATCCAGAAGCCAATTCATTAAAGAAGAATTATCTAAAATTGTATAAAGAGACTATTCTATTCTTTTTCATTCGATGTGGGACTCTTGTTGCCACTTATAATATCACTTATCGGAGTATAAAAAGTAAACTTTAAATTATTTATCACTTGCGCCTACTAACGGATCAAATAAGGATTTTGATAGAGTCGTATAAACTCCTCCTTTCTTAATTAAAGGTTTCAGGTATGAAAGAGTCATCTTTGATCTTTGTTAAGGAATGTTTTACTTTCAATGTGAGTCTAACATGAATTTGGATTTATTCTGACTTAATATGAAAAGTCGGATGAAAAACAAAAACAGTAATACATAACAAATACGATAAATGAAAAAGGAAGTTTTTTAGAATAATGATGGAATCAAAAGTGGACTAGTCTTATGTCGGATGTAAAATGAAAGCTTCTGGACTTGAATTAGACTCAAGACCCATTTTCTTACAAGATAGTACAAATATTGATTCTGCTATACTATCATGTAAGAAAATGGATCCTGACTCTTACTCAATCCAGAAGTCAGTTCATTAAAGAAGAATTATCTAAAATTATATAAAGAGATGATCCATTTTTTTTTCATTCGATGTGGGACCCTTGTTGCCATTTATAATATCACTTATCAGTGTATAAAAAGTAAACTTTAAATAGTTTATCATCTGTGCCTACTAACTTGTATATCGATCAAACAAGGATTTTGATAGAGTTGTATATACTCTTCCATTCTTAATTAAAGGTTTCAAGTAAGAAAGAGTCCTTTTTTTTATCTTTGTTAAGGAATGTTTTACTTCCAACGCCAATGTAACATGAATTTGGATTTAGTCTGACTTAATATAAAAGAAATCCGGATGAAATACACTAACAGTAACACATAACAAATAGGATAAATGAAAAGGGAAGTTTTTCAGAACAATTATAAAATCAAAAATAGACTCGTATTACGTCAAGCATAAAATGAAAGCTTTTGAAGTTGAATAAGAGTCATGGCCCATTTTCTTACAAGGTAGTACAAATATCGATTCCACTGTACTACCATGTAAGAATATGACCATGAATCTAACTCAATCCAGAAGTCAGTACATTAAAGAAGAATTACCTAAAATTATATAAAGAGGCTATCCAAAAAATTTCATTCGATGTGGGACTCTTGTTGCCATTTATATTATCACTTATCAGTGTATAAAAAGTAAACTTTAAATTATTTATCATATGTGCCTGCTAACTTGAATACGGATCAAACAAGGATTTTGATAGAGTCGTATATACTCTTTCATTCTTAAGTAAAGGTTTTAGGTACGCAAGAGTCATCTTTGACCTTTGTTAAGGAATGTTTTACTTCCAATTTGAGTTTAACATGAATTTGAATTTAGTCTGACTTAGTATGAAAAATCGGCTGAAAAACACAAACAGTAACACATAATAGTTATTACTAGTTATTATAGTTTAACTTTTTGTTTACCTTTTAAGTCACCCAATAATACAAGATCTTAATGTAACTTTAAATTATTTACCATGTGTGCCCACTAACTTACATAGAAAAGTGGCACAAACTTAAAAGATTCTTTTTGTGTAGTAGTATGTTATTCTTCATTTTAATTAGAAGTTTTGAGTTACGAATCTTAAGTTCAGAGTTATCTTTGTTAAAAAAAACATTTTACTTTCAATATGAGTCTCACTAACACCAATTCAAATTTAGTTGGCTCAATATGAAAAATCGAATGAAAAAAATAACAGTAAATCAGAAATAACCTCATTTCTTATAGATGAAAAAGCAAATAGCAAGAGGAAAAACTCAATATTATGACTTGTTATGATGTGTGCAACTCTAAATTCTATTTAAATTCCAAGTAATAATTAAAGAAAAGAGAAAATTATCAAAAAAAGAAAATTTTATCTACCCTATTTATTAACCATTGGCCCCTTTTAAAAATTATAGCACATTGGTATTTTCTTCAAGGTCCTTAAATGGTGAAAATGACTTGAAACAGAAATAATGTGTGGCATATAGTTCCATGGTCCCAATTAAACTCTCAATAAAGTTGTTGGATGTCATCCTCAATAAGTCTTTTTAAAATTAGACTTATTAACCAAAATGAAAAGGAATTTTTTTCACAATAATTAAATCAAATAAGAAAAAATAAAAGGCTGGATATAATGCAAGTAGATCTTATTTGCATGAGTTGTCACTGAAAAAAAATATTTTTTAGAAATATTTAATTATACGACTTGCTCTTCGAATAGACTGATCTTTATCAAATTTATGTCTGACAAGGCATAAGTTCTTTTTCTGCTTTTGGGGCTGAGATGTTTGAGTCGAGGGTCTTTCGGGCATAGTCTCTCTATCTCTATGAGGTAGTGGTAAGGTCTGTCTATATTTTACCCTCCTCATACCACACTTGTAGGATTTCACTATACTTGTAAAACATAACTTCTTTAGAAAAATAGAACATACTTATAAAATATTATAATACAAATATAAATTTCTGGCTCGTAAAAAGTACGTCTACAAGAACAAATATTAAATACCATTGACCTTTTCTTTTAGTTAGATTTGGGCATGTAACTACCAGTCCAACTGTTGACAAGGTTCTACTAGACATTATAGTACAAAAATAATGACCATGGGACCAATTCTTTATCTTTCTTTGTTGATTAATTTTTTTAATTAATACTCCCATTATTATATTAATAGTCATGATAATCATAGTACAATATAAAGATTCCTAAGTCAAATCTAGTACCCACTTTTTGTTGCTTATAAACTAATTGTTGCATAAAGGTTAAGGGGCTAATTAAATAATTAAGCTAAGGGGTGGGGGGGGGGGGGGTCCAATATTTTCAATATTTGACTTAGGTCATAGTATTTGTTTCTTTTTCAATGAAAGGCTATATGGAAGACAAGTTTGGATGAGAGATAAGAGTTGAAGGGTTCTCGTTCTCCAAAAATAGACTATAGATATGTAGTGATCAGATATTTGGACATGAGTTAATGATTAAATATGTTAAAAAGACGTGTTGTCACTTGAGTCTTGACTTATTTGATCATGTGATTAATAGCACTTAGTGACAATTTCTCAATTGTCATTATATGGTTCATGTTAAAGAAAGATCAAGTAGTTCTAATATGTTAAATTTTAGTGAAGCATAAGTCAAAATCAAATATCCTACACAAATTAAAGAAATGGAGAATCAATCGAAAGAGGAGCTGAATCCGATTTTTAATTTAAGTTCCTAACTTTTCTCTCACTAACGTCGTTACCTTCAATTTTATTTTTCTTTTTCTTTGTAACTATAATGTACAGATCGATTCACGCACACCTCGCATGATTTTTCCTTATATGAAGTTTTAAAATACAAGAACCACCCAAAATGCACTTTCAATGGAGAATCCAATGCAATTACATTTGCACAAAGCTCTAAAAGAAACATTAAAAAGTAGATACTCTAATTATTTTTTAATTTAAATATCATATATTATAAATAATGTTGTTCGTACAAAGTGCCTTTTATCTATAAAGGTATCATCATAATAATTAAATAATTAAACTAAAAATAAATGTTAGATCACTAGATTTACCATTGTGGCCAAAAAGTTTAGGTGCTATTCTCATTGTTGCATAAAAAATTGTCCAAGATAACCATGACCAATTAAAATAAAACAAATAATTAGAAATCAATGGTCCAATATTCTCCAAATTTTATGCCAAAAATTATGGAATCTACCATATGGAGAACAAAAGAATATTTTAGTTTTATTTTAAGGAGGCAAAAGAATAATGTTTTCTTTTTACCTTTCCCTCACGAGAATAATGAGTTTATCAAAAATAATTTCTTTACTTCATAATATAGGAACGAGATTTACTCACATCTGATCCTCCTCAGATCCTACTATAGTACTGGCTATGTCGTCATTATTATTGTACATGTTGTTAATGATCTATGCTCTTTTTTCTTTTAATATGAGGTCTAGGAAGGGAAATGAACAATAGTCAACTACTAAAATTTTCTAATAGTCTACGCTCTACACTAAGGTCTTTTCACTAAAGTTTTAGGAATAAAGACCAAACTTTATGCGACTAGAAATGAAAAGATTTATCTTTATTTCATTTTCAAGAAAAAAGAATTAAAAGTAGTAATTTTACTCATGAAACTATATTGACTCTTTCGTTATTATTATTGTTGTTTGTTGTTAATAGTAGTCTACACTTTTTTTCTCATTCAATTAGGGTCTGAAAGAGAACATAAACGATAGTCAACTGACTAAACTACCGAGATTCTCTGATAACCTATGCTCTGTACTAAAGTCTTTTCACTAAAGTTTGAGTCAAACTTTATGTGACTAGAAATGAAAATGTTCTTTATTTTATTTTCAAGAAAACAAAAATTAAAAGTAGTAATTTTATAACCACACAAAGTGACATATTTTGCAAATAATGGCTATATTTGTAAACCTAACCTTCAAATTCTTCTCACGAGCCTTTAAAATTTTAGCCGCTCCAATAAGCATAGCCACATGTGCATCATGGCCACAAGCATGCATTTTACCTGCAATTTTGCTCTTGTGCTCCCATTCAACAGCTTCCTAAAATTTAAATAAAATAAAATTTTATAAAAAAAAATTAAAAAAAAAATAATGGAAATTATCATAATTTCAATATAAATACTTTCATTTTTATGTTATAATATAATATATTTTCACGTGTTCAAAACTGAACCTGAATCTAAGTCAAACTGACACGAACCTGACACTAAAATACAAGTGAGTCAGATGTTGTGAAAGTACGTGACAATAAACAAGAAGAATATTTGATACTGTCGTTAAATATAAATACGACACGTATTTTTAAAATAGAAATGAACGTGTATTGATTGATGAAGATAAAATTTGACATTTTCCTCAAAATAGTATTATGCATGTGAGACCAAAACAAACAATCAAATACACGTGAAATACGTATTGTGAAAGTACATATAACAGTTCTGGAACATTTGATATTGTCGTTATGCGTGAATATATTTATTTAATAAACTGTAATAGATTAGTTTAATAATTTCAACATGCAATAGTAAATATATTTGTTTAATTAATTAATTAATTAATTAATTAAACTGTAAATCCTCTGTTTCAAAGTCAATATTATACTGGACAACTGAAGTTTCAAACAGTAATAATATAAATAAAAAATCTCCAAAAATTACAGTATTATTAAAAATAAAAGATATATTTTTTTCATGATTTTAACTTTTTATAATAATTTATTTAGCAATAACTTTTACTCTTATTATATTAAAAAATATATTTTTTACATGATATTAACTCTTTTTAATTTTTCATTTAGCAATAATTTTTTAATTCTGAGAGTCAACCGAGTTTTTCTTTAATTAATTTTTTTTAAATAATTAATTATTGTAAAAATTAAATTTTTTTTACAAAAAATGAAATTTGGAAATTTTAAAAAATAAAATTAAAAAACCTGAATTGGAAGAGCATCCATATCAGCTCGGAGAGCAACAAATGGCGGCTGGCCGGAGCCGATGATGGCTCGGATTCCGGTGGTAGCCATCGGAAACTGATAAGAAATATCCATTTTTTCGAGTTCTTGACGAACAAGTTTGCTAGTTTCATATTCTTGAAAAGCAAGTTCAGGGTGTTCATGGATTTTTCTCCTCAATGATTTAATCCATTTAACATGCTCTGTTTTCTGGGCGATTTTCAGAATCTCATTTGAGCATCCTTTTGTCCAAATCGAACAATCTTGGGATGTAAAAAGATTGATTTTTGATGCTCTTGATTGGTTTTGAAGGTCGATAACACTGGGATTTTTCAATAAAGTTGTGGATTTGAAGTAATTGATCAACTCAGGTTGATCAGAAGGAGACGAAGACGAAGAAGAAACAGAGGTTTTTGCCCCCTTTAATGGAGTAATTATCATGCAACAGAGAAAGATGGTAAAAAAGATTGCTTTTTTAGAAGAAAATGGAAAGAATTTCACTATGGTGTCCATTTTTTTGAAGGGAGAGAGATGAAAGTTTTGTGTTTTTTTGATATGAGAAAATGGATATTAATAGATAGATGAAGCTTAGAAGAGTGAGTGTGTGAAAGAGAGAATGAGAGTGGGGAAGGATTCGATGTTTCGACTTAACTTTAATTTCATCTGAATTTATTATTTTCGATAAAAAATATAATAATAAATTAAACTTATCTTAAAGTTATTATTTTTTGATATATATGATAAAAATAAATTTTGAGTCTGATTCAATCATAAATAATAGCTTAAAAGATTACGATCATTCAATATCATAAAAAAGGATACAAATTATAATCTACTAATGTAAAGCTAGTGAGGTTAGATAATTAGAGTGTGCACTATATAATCAAGAATTTTGATATCATGATAAAAAAAATAAATTTTATAAATTTAACTCAAATTCAAAAAACTAATTGTAAACTAAGAATCGTCCAAAAATTAATGTTAAGAGCACTTACCCTATTAACAAGTGTTCTTTCCGTTACAATCTATGTGTTATTTTTCACTTTCCCAGACACCTCGACAATATAACCAAGGGAGTAATATGTTAAAACTCTTAATTTGATTTGAGTGTTTAATTCTGATCAAATTTTAAAAATCTAATCTTCAAATATAAGCTTTCACTCACTACTTCAAAAAATCTGTATGATTTTGATATCCTGATAAAAAAAATAAATTTTATAAATTTAACTCAAACTCAAAAAACTAAGTTTAAGTTAAGAATCGTCCAAAACAAATATAAGACCACTTACCCTCTTAACAAGTGTTCTTTCCGTTACAATCTATGTGTTATTTTTCACTTCTCTAGACGCCTCGTCAATATAACCAAGGGAGTAATACGTTAAAACTTTTAATTTGATCTGAATATTTAATTCTGGTCAAATTTTGAAAATCTAATCTTCAAATATCACCTTTCACTCACTTTAACTTCAAAATTTAATTTATCAAATTTCAAATTTCAAATTTCGACTCTAAAATTTACGATCATAAAAAAAATTTAGAATTTTTTTTGGGTGGGGGGTTGGGGGTTGGGGTAAGTGAGAGGAGGGAGAACCCACAAAGGGAATAGTAACAACACGTGTTGATAAATAAAAGAGGAGGGTATAATAGTACAAACAAAAAAGTAAAGTGGAATTTATAGTGATTTAAGTCACGTGGTGAAACTCATTTAAGGGAAGTGGGGCCCAAACCCGTTTTGTCATTTTCGATTGAATTCGGGTGGGTCAACTGCTCTGGATAGGTCATAGGCATAGGCATATGGGAATTAGGAAAGTGATATATGGTAGAAATTAAAATAATACAATTTTAGTTTTTTAATCATTTTTAACCATAATAAGTATAAACACGTGGTATACTATTGACTCAATCTAAATAGTCGATAATTTGACATTTCGAATGAATAAAATTTTAGAATTTTTGACAGTCGATTTTTATTAAGGGATACCAAATAAGAGAATATAAATGATTATTGAGTCAATCTAAAAGGTCGATAATTCGATATTTCAAATGAGTAGAGTTTCAGAATTTCTGATAGTTGATTTTCAATAGTTAGTTTTTACAAAGGGGTGCCAAATAAAAACATGCATGCTACTCTCACGAATAGAACAGATAACTTCAAACAATTTTTGCAAATTCTTAACTACTATACTAAATTTTCAACTTGTATTAAGATGTATCAACACCTGTATAAATATCCATTAAATCAAATTTTGACCTGTATATATAATACAATTTTTCAGATACGAAGGGGTGTCGCTCGACATCGCTCAGGCAAGGATAGCTCTACCCCCAAATGAGGGTGTTCGTTTGATTCCACTTGACAAAAACTCACTTACATCATCTTTGAAGATATTTTTGAAAATCTTACTGTATATATATAAAGATTACCAGTTTCATGAATACAACAATCATTTCTCATTAAAAGTTCACCTAGCTTCTGTATTCAAATTCTACATCCGCCATTAATAACAATTGATTCTCGTTCTTCATCTAAAAACTATATAAAGCTTTCCGCTATTTAGATAATCTTCTTTCCTAAAAAATTATATGTTGTAATAGTTATAGTAGTATTAAACAAATTATTGACAATATAATTCATTCCCATAATTATGTTTCAAATATTCTTTTTTTTCCTTCTAATTTTTTTCAAAAGAAATATACCATATATTTGAACTTACTAAGTTGATTGAATTGGTTGAACATAGAATTTTTTTAAAAATTTTTAATCATCATTTACATGCCAAATTATAACACTTAATAGGTTAAAAAATTCTTATTTTAATTTTCTCTGTGTTTCTGGTTTGACAACTTCAATTCAAATTCATAAAGAAAAATTCATAAAGAATTTTGAATTATCGATAAAATCGATATGTGATGTTGAAAATAGATAGAAAAAGATCCATTATTACGTATATATTACCCTAATTTAAGCAATTCGACAAATCCATCCATGAAAATGACTCAAAAATCAATCAAATTGTGGATGAAATTTCACAAACACCACCTTTCATTATTGTAAGCTTAAAGTTATCAAAATGAAACTTATTTATCAAACGAAAAAGGAAAAAGAAAAGGATTGGAAAGAAAAGGGAAAAAAATATAAAAGGAAAATAGAATAAATACAAAGAATAATAATTTTCTTATAAAGAAAAAGTAATAATATATATTACATGACACGTGCATCCTCTTTTGAAAACAAATATAAGTATGACTTTTTAAAAAGTTATATATTCCACTCTTAAAATGGTCGATGTAATAGAATCTATCTATCTATATTATATTAAAAGCGTGAAGGTCTTTAAAAATATTGTTTAAATTTTTTGTTTTTCATTAAAAGATTTTTCTTTAGACGAAATTATTTTTCACCATTTTCCTTTAAATTCTTATTGAATTATATTTATAATATTGGCTTTTAAAATATATGGAAATAAATGATAAAATAAGGACTTAAAGACTGCTAAATTTTTTTTATTTAATAGACTTCTACTCTTTCCTTATTTGAATCAAGAAAATACTCTACCGCCGCTAAGGAAAATCTAATTTGTCATGGTATATAGGACCTTTAAAAATAAATAATTTATCAAATTTTTTTGCAGTGAATTATTTACCTTTTTATAAGTTCATAATTAAATTTAACTTTTTCTGTAACGTTTCTTATCAAACGAGGTACATGCTTTGCGCGTACAACAAGACTAGTTCTCATAAAGTATATACAAATTTAGTTAAAAATTCGATAATAGATTAAAGAGACATTTGACTTGTGGTCTGCGTATATTTTACTCTCCACAAACCTCACTTAGCTTATGAAATTCTACTGGTTATATTGTTGTTGTTATCGTTGTTTATTTATAAAAGAAAAATCATTTTAACGCATACGAGTCTTTTATTGAGATATTATTTCTCTATATTTTCTAAAATTCTATTCTCAACAAATAAAATTTCGTATGATGTTCCATTCACCTTATGAAATATTTATTCATCGTTGTTTAATTTTAAATTGTATTATTTTAAATTGGTAGACAAATATCACAATGATTGTTTTATTTAGTAAAAAAAAAATCAATTTCAAAGTTGAAAAATATATTTAAATATATCTTATCCTTATTGTTTAAGTTTGATATTTTTAGATCAATTGTTTGTTGAATTACTCCACGTTTAGAATTAGGATGTACGTAGATCGAGTTGGTTCATTTATAAATCAAATCAAATTAATAAAATTTAATTTTTTCGACCTCAATTTTTTTTAAAATTTATTTGAGTTTTAGAATTTTTCTAATAAAATGTTCATACAAACATATAATTAACACATGCTTCAAATATTTTTTTTAGTCCTATCAAATATATATATATATGTATGTATTATCAGAATAGTTTGGTCTCGAATTAATCTTTTTAAAAATAAAATCAAATAAAGTAAAGTATGATTAAACTTTTTCTTTTCAATATCAAATCAAATTAAATCATCGATCAATATTTTTCTCGAATTAACTCCATTTGCGATTTAGTGCAATTTATTATTTGATTTTGTTCACATGATAGAATCTTTTCCATAATACATCTATTTAATGACAGTTGTCAGGAGAATATCACAAGATAGGCATATATTCATAATAATAATAATAATAATAGTTTTGAAATTAATTAATTTCACCTATAGAGACTATGATGGGACATAACATACCAACACTAGGACAAATAAAATTTTTAGTAATAATAATATAATTATCATTATATATAAAAATCTTTATAACAAAATATTTTATATGAATCATTAAAGAATCTATTATCACTATAAATAGTAAAGATTCAAAGCTTTTCGATAGAAATAAAAAAAATTATCATATATATAATGTAATTTTTTTACGAGCTCCTAGATCCGCCCTGGACATAATATTGCGACTACTATATGCCTAAACGTGTAAATTTTGTAATGATTATTCTAGTAATTAATAAAAATTGCTAGTTTGGACATGTGTAGAGAAGAGGTACTAATGCTTCTTTAAGGAGGTGCGAGAGGTTGGATTTAGGAGTCACTAGGAGAAGTAGAGGTAGATCGAAGAAGTATTGGGGAGAGGTGATTAGACAGGATATGGCGAAACTTGATCTCACCGAGGACATGACCGTAGATAGGAAGGAGTGGAGGTCGCGAATTAGAGTAGAAGGTTAATAGGTTAGCAGGGTTAGCTTGATGTCTAACCGTGGGTTATTGTAGGGTAGTGGGTTTTGCCGAGTCCGTATATCATGTATTGTCTTTATCTGTATTATATATGTTGAATTTATCGTATTTACATAATATCATGTGTCTTTCATTAGTAGTCGCTCTTCCTATTCCTTTCTTTTCCGTTCCTTTTTGTCATATCTAGTTTATTCTGCTTATGGGTTGTTAAAGGTTCCCAGGAAACAACCTCTCTACTTCTATGAGGTGGTGGCAAGGTCTGCGTACATTCTACCCTCCCAAACCCTACTTGTGAGATTCCATTGGATATGTCGTTGTTGTTGCTACTAGTTATAATATTGAAAAATAATTAAAGTAATTTTTTTAATGATTAAGTGTCACTTTATCCACTTGTGTACAATTTATTGGGGTCACCTACTTAATTTGTTGAAGAGAAAGTATGACCACTTGTGTAGATATTTACTAATTATTGTTGACAATCAAATCAAGAAATAAGTAGTGCTTTTAAAGGACTTTTAATAGACATGTGACACTTTTAAAAGTCAACATATTTTATTTATTTACTCATCTTACCATAATTAGTGCTTGATGAGTTCTTGAAGTAATTTAGGTTGGGTGGTTTTTTTTTTTTTAATCAAAGCTTAAAATCATTAGAGCTTAGAAAATTAGAAAGGGATCACAAATAAAATTTGTGCTTACAATCCTTAAAAGTAAGTAATTAAATTAGCTTATTTGAAAATAAGTCCACCAACCTATTCAAGTTTGGATAAGGTTAGGTTGTGCAAAATTTCATCTCAAGTCAAATTAATCAATATATAGCTTATTTGAGATAAATATATAGCTCAAATTAACTCATACACAGAGTTTCATAAAATATGTTTTAAAAAATTAAATAGTTATGTGTGTTGAATTTATATCTGATTGTGATATGGTAAGTTCTTTATGATAACAACCTATCTTAGCCAAAACAGTCTTTGAGTGATTGTACACTAGCTCATTTATTGATTCAGTCTGTTTTGACTGTCGAAATTCTACTTACCCAACCGATTTACCTTTCCTATCCTATGATTTAATTTGGAAAAAAAAGAAGAGGAAGTAATAATCTCAAAGGAACCAAATCAATTAAGTGTAACAATTTACCATAAAAAGAAAATTCCGTGTTTCAAGTGTAGGCTTTCTTGATCATTCAGTTACGTGATTTGCTTTTCAACTGAGTTGATTTTTGATTTTTTTGTCCTTAGCGATGGGGCATAAGTTCTTTGAAGATGCAATACATAACTAGAATCTTGTAGCTCTTCCAAGCAACATTTGTAAGTTGAAAGGTTTGGTGAAGCTAATTGTGTCCTTCTGCTCAAAGCTTGAAAGCTTGCCAGAAGAGATTGGTGATTTAGAAAACTTGGAGGAACTTCATGCCAGAGATACTCTAATTTCACGACCTCCATCTTCCATCGTCCACTTGAACAAGCTTAAATTATTGACATTTTCCATACAAAAATCACATTATGGAGTGTCCTTAGTGTTCCCTGAGGTGAATGAAGGGTTCCGCCCTTTGGAAGATCTTGATCTCAGTTACTGCAATTTAATAGATGGAGGACTTCCGGAAGACATTGGATCCTTATCCTCATTGAAAAATTTGTATCTCAATAGAAATAACTTTGAACATTTGCCTCGAAGCATAGCCCAACTCCGTGCTCTTCGATCCTTGCACTTATCACATTGCTACAGCCTGAAAGAATTTCCAGGTTTCACGGGGATGCGAAACTTGGATACTTTGAAACTCAACTGCTGCAATTTAATAGATGGAGGACTTCCAGAAGACATTGGATGCTTATCCTCTTTGAAAGAGTTGAATCTCAGCGGAAATAGTTTTGAGTATTTGCCTCGAAGCATAGCCCAGCTTGGTGCTCTTCGATCCTTGGACTTGTCAGATTGCAAGGGGCTTACACAGCTACCAGAATTCCCACAACAATTAGATACAATAAATGCAGATTGGAGTAATGATTCGATCTGTAATTCACTATTTCAGAATATCTCGTCATTGCAGCATGACATCTCTGCTTCAGATTCTTTGTCATTAAAAGTGTTCACCACCAGAGGGAGTATCCCAAGATGGTTCCACCATCAGGAAAATGGTTTTAGTATATCACTCGAAAATATTATGACGCAAAAATATAAACTTATTTTTCACATGATTATATAGTTTGCATGTTGATATCAATTAGCCCCTTTTAACCAATGAACACAAGGTGTGTTACAATTGAACTCATAATGTAAAGCTTAAAGTGACATGCTTTATGGGCAATAATTTACGAGCCGAGGTTCCTTCAAAAATAGACTCTTTATCTTACAATACTTATATTTTACGTATGAAATTTGAAACTTTAAAACAATAGTTATTTTTTAGATAAGACTGAAAAGTGATCGATTAGTGAAAACTATTTTTATAGAGACTTATATGCTAATTAATTAGTTATTGGGCCTAGTTGGAGGCTTCTAATCTCAAATTAAATGTGGAAAGTTAAAAATTTGATGGGTTATTCCATATAAATGAGATGTTGGGCCTCATTGGGCCCTTGAATTCTAAGTGAAAGTTAAAATGAGAAAATTTCATAAATAACATTATTAACGCTCGATTTTACAAAATAAACAGTGAGATTTTGCTATAAACATATAATATTTCATTCTAACTGAAAATTACGCGAATACAATATTTGATTTTAACTATATGTATATGTAGGTGTGTTAAATGTATATGTCAAAGCAGAAATTGAATGTATGTGTAACCAATTGTATGCGTATATATATATGTACAGTTCTAAATAAGTTAGGAAACCTATTTGAAAACATTATAGTTATTTTTAAGTTTATGTACCACCCAATGGTGTGCTTTGGAAACTAATTTCATTAATTATAGAATCATATAATAAGAAGGAACGTATAAGTATGGGGATCAGGTCTTACCTTACTAAGCCAAGCGAGGGACGCCATCATTTGAAGTTATTTATAAATTGAAAATACTCTAAATACTATTTCTATTCATAGTTTTTCTGCTTATTTTATGGGTTGGGTCAAATTTGAACGGGTCATAATGACTCAAGACAACAAATGGGTCAAGCCCCAACCCAACCTGAATTTGCTTGGATCAAAATGAGATGGGTCAAACGGATTGAGTAATGGTTATAGAGCGGTCAAGATCCACTCGACCCAACATATCAAATTTTTTAAAAAAGTGTTTTAAAATAATTTTGACAAGACCTCTCTCGAGTCAATTCCGATTACATATCAACCCAATTTTAAATGGATTGAAGTAATAAATGGACAGGTTATTAACTCGCCCCAACTTCAACGGATCGAATTTAATTTTGCGAACTCAACCAACCTATTGGATTCCTTATCCTTCCTGAAATTTTGGAAGATTATTTAATTTGCCCCAAATGATTTTTTTTCTGGTCCATGAGAGTGTAGTTCATTAATTTTTTTTTTTGGAACATTAAATAAAATATAATGGCAGTTAACTTAATGACTGTCTCAACCCTATATTTTTAGAGAAAAAGAAAAGGAATATAAATTAAAATATTAGTTTTATTTTTTACCTAACAATTATTTTTAATTTAAAAAAATAGGTATATTTTAAAAGTTAGTGACTCTCACTTCATCTATTTTTTTAACACAAAAACCATTCTAATTATTTGATGTTTTTAAGAAGAGGAATTTTCGCATATAGCCACTTAAAAATACTTTAATTATGCTCAATAATTATAGTTTGGTTAATTATATTTCGTAACAACAAATATAACAGTGTCTGTGTAATTTGCGCATCATTTGTATATATTTATGTTATTCGCAGTTTTTGTATAGTGTTTATATATTTTGCTATACGATTCGTGCACAACGTTTGTATAATTCGCTATACAATTAGATTGCACATGACTTGTATATGATTGTACACAACTTTTGTATAAATCACGCGAATTATACAAAATTCAAACTGTAATTACAGGTAGATGTTTGTCGCAAGTCGTTACTAATCCAAACTATAACTATGTTAGCTAATTAACTAATATACGTTTGTAACATTGTTGTTCACTCTAGAAGTTCCAACAATTAAATATTGAAAATTAATGGAATCATTTTGAAATGAAAGAGAAAGCAAAGTGATTAAGACATTTAGAAAACGACTAATAATTTTAATTATACCCAATAAAATAATTAAAAAGTTAATTACTATGATAATTGGTTGAAGCAAACCATTGATCCCTTTCACATATATGTAGGAAAAAAAATTAAAACAACTTGTATTATATTCTTAATTTTTTTTTTAATTATTCCATCACCATAAAGAACCTTGCATAATATTTTAACATTAAAAAGGTGGACGTGGCATATTTAATTAATTAAACGTGTTTAAGCGTGACTAATCCACTAATTACTCGAGTTTTATTGATAAATTTATTTGAGGCTCGTGCATGTCATGTGACCACCCATTACAAGCGTATAGAATTTTTATATAACTAGTTTTAGTACGTGCGATATGTGCCGCGTCAATTTAAAAATTATAATATTCATATTAAAAATTTAATAAATACTATTAGTTTGATACAATAATTTAGTTTATTGTGAAATGGTAGAGATGAGAAAATCAATTCAAATGGTTATAATATATGTTAATAGTTTTTGAATATATAAAGTAATAATTCAGAGTTGAATAATTAGAAGTTAAATAATTAAATGATTAAAATTTAATGTAATAAAAGATTTCTAAATATAAAGAAGTAGTCTAATGTTTTCAACATAAATAAACTGATTTTTTTCTTTTTAAATTTGTTATATTATATACTTTTCTTAACAAAATATTTGATAGTCAAAATTTCAGGTTACTTTTAAAACTATATTACCGTCAAACATAGAGGAACAATAAAACCTAATGTAACATACGTGTAATTAAGTAATGAAACGATATTATGATTTTTTTTTTGAATATTTGCTACTTGCAAAGGGATTGTTTACAATTGCACGACAATAATATTTTCAGTGAAGTTTGGGAGAAGTTGTTTTCGAAAGACTCTCGGTTCGAGGGGCGACAAATCAAAATAGGTGCGAAATGAATTACAAATGTATATTTTAATTAATCAAAATTTAATGTGTTTAATCAAGATATTGAAAGGATCAAAATTAAAATTCTTCAATAATTAAAGGACCAAATGTGCAAATATCTCAAATAATTAAATTTCCTTAATTAATTAGAGTATTATTGGTGTAAACTATAAATCCTCATATATAAACATCATGTCAACATTGAGTTACATATTAGTACTACTCTCTAATTAATTAGTACTACTAATTAGTAATTAAAGTACAAAAAAAGTCTTAAGAGTGTTGATTAGCAAATATGCTAACCATTTCTTCTCCTATGTTTTGTTCTAATAATAATTTTGGTTGGCTTTTGGATGATACAATTAGCCAACAAATTAACATTAATCCCATGGAACCTCTTCATTCATCATCATCATCATCTCACAAGAGCCTTCAACACTCTGATTCAAATAAATTTGATCGAATTAATATCAACGGTGGTGATCATCATCAACTTGATCAGACTGTCAAGAAACTTAATCATAACGCAAGTGAACGTGACCGTAGAAAGAAAATCAACGGCTTATATTCTTCTCTTCGTTCTTTGCTTCCTGCTTCCGATCATACGGTATGATTTCTCTTCTTTTACGATTGATCAAATTTCATTCTAGAAAATCTATTTATTATGAAAAGTACTTTTGTCAGTATTTTCTCAAAAATAAAATAAAATAATTTCGACGATAAACACTTTATGTTTGGCTAATTAATTAACAATATATCTATCAATATTAGAACACTAATCAATTAGAAAAACTCGGTAACAGATCGCGTCTTTCAAAGCGTACCTCATCTGTTCTGCTGGCAACAAGTCAATAAATTCTTCCAATTTCTATCAATATTAGAGCAATAATTTATGCTTGACTAACAACTTTTTCTACATATGGATATAAAATGTTCTTCTATTACTCAAATCACTTTCGATTTTTCAAAAACTTGATCAAACAGACTATTAATCTTAGAGTTTTTCCCCCTCATATCTCATGAGACCTCATTTTTCTTCATGTTCACAGAAAAAATTAAGTATTCCATCAACAATATCAAGAATGCTAAAGTACATACCAGAGTTACAAAGTGAAGTGGAAAGATTGACTCAAAAGAAAGAAGAATTTACATCAACAACTATTTCCAATAGAGAAAATTCATCTAATTTTAACAAGCAAAAAGGAAGAATATTTGAGAATTCTTCATTAGTTATTTCAACAAGTGAATTAGGTGATAAAGAAATAGTGGTTCAAATATCAACTTTGAAGATCAACAAAGGTTCAATTGGTGAGGCTATTTCACAATTGGAGGATGAAGGGCTTGTGCTACTAAATGCATCTTCCTTTCAAACTTTTGAACATAAAATATTCTATACCTTACATTTTCAGGTATTATTAAATATCTTTTTTGTTGGTGTATTTGTTCGATATCTTGCTATTGTGTTGTCATATTCTTTTTCGAATCCTGCTTAGAAAACTCTTCTTTTGAGTCGAGGATTTATCTGCAACAACCTGTCTAGATTCCACCTGTAAGATTATGTATGTTCTTGTATTAAATATCCTTTTATATTCTTTTTAACCATATAATATCTTTTTTTGTTGGTGTATTTGTTTTGTATCTTGCTATTGTGTTGTCATATTCTTCTTCTAATCCTGCTTAGAAAACTTTTCTTTTGAGTCGAGGGTATATCAGCAACAACCTGTCTAGACTCCACCTGTAAAATTATGTATGTTATTGTATTAAATGTCCTTTTATATTGTATTTAATCATATAATATCTGAAAGTGACTAACCGCTTAATCATGATTGAAAAAATACATTTTACAACAAGATCAAATAGGTATTTGTCTTTTTATTAAACAATATTTAAGGCATGATCATATGTGGTTAAAGTAATTATTATTAGATTTTTGTTTGTTCAATTTTCCTAATTAATTTTTTTTTCTTGAATAGGTTGAAGGAGCTATGGTGGTTGAGGTTGACATGTTAAGAGACAAGCTATTATCTTATTTTGAGAAGGAAGACAAGTTATAATTACTACAAAGAATTTCTAGTTTAATTTTTAGAAGGATTTAATTAATGTAAAAAATGACATTGTATTTTCAGTTTTATTTTTCCTGTTTTTTTTCCTTTTTTTACCTTTAATAGGACATGATCATTGTGAAATATGTGCCTTCATTTTCAAGAGAGGCAGCATCTTGTAATGATAAGACATGACTATAGTAATATTCTTTGAAAATTGAGTTAAATTTGCACTTCCATAAATCTGGGATTTAGTAGATATAATTCTTTGATACAAAATATACATCATAGTTCCTTCCGGTAGATAAATTATGATCAAGAGAAGTTGTCCCTCGTGATCAATCTGAAGCGTTACTAACTTTTTTTGACAATCAAGTAAAAGAGGTCCATATCATCCTGCGCTTGGGAAATATGTTGCTTCAGCTCTTGAATCAAGGAAAAGAAATTATAGAGTCCTCTCAATAGCTGAGGGCCCACTTTCCTATATGCGCTTACGGAAGGGAAAAAACTTGATTCTCATAGATTAGACAATACACATGTGCAAACAAGATTAGGAATTCAAGATTTTGAAGTTTATGATCAATTCGTATGACGTTTCAAAGTTATTATATGATAATAATTAGATTCACGATCAAATATATATAGGATTTGCACAAAAGCTATTGAGTTTCTGCGAACTCACGTTATTATATAAATTCTAGAAAAATTAATAAAATTATAGTCGCGCTTAATTATTAATCAAAATCATAGCTAAAGTACATAAATAACCATTAAATATTTGTCATTTCACGTAATTTTTCCTTCTATTTTGTTCTAGCTATTTTATTTTGGGATTTTTGTAGATTCCAAAGACTAGCTACTAGTCTACGAGTGAGTTTCAAATATTTTGTTTACGAAGCGTAGTTGAAACTAAATGCTCTTATAATCACTTAAAAGAAATGATATATTTAATATAACGATATAATCCATGTCACGTATTATTTGCTTCGTCTAACAAATTTTAAAAATTTATTTATTTTAGTTGTATCATCATCGAAATCAAAAGTTGGATCCATTTAACAAAAGAAAGATCTCTCCCAACTTTAATCGAAAAATTACGTGTCTACGAAAGATGAATTAAGTAAAGCAGAATTGACATGGTGATAACGTTTTGAAAGCAACTCTAGATTTGGGGGCTCTAGATTTATACGCCTTAATATTTTTTTTTTCTGCTTTTTCTTTTTTCATTCATCGTGAGATTCAACTAAGATTTCGTGTACACTCCTACAAAAACTTGTTAATCAGTCCTTCTCTATGACCCACCTTCTATCGTGAGGCACCATATTTTATTTTATTATATATTAATTAATTAAAAATTAAACGTGCTTACTTGCACGTGACATGGCCACTAATTACTTGAGCTTATAAGTTGAATCTTACTTAAGGCACGTGCATGACATAAGTTCCACACGCATTACGCATTACAAAGTTAATACATTTTTAATGTAAATTAACATTGTACATTGAATAACACAAGTAATCTAATCCTTATTATTTTAAGGAAATAAAATTAATTAATGATGTATAGATTCTCATTATAAATGTCATGACAACATTGTCTTAATCACAAATTAGTAGTAAAGCTAAAAAAAATTAAGTGTTAATCACCAAAAAATGCTAGCCATTTCTTCTTCTTCTTCTCCTTTATTTTCTAGTAATAATTTTGGTTGGGCTTTGGAGGATATAATAAGCCATGAATTAACAAATAGTGGAGAAAATTCAAATTCAGATAGTGCTATTAATCTTCAATATTGTGATTCAAATAAATTTGACCACATTAATATCAATGGTGGTGATCATCACCAACCTGATCAGACGGCTAAGAAGCTTAATCATAATGCAAGTGAACGTGATCGTAGAAAGAAAATCAATGGCTTATACTCTTCTCTTCGTTCTTTGCTTCCTGCGTCCGAACATACGGTATGATTTTAATTTATTTTATTTTTCAATTTATCATATTGTTTTTTTCCCCTTCATTTTGAGTGAAGTAGCATACCAAAGTGAGTGTTATTGGGCATTTTTATTGCCCAAACTAAGATCATGAGACGAGTATGAAATTGGCAGAGTGATGATGTGGGACTCGACTTATTTGTTCTTATTTGTCTACAACTCGATTTACTACATTTATCCATAGCTTGAAAACCATCGCAAAAAGAAGTCTATGGACTTTGGCTTGAAAATCCTATTTCTTAGTTCTACATTTATCCATGGCTTGAAAATCCTATTTCTTAATTCTAATTCATTTTAAATCCATCCAAAATAAGATTTTTCACCTATTTATTTTCTATTTAAATATTTAATATATAGAAAGTTATTTTTTTCCCTTTCTTGAAAGGATAAGACACAGATACTTGGTTCGTTCTATTTCTTTATCTCTCCGTGAATCGTATGTTTATAACAATATCAATTGGTCTGGGGTCATTTTTTTTTAGGAAAACCGTGCAAGTTTGACTCAAATAAACAATATCACACCATACGAAGAGTATCCTTATCAATCTAGTCTCTTAATTGGATGCTTAGACTTAATTTTTTCATCACTATATGCTCATGAGACTTCATTATTCTTTATGTTTACAGAAAAAACTAAGTATTCCATCAACAGTATCAAGAATGCTAAAGTACATACCAGAGTTACAAAGTGAAGTGGAAAGATTGACTCAAAAGAAAGAACAATTAACATCAACAACTATTTACAATAGAGAAAATTCAGCTGATTTTAATAACAAAAAAGGAAGAAAAGAAGGAATTGAGAGTTCTTCAATAGTTATTTCAACAAGTGGATTATGTGACAAAGAAATTGCAATTCAAATATCAACTTTGAAGAACAATAAAGGTTCAATTGGTGAAGTTATTTCAGTATTAGAAGATGAAGGACTTGTTCTACTAAATGCAACTTCTTTTGAAACTTTTGAAGATAGAGTATTCTACACCTTGCATTTTCAGGTATTATTAAATATCCTTTATGTCTGTTGCTGCATTTGCTTTGTATCTCATCGTTTTACTATTATTCTAATGACACATTTCTATATTTAGTAACAATTTAACTTTGAAATGTTCATTTTACCCTACTCTTAATGAAATGATTTCTAGTCGCACAAATATTTATGATTCATTTAAAACTACAAATTTCAAAAGTCTGTCTTTCTTTCTCTCTCTTAAACTTCGTGACAAGTTAAACTAATTCATATACCTTGCATTTTCAGGTTTATTAAATATCCTTGTTGCTGCATTTGCTTTGTATCTTGTTGTTTTACTATTATTCTAATGACATATTCCTATGATATGTCAATTTTATTTTACCCTTAATGAAATGATTTCTAGTCGCACAAATATTTATAACTCATTTTAAACGACAAATTTCAAAAGTCTGTCTTTCTTTCTCTCTCTCTTAAACTCCGTGTCAAGTTAACAACTAATTTGTTTATGTTTCGTAAATACCCTTTTAATGGATTTTTGCGCTGTGTTGCTCGAATCCTCCAAAAATATTGTTGGATGAGTGTTGTATATATATATATATCTTTGAAGTTGTGCCTTTTCTGTTTCCTTATTTGTGTTTTTTTTTTTAAATACAGGTTGAAGGAAGAGTTGAGGTTGACATGTTAAGAGACAAGCTTTTATCATATTTTGAGAATGAAGAAAACTTATAATAATGTATTTTTAGCAATACAAAAATGTAAATGTCTTTTTATTTACACAAATCTAGGTCAGTTGGTTATGTAGTCTTGATAAAAATAGAAACTTTGCATTTTATTTCATGCAGTTTTTTTAGGGTCTGGGTTTGGATTAAGATGGAAGTTGCTATTTGTGTAATTAATTAATGGATATTAATTAGGTGTATTCACGGTTTAATTTGAATTGATTATTGGTTAAAATCAAAATCAAATTATAATCGTTGTTTTGGTTATTATCGGTTTAGTTCGATTTTTTTTCCAGTTTGGAAGTAATAAGTATGTTGAGAGCATGCACATCTCGAAGGATATAGACATCTAGTATATGAACAATTTATAGAAAAGCTATTGTGGATTTAATTAAGCGATACTAGAGTTATTATTACACGAGCAAAGTGATTTAGTTAAGCAATAAAAGTTATTATACACCAAATCAAATCTTTATAGCAAAAGCTCATCAATTGAGAAACTATGTAGAGATCGAGGAGGGTATAAGAAAATTATATATCAAAACACTAACAAGAGAATTTTCAAATATATAAATGGTCAAGTTAAAGACTTAAGTTTATTAGAATTTAATAAAATATTTGTATTTTATTAATGAAAAATGTATAGTGAAAATAAATACAATTTTATAAAATATCAAAATTTCAATCAACTTGATTCAGATTGCAATTTGTGATTTTTTAACCATACCCATGAACAACTTCCTAAATTGTTATCTCTGCTTGCTTCTTCTCTTTTATTATGTGGGACCAATAAAAAATATTCTTGCGGCTTTTTTACGGTAGCTTCCTTATATTTTTTCAGCTGTTTCAACTATGATTTTACAATAATATCCTTAACAAAATATTTTCTCCAGCTACTTCAACTATGATTTTACTATATCATCCTAATAAGTTATTTTAAGCGTATAAACATTAAAAAGGACAGAATAAATAAAAAATAAAAAAAATTAAGTCTTCCTTTTTAAGCTGCACAAATAAAATTGAAGAATTATTTTAATAATCTTTTAATGATTATATTTGTGTTAAAAAGAGAAATACTTTAAAAAATTCTCAAAATAATCAACAACTTAAATTTTTTAATAAATATAAAAAAAAAATCTATTAATATCACATAAATTAAAACTAAAAAATAATTTATATTAGGTTTGACTTTCGTAACTAATATAATAAATAGGCGAATAATACTTTTACGTAAAAATACATATTTCATGTCATGAATTTTGGTCCGGTTTTTGTATTGCAGTTGGGCCCAAACTCTTTTAATTTTAATTAATAAAGGCTTCGCAGCCATATTTTGATTTAAAAATATAAAATAAAAATTGGACTCTGAGTCCTTACTTCTTTGATTGGAAGATTTATTATTCACTTTGAGGTTTCAAGTTCAAATTTTGAGCGCGTCATGAAGGGGAACAAAGATGGAGGCAAGAAGGTTCCTACTAATACGCAAGCCTATGTGCAGGTTCTTTTTTTCTCTTTAAAAAAGTTTATTTGTGCAGTGATTTGTTAATTTATATGAAAAAATTATTAGTGTATTGATTATCCTATTTACATAGTATAGTTTTTCGACGAGAGAGGTTTAATTTAATTGACACTGATCTCCATCAACCTTTTCCCACTTTCAAGTTTTAATCTTTTTCATCTTACTGATGGTGATTGTAACTGTGCTTCTTGTGATCCAAGATAATCAAATCATCAATAACAATATACTTAAGGTAAGTATGAGACTTTTTGGTAGTACCAGTGAACCAGATGGCCGCGGTGATAAAATCTGGGATGGAGGACTTGTAGTATCTCTTTAAATCTGGCAAAAGCGAAAGACCCCCTAACATAATTCGAATGGAGGCTGACCACTGAGCCCACTCTGGCCTAGCGGGGCGGGCCCCTATGGTTGCGAGCTGGAGCTGCCATAGCTTATGGCTATAGCAATAAGTAAAAAACATCAATGTCTGTTGGGGATTTAAGTACAAAAAGAACAATGTAAGCATGAGTTTTTAGTGGAAAACGGCGCTAATGAAGAAATAGTATATGTTATGTTCAAAAATATTGAATCTTTTCTAGAGTCTTTGATTTGGTGTGTCTAGACTGTTGAATGTTGAGTTTGGTAACTCTGAACCTCCCTCCCCTTGAGTTTACATGTATGTAGTAATGGCTATATTTGCATTTATTACAGATTTTAGGGACAGGAATGGATACACAAGAAACATCTCCGTCTGTTCTGCTCTGCTTCGATAAGGAAAGATTCATATTTAATGCTGGAGAGGTAAGTCTTGAGTGATAGTATATCGATTTACCTGCCTGAGGAAGTTGTCTAGTTGGTTACTTAGTTTGAACAACACTTGTAAGGTGTTAATCCTTAAAGCATTGTTCATTACACAGGGATTACAACGTTTCTGCATGGAACATAAGATAAAATTATCTCAGGTATATATGTATCATATGCGCGATTTCAGCTTCAAATTGGTGCAAAAGTTATTGGTCACTGCTAAGCAATTGATTTACAGGTAGACCACATATGTCTTACTCGTGTCTGCGCAGAGACAACAGGTGGACTTCCAGGTTTGCATCTTCACCTTTGGGGGAATAATGAACTACTTTGAAACTATAAACAAGTTTGTCCCTATAATTAGAGAATTAAACTGATGCTCAAGAACCTATATAAAGAATTTCTAGTGTTGAGCAATCTTATGTATGTCAATTTGGCCTTCTGGATGAGATAATAGAGTATCAGACTGCCATAAGCTTTAGTCATATCTAACTTTAGAACAATATTACCACCTTTGTTAATATTAGAAATTCCATGAACGATTTCCTGAGTAAGCATAACTTTGTCAGTGATTAGTCTTCCAGAAACAAAACCACTTTGATTTTCAGAAATCAGATTAGTTAAGAGGGGATTAGGCCTATTTGACAGAATCTTGGAAATAATTCTATTGGTGTAGTTACTCAAGCTAATAGGTCTAAAGTCAGCGAAACTACTTGACGAGTCCACTTTAGGAATCAATGCAAGGCAAGTACGAGTAAAAAATTTAGTCTGACTCTTGCCCTGAAAAAAGTCATGCACAAAAGCAATTATATTAACTTTAATGATATTCCAACAAGCTTGAAAGAATGTACCATTGACGCCATCAGGGCCAGCAGAACTATCACTGCTCATACTTCAGATGATATAGGCTTTGCAACTTTCTATGATCTGGGATCATTTGTGTCTCCATGGATGCACTTTCCTGGTGCTTTTGTTGATTAATTAAATGTTTTAATTCACTGAAGTAAAAGATAAATGTTACATTGGAACATCTTCCAGTTTTTCCAACTTGATTCTTGATGTTAGAATCAAGTACTATGATATTTTTGAGATGAGGTCTTTCGAAAACAACCTCTCTATCTCTATGAGGTAGTGTTAAGGTCTGCGTATATTTTACCCTCCTCAGACCCTACTTGTGGGATTTCACTTGTTGTTGTTGTTGCAACTTATTACGATCCCAAGAATCAAATCTCTCACGAAATCATTTTCTTCATGATTCCTAACTAATTCATTAAGTCTCAGGTTTGCTATTGACTTTGGCTGGCATGAAAGACGATAGTCCTGGGAGTCCTGACGTTGTGAGTATCAGTCCACTGCTTACTTATTATTAAGATGTACAGCGACAGTGGCGCTACTACTTACTAAAAAAAGCATCTCTATTGTTCTTTTAAGGTCCACATATGGGGTCCTCCAGATCTGGATTTATTGGTTAATGCAATGAAGACATATGTCCCTCATGGTGTCATGAAAAATAAACATATCATCCCACAAAGTGGATCTGCATTAGCTCCTGAGCTGCAAGCTGATGGCAAGTTCAAGGCAGTTAGTATATCAGCTATTCTTCTATCACCGGTTCATTTGGCTGGATCGCATTTTGGTCAAAATGATACCTCTATTGTATATGTTTGTAAATTACATGACATCAGGGGGAAAGTTGACACCGTAAAGGCTAAAGCTTGTGGACTCAAAGATGGGAGAAAACTTGGACAGTTGCAGAATGGGATCAGTGTGAAGTCAGATCTTCTGGATATAGAGGTCAGTTCTATTATACTCATTAGAACTATAGTATGGACATTGTTTCTGCAGTATCCTTTAAAGTCAGATATTTTTCATTTTGCCTCGTTCAGGTCCATCCAGATGATGTTATAGGTCCACCTATTCCTGGACCAATTGTACTGATTGTCGACTGTCCAACAGAACCTCACGCACAAGAGTTACTCTCTGCACAAGCTCTTGAGGCCTATTATTCTGATTCTCAAAGCAACTCCATCAATGTTGTGAACTGCATCATTCATTTGAGCCCTTCTACTGTCGTCAACAGTCCAGTTTATGAGAAATGGATGAGGAAATTTGATTCCACCCAACATATTATGGCAAGAACTCCAAGGTTTGTAACTCCTCTTAATGATTATTTTATATATTTCATTAATCAACACTGGTTCATAGTCGTTCTGTCGCAGGAACCATGAAATAACTCCAATTCTAGTATCTAGTGCTAGAATAGCTACAAGATTGCATTATCTGTGTCCTCAGATTTTTCCAGCTCCTAGTTTTCCTTTTGTTCAGAATGATGACGATGGCGTTGCAGCACCAAATATCAAAGAACCAGTGGAGGTTTGTCTTTTGAGCTCTAGAAGTTGATAGTCACACATCTTTAAAAACTTGAGGAAATCTTGTGATATGATACTTGTCTTTGCAGGGTTCAGTTTGTGGCATATCTGCTGAAAATCTCTTAAAGGTATTGTTGATTCCTATTTTTCAGATTATGTTTTTTTGAAGAAAGGTAACAATATTTTAAATAATCAGCAACAATGGATGTGTCGGAAACCTATGTTGCTCAGTCTCTCTAAAAATGTTCCCCAGTACATGTCGGATACTCCAAACCTAGTGCATTTTGGAGGATCTGACAACATTTTTGAAGAGTTCGAGGAAACTATATTTACAGTTCAAAAGGAGCAAGAATATATCCTTAATGAGCATCTTCTAACAATTCTTCTTTAGACCAAAATGGAATAAAAACAAGCAGTTCATTTTGATTTTTCATTTGCATGGAATGAACTTTTTTTAACCTGTTGAACAGTTCGTCTTACGTCCTCCTAGAAAACTGGGATTGGACAGATCATGTGTTCAAAATACAATGACCTCCTCAGTTGTCATTGAAGAGCTACTTTCAGAGATTCCTGAGATTGCTGATGCAGCTAAAAACATAAGCAAATTTTGGCACAAAACTAAAGAAGATGAGGCGGAACTATCCGACAGGCAGGACAGTAGTGATGTCGTAACCAAAGAACCTTCAAAATTCTCTGCCCCTAGTTGTCTGGAGAATGTACAGAGAGATGATCTAGAGATTGTTTTTCTTGGCACTGGTTCTTCCGTACCTTCAAAATATCGAAATGTCAGTTCCATCTATATTAATCTTTTCTCTAAAGGTGGTTTACTCCTTGATTGTGGAGAAGGAACTTTGGCACAACTCAAGAGGAGGTATTACATTGGACTCTTTGGATTCATGTTATGTTGTTCAGAATCTTTTTTGTCATCTTATATTCCATGTTGCACTCTTTGGCTTATTTCCACTCTGATTAATTTGGCTTATAACTTTGGAACAGATATGGCATTAATGGTGCAGACAATGTGGTTAGAAATCTTAAATGCATCTGGATTTCCCATATTCATGCTGATCACCATGCAGGTTTGGCACGGATGCTTGCTTTAAGACGTGATTCGTTGAAGGGAGTAGACCATGAACCCATACTGGTTATTGGCCCAGAGCAGGTTGGGGAGTTTCTTAAGGAATATATAAAATTAGAAGATCTAGACATGTCGTTCCTCGACTGCTGGAGCACTACAGGGTCTAAGTGGGATGACATGGAGACTGAAGACAGTTCTCTGCAGCCCTGTTCAAAAAAATTAAAGCCAAGCACACCAGTTGATGACATGACATTGCTAAAGCGTTTAAGGAAAGTTCTCGGTGAAGCAGGGCTATTGAGACTCATCAGCTTCCCTGTTGTACACTGTGATGACGCGTTTGGTGTAATCTTAGAATCAGCTGAAAGAATGAATCACGGGAAAGTAGTACCAGGTTGGAAGGTTGTGTACTCTGGTGACACTAGGCCATGCTCAGAAGTTATAGACGCGTCTCTTCAAGCAACAATTCTTATACATGAGGTCAGTGCAACTTTCCTTTGTATCAAAATGAAGTTGTCTATTCAGATAATAGCTCATGGCTTGTTTTTTTTTATTTTAGTGCTTCTCCCTCCGTTTTCGATTTGTTTGTTTGGTTTTAACTTGGCACGTAGTTTAAGAAAGTGACAAGTTAAATATTAAAGAGTTGCCCCAAAAGGGAAGAGGCAATCTTTTTGAAACAGACGACAAAAGGAAAGTAAGACAAACAAATTGAGATAGAGGACGTATCATTTTGGTATAGTAACTTATTGTTGGTTATGCAAAATGTACAAACTGTAACGCGTTGAACATGGAAATGATCTTTACGATTAACATGCTGGTGCATTATCCTCTGCAGGCGACGTTTGAGGATGGTCTAGTAGAGGAGGCTATAGCAAGAAATCACAGCACAATCAAGGAAGCTCTTGAAGTGGGAGATTCTGCTGGTGCATACCGCGTAATTTTAACTCACTTCAGCCAAAGATACCCAAAAGTACCTGCACTTGATGAAGTGAGTATGCAAAGAACTTGTATTGCTTTTGACCTAATGACTGTAAATCTTGCAGATTTGCCACTGCTCCCTAAGGTTCTTCCTTACCTCAAATTACTCTTCAGAAACAGCAGTTAGTTTTGATTTTGAAGTAACAGATTGTAGACACAGTTTCCCAAAGGCATTTACATTTACCTTATAGAAAAAGTACTGTGAATACATCATTCAGACTCATGTTTGGGGCTTAGTTCTATGAGACATACGCTCCAAGAGTCGGATTTTGCACCCTAAAGACTAACGTTCAATGCTCGAGGCTTGCATAACAGTTCTAACCATAATCATGTCAAATTTCCTAAGTAGCATATTCCTAAGGCTTTTTTCACCAATAATCAAAGTTCAACGTATTGAATACGAAGATTGAGAGTAACTCAAATATTTGAAGGATAAATATTATTGAATATTCTTCTTTTTTGCTTGTTAAAATCAGCTAATTGTTGATGTAATTTTTCCTTCTTCTGAATCAGTCTTTTCCAATTGGTGTACATAGGTTTAATCATGTTGCGCAAAAACAATCTAAAGATACTCTTAACATGGTGTGATGTTTTTCGTTTTGGGCAAATTTGGATGATTTTCTTACATATAACTACGTCTTTTTTTCAGCTATTAACGTGGAACTTTATTTACAGACAACCTCTTCTTGAACTAAGTTCCATATGCCATCACCAAGATTCCTGGGATAATTTAAAATTTATTGTCTGTCACTCATATCATCGGAATATTTATGACACCAAAGGCCAAAGCCCATAAACTTCTTTTCCTGATGTGTTTTCAAGTCATTGATAAAGGTAATTAATTGGTACATACATCGATAAAACCAATAACTCGATACCCCTTCGTTTCAAAATAAGTGGTGTTTTTTATTTGAACACATTATTTAAGAAAATTATTCATTCTTAAAAAATATTATGTATTTCTACCGATTCACACTTAAATACCTCGGAGAAAACATAACTCTTTAATATTTTCTCGATTCTATATTACTTGATCGTTCTTGACCTCAAGAATAATCTAATTAGATTTGAGAAATGTTTGAAATGCAAGCACATCTTAATCCTCTCTTCTGTCTCCTCTCCAATCATCAGAATTAAACCAACTAAACTGAAATAAATTAATATATATATATATATATTTATTTATTTGATAAAAAAGAAAAAAAAATGGAAAAGATTCTTGGCTGATGGAATCAACTTAATTAACTGAAATTAATTAAATACTAATTGTAAGATAATATAATTTTTTAAAAAGTTTAAACCTAAGTGCAGCCATGCACGTGGTCCAACAACTTTGGCTCAAGCTTGTTATATGAGAGCTTACTCTTGGCTTGTGTTGTCCATGCATGCACACACACTTTTTAAAACCCACAAATATTTATTCCTCCGACTTTAATTTATGTGACGATATTTAACTGATGAATTAGGATTGAGTTGAATTTTGATGTGTCAAACTCAAAATAGATTAGATTAATGAATGAACAGATTATTAACTCGTTCAGAGGTTACTTAGCCTGAAATCGATTACGTATGGGTTAAAAAGTAAACCGAGTTGATGATCGTTAACCTACTCAAAGATAAAAGATTACTTGGGACGAAAATGAGCTAAGCAATGAATCATAGCTCAACTCGCTCAATTCTTATTAAGTTTTAGTTATTATTATTTTTATAATTTATTTAAATACTCTCCCAATTCATTTTTACTTGTCACTATTTCGCTTTTCAATTTACTCCCTCTTTTTCGTTTGTTGACTTTATATGACATATCATACAAAAAGTATCGTGACAAGTTTATTTGGGTAAATTCAAAAACTATATATTAGGCGTAACTTTTAGATATACTGAATAAATAAGTTGAGTTAATGAGTAATTGAATTATTAGTCCGTCCAAATTTAATTTAACGACTTGCACGAATCATATTTTTATGAATTAATTTTACGATATCTAATTTCCATAGTTGACTTAAGGGCTAAAAAATGTGTAACTAGATTCTCTTCACATATAATTTCTAGTTTATATATATTTTGAAAGTTATATTTATGTATATATTCCCTTTCTTATTAATTAACTCCATAACTGTTGGATAACTACTAAAATAAGATCTAGGTCATAGTGTTATTTTAAACTTTTTGTTTAATCCAATAAAAAAATATTTCTCTACTTAGTATCTTATTCTATTTATCTAATTTTATTTATTGTTAATATTACTTCTTTATCTATATTTTATTTAAATTGAGAATACATCAAAAATAACTTTTCTATCTCTATAAGATAAAGATAAAACTGTCTACGCGTCATTCTTCTCGGATCTTATTTATGCAACTGAATATGTTATTATATATACATAAAATATATATTATATGTATTGTACTTCACCCTAGAGCAAGATTCCATTTTATTTATGTGCATCCAAGATTAGATGTAATTAAGTAATTAAGCTTACATCAAAGTGCACCAAGCATTGTGTTTAATTTAACTAATTATCTTGTTCCATGAATACTTCTGTTCCCTTTGCAATATCTAGTTATTCTACTTATGGGTTGTTGAGTCGAGGGTTTACCGGAAACAACCTCACTACTACTTCTATTACGAGGTAATGGGAAGGTCTGTGTACATTTCTACCCTCCCCAGACCCCACTTGTGGGATTCAACTAGGCATGTTGTTGTTGTATCTTGTTCCATGGATAAATTAAGGAAATTAACATTATTAATCCCTCAAATATTGGTAGATTTTGATTTTAGTCCTTATAATATTTTGTTAAGCATATTTAATCTTTAATTAAAGGAGTATATATATCAAATATTTGCTTTATAAAGGGACCAAAAATACACATATTTTAGTTATTTTAAGGTTAAATATGCTTAGACACAATATTCCAAGGATCAAAATCAAAGTTTACTAATAATTGATGGATCAAAAGTTCAATTATTTCATTAATTGTAATTCTTGGAAAGAATAATTATTAGATTAAAATAAAATCAAAGTATTAAACTCAATAAAAAGAATATGCTTACAACAAATTGTATAAATAGACAAGATAGTCTCACCTCCCAATTTGTTACTTAGGAAATTAAATAAAATCATCTCTCCATTAGAAAACCTTATACAAAAAATGCTAGACTTTTCCTCTCTCAATATTTTCCCAACAATGAGTAGTAATAGATGGCTCTTTGAAGAACCACTTAGCTATGATGATCATTATAAAAATACGACGATGACAATAGCTATGCCTCAGTTTCAAACAGATCAGACGACTAATGAGTTATTGTTTGAAGGTCTACCTATTGATAATACAATTGATGTTCCTTCATCTCATCAACAAGAATGCTTGAAAGAAAGAGAGTTTGATGTTGAGTCAGGGGTAGAAAGGTCATTAATGGAAAAGAAGCTAAATCATAATGCAAGTGAACGTAACAGAAGGAAAAAGATGAATTTCCTTTATTCAACTCTTCGTTCTTTGCTTCCTCCTCCTCCTAATCATCACCAAAAGGTACGAAGTCATTTTTTTTCGTTTTATACTGACTCGATTAATTCAGATTCACGCTTCCTAAAACGTGTTAGAAATAGCACCAAGGTAAACACTTTTAGACACGCTATTTAAAGTTTGACTAGATATGACAAACTTCACGCTTCTTTAGAAGAGGTTGTATGTGTATTTTTTTGCAGAATTGCTCAACTAAAATCGAGTTTTTAAGAGCGGAGAGATATCATTTATTCTATCACCCACTTTAAAGTACAAAAGCCCTCTTATATTCATCAAAATTGTGTATTTTCCTTTTTCTAGTTAGTAGTATTCACAAATTATTCCTCTATTATTATATAACTCGATAACTAAAATTGATTACAATCCAACAACAACAATAACATATTTGGTGTACCACCAAAGGATGTAGTTCAGCAGATAAGACTGCTCGTCCCTTAACCAAACATTATCAATTAGATATCCATATATAAATCTTTCTTATCCATATAATTACTTGTTTAACCTATGTTTTTTTTTTTTAATTACAGAAAAAATTAAGCTTTCCAGCAACAGTATCTTATGTGCAAGAATACATACCAGAGTTGAAGAAAGAAATAGAGAGGCTAACCAAAAGAAGGGAATTTCTTTTATCAAAGAAATCAAATAATTCATTAGTCCAAATTGATAATAATAAAAAAAAATTAATTTGTGAATCTTCAAAAACATCAATTTGTGTAAGTCCACTATGTAATGGACAAATTTTGGTACAAATTTCAACAAATCAAGAAAATGATTTTCCAATTTCAAAAATATTTGGAAGTTTAGAAGAAGATGGATTAGTTTTGCTAAATGCAACATCCTTTAAATCTTTTGGAGACAAGATTTTTCACAGCTTGCATTTTCAGGTACATAAATATTACTCTATTTTTTTAACCTTTTTTTTTTATATATACGAGGGTTTTTCGAAAATAACCTCTCTATCTCTACGAGGTAGTGGTAAGGTCTGTATACATTCTACTCTCCCTAGATCCCACTTGTGGGATTTCACTCGATATGTTATTTTTGCTCTATTTTTTGACATATCTATTACTCTATGTTGCATGTTTTAATAGATAAAAATGTACCATCTTTTTAGTATTGTTTGTTAATAAGTTATATGTGGGCTTTTGGAGATTTAAAAAAAATGGGAAAGTGTTTTGTTTTTGTTGGAATTTCTTATGGAAAAATGTTTAGTGATCAGTTTTACAGATATTTTGATTGAATCGATAAGAAAAAAAAAATCGTACGAAAAAATTAGGAGATTTTCTACTATTTCAGTGGAAATATATTTCCCACTATGAATTTTTCTAGTGAGTTGATTTGGAGAAAATGAGCAAAAAATTAATCGTGTTCTATGAGACAAATGGATTTGTGGTGTGAAAAAACTTTGTTTCCAATGTGTGAGTATTTAGAACAAAGTTGTAAAAGGATGGTATCTCGAAATTGGAGTTGTGTTTGATTATGAATACAATTTCGAAAAATGTTAGAACTTTTATGATTAATTTGAAGCGAAAAATGTGAAATTAAGTATTTGAATTTATTTTTTTTCGAAAAATTGAAATAATTATATATCCAAATATTATTTCAGAGTAAAATTTCCAAAGAGTAATTAAGAATTATCCATGATTAAACGAACATTAAATGTGTTGTTATATACTCCATAAACTGAAAAATAAAACTCCAAAGAAAAAATACATGTGAAATTTTACTAATAATTTTAAATTGATGATATATATATATATATATATTTCATTAATTTGAAATTGTTAGTAAAATTTCACATCTAATTTTATTTCAACTTTACTAATAATTTTAAATTGATGATATATATATATATATATATATATATATATATATATATATATATATATATATATATATATATATATATATATATATATATATATATATATATATATATATATATATATATATATATATTTCATTAATTTGAAATTGTTAGTAAAATTTCACATCTAATTTTATTTCATTAAAGTTTAATTCTAATTTGATTTTCTTTTGTGATTTTTTCAGATGGAAGGGCCAACAGAAGTGAACATTCAAAATTTGAAGACAAAGCTTTTAATAATATGTGAAAAAAGAAAAAAAAAATCACACATAGTGTAAATTAGATTTTAATTTTTCATAAATAATCAACTACTTGTTGATGATAAATAAAAGTTGTACGTAGTCCTTGTCATACTCCACGCGTTAAATAAGCAGATTGGATTGTACGATTTTATGAAAGGTATAATGTGAAATAATCCCTTATAAAGCCCATTTTGATCTAATTCATCTAGGCCCAAATAATATTTAGGTGAATTAATGATTTAATACTCATTTATTAACTTAATTCATTTTGATTCTCTTAAATTCAACCAATTTGATCTTTGTATGAATTTGAATATACATGTAAATATTACGATATGTAAATGTATAAATTGAAATAAATATTAAAGATATGACATTAAGATCTGAATACTAAAATAAATATTAAAGTTTGGTATTAAGATATAAATACTAAATAAATAAAAATCGCGAACATGAAGTCAGCAATAGTGATAGATGGTAATAGTTGGTAATGATATGATAGACAATGATAGAGTGCTATTCTTGATTACGAAAGAAGGATATTCCGAGCCTGCCTTTTAACAGTGAATTAAAAGAGTTTGTAAACTATCATTTTTTATTTATTTTTTTGAAAATCATTTTAGTGTGTCAAAGATAATTATTTTCAATAAAGTAAAACTACATTTCCACGTTATATATTTTCCAAAGACATGATCATTTTTGCTTTGTACTTTTTATAGTCAAATATTAACATTAAGATCTAAAAATTTACAATATGTCAAACCCGCCAATGAAAATGGACTATAAAAATCCAAAGAAACGTATAAAGTTTTGCATTATCGAGTTCATCTGAATTTAAGACTTTTGAGGCGGAATATAAATTTATATATTAAAATTTAATTTATGTGACACAATTTATATTTTGAGAGTTAATTTTTTTAATTTTAACTTGAATTCGAATGTAGAATCTTTAAAAGTAGAATTTACATATTTAAAATAACTAGTAAAAAATATTATTGTAAGTCATAATGATTAATAATTCAAAATATTTAAAACGTAGGTAAGAAAATTATTGTCAAAGAAAAAACTTGTTTGACTCATAAAATTCGAGATGTGCTACATAAATTAAGATGAGAGAGTAAAATCAAAACTCATTTAACTTTTGAAATTCGAAAGATGTTACATAAATTGAGATATGAAGAGTAACAAATGGTAGGTCCTGATCCATAAATTTAATAACAATACAATATGTTCAATGCTAAAAAACTTCAACAACCGAATCAATAGAGTTTAAATTCAGAATCCGCCCATATAAAATCTTGGTTAAAATAGATTAGGAAGTACTCCCACGTAGAAACATTAATTAAAACGTCCATAATTACACTAAATAGATAATCAACGTTTATTATCTTTTTTAATTTGAAAATACCACTTACATTTTCTTATATAATTAGAGACAGTTAAAGTGTAAGTGCTTCAACTATCTGCTTCATCTTCATAATTTTATACATTTATCCGCCAATTATTTATACCTAAATGATTGAAGCTTAAAAAGTTAAGCAAAAAACATTGGGTTCAATATTAAAATATCTGAAAATCAGTATTAAAAATCTAACGAACTCTCCAAAATCACATAAATTAAAAAAGATATTTTAAACTCGTATTAACACAGGCTCTGATATCTAATTATCTTAAAAAATAGCGTCATATTTTCCATATTTCACAATTGAGAAAAAGAAAAAAAAACTAAGCACTAATTTTCAAAAGTCAAAATATTGTCCTATTATTTTCATTGAGCAATTTGAGTCATTATATCAGATGTTAACTACTTCTTCCGTCCTTATTTACTTATCAAATTTTATCTTGACACATTTATTAAAAAATAATAATTAATATAATAAATTTATCATCTTATCCTTATTAGTTGAAAAAACTTCAAACATATTTACTTGCTATATATTTTACAGACATTAATTCGATATTAATAAATTAATAATATAATAAAAAACTATCTTTTCTTATTTTTAATAAAAAGTAATAAATAAAAATAAAAATAATTTTAAATTTAAAATACTTAATAAATAAATTGAGACGGAAAAAATAATTTAAAGATATGTCTCATTACAATGAATCAAATGTCTGGTCTCAAATATGGTATATAAAGTACATTCTCAAAATCGAGGTTACTAAAGGTCCTACCTTGTCTCCAAAATTCATCTCCCATTTTTGTCATAAAATTTGACTATAAATAACACCATTCATACTCCTTCTTTGTAGGGGCCTAGCCATAACTTTGATCACGAGTTCGACAGAATTTAATAATTTTAATTTTAATTTTATTATTTGATATGCATAAACAACGTTTTCACATCAAGTCACGAAACAAAAAAAAATTATTGTGATTTAAAATCTATTAATTAAAAATTTTGATTTCGTCGCTATGTACTAGGTCGTGATATTTTGTAAGTACTAAATATAGTGTGATTCTTTTTATCATTTCATTAAAAACAAAATCATTATAGGTGGCTCTATAGGCCAAATCTTGAGTATATATGTGAGTTATATTCGTGTGGGACTGTTTTAATTAATTTGTGCAATAATATCTAAATTATTTATGCATAAGAATTTTCATGTATTAAACGTAAAAATCGAATAAATTAAAAAAAAAAAAAGATGAGCATCATTGTAATATTATGATAAGAATAAGAATTAATGAATTTTGAACGTAAATATAAAAGGCTAGTTCAAAAGATGAATATATGAAAATTGTCGAATGTCATATAAGGAGATAATTTTTTTTTTCTATCATGACCATCGTGAGACTTTGAAATATAGCTCATGATACATATGCATCTGAGATCGGACTCCGTTATTTCTACTCGACTACAAAATTAGGTCACATACTTTTCTTCCGCTTTTCAATATAATAAAATTTGTCTGAAATATCATATACGTTCCTTCTTCATAATCTTATCAACCTAGAAAATTTGCTTCGATCTATTTTTTTAACCTATCCTCGTCAGTTCCAGGGGCAGAGCTATATCCTTTTGTAAGATGAACCCCCTTCGATGAAAAGTTATACTATTTGTACATTGTTAAAATAAATTTTAGTATACATAGTAGATGTCGAACACCCCTTTGACTAATTCGTATGACTACTTCTTCAAAATTTAAACCCCTTTAATAACAATCCTGATTCTGCCACTGATCAGTTCGAACTCCATCAAAAGTGTCACAATCATTTCAAGCTCCTCCCATATGAGTGAATAACTAGAAGTACTTAAATAATCCATCTCAAATTAACTTTTGAATATTACTTGAAAAGTAAGATTTTTTTTTTTTCTCTTTTTAAAGATTAGTCCTTTATCAACATATATATTAAGATTGTCAGTATTTTCATAATGTTTCTTCTACTGAAAAATGTCTAAATTCATGTAATAATACAAAGAATCTATAGATTATTATGTTAGTTGAATCAACTTTATTGCTTGTAATTTGTAAAGTGTTCCATATGATTAATTTTTTTTTATTTTTTTTTACTTTTCATCAATTTGTGTACGTAATTGCAACATGAAAAAAGTACGTATTCAACTAATCTACTAATGGGAGATTTCAAATTTAAATAAATCAAGATTTAAAGTGAATTAGTATGTTGATATGTTATTAGCATATTCTTTCAATTTTTTTACCTTATTTAGATTATTCACAATAAATATAAATATAAATATACTTTGTGTAGCCCAAGTTTAAGAATTTACCTTATTAAGAAGGTGTAGAATTTGGGCAAACAACAAAAATCTCACTAGATTAGGACCTAATCATGTTCTGTCATGTGAGCTTTCGAATCATGCCAGATTTCAATCTTCAATTATATGTATCTCGGATTTTGGGGTCAAAATTAGATGTAATGTATTTCAAATATATTATATAGATTCACATGTATTTAACTAGTTCTCTCTCCTTTCTTGTTTGCCTCTATCCCTCTCTTGTTAGCTTCTCTTCATATGTATTTGTATTTCAGAATGCATTTGGTATCCAAATATATATATTTTAGTATAATTCACATGTATCTAGGATACACAAACTCTCTCGCTTGCCTCCCTTCTATCTTACTTGTTTCTCTCTGATCCTCTCTTACTCGCTGCTCTCCCTATACATTTGTATTTAAGAGTATATTTGATAGGCAAAATATATGTATCTAGGTGTATCTAACTAGAAATCTGGTAAAAAATTATTAATTAGTGAGACAATAATATAATTATTTCAAACTATTAGGAGAACTAGTAAATATGGTAGAAATATTGTAACTTTTTTTTTTCTTTCTAGTTGGGCGTTGGCAAAAGGGAATGAGGAGAGGATTACAAAGGTGGGGGAATCAATCCCTCACCAAACCAACTGAGCAGCTATTCGAATCTTGAATCTTGAATTGTTCTCTAACATGAATGAAATAGAATGATACTGTAAAAGACTTAGCGTTACGTCTTTTGGTAATTAAAATCAGAGATAAATATCTTTATATCTATTTCTGATAGTACATGAATAATCGATGCTACGATTTACATCACATGTGGTTCAAAATCAATTACATATCGACTAGTACACATGTGATAGTCCATTTTTCAATTTGAATTCTTCAACCTAAACAAGTGGAGGATTAAACTACAAGTAAAACTATGTCCTTTTTAGGAAACAACTCAAGATGTATATTAAATAATATTTTGATAACTTACGTTTATCATTTCACTAATTCCTTTATTAGCAAGAGGGTAATATTTTTTATGTTTTTTTTTATAAAAAAGTTTGTAGTACCACCAATAATAAAGTCCAATATTGGAAATTAATTAGCTTTTAAAAATTGAAGGTACTTATAGGAATTAGATGACTAGATTCAAAGATTCTTGGTTTTAGTCATCAATCATGATTTAGCTTAACTATCTTTAAAGAAAAAAAAGTTTTTTCTTGTCACCATCAATAATCTATCTAGTATTAATTGTGGTAATTACTGACTAATTAATGGGTTAAGGAAATGTACCTACGTACTTAAGTGAAGATACTTTTCCTTAAATTGTACGTCCAATTTGCGAAGAATTGATGAATTTTCATATGATTAATACTTATTATATCAGAAAGTGTGATTTTCGAAGATAATACCTGTTACTTGAGTGACTCTTTGAGAAATCAGTCCCAATTTACTATAGATAGTACGTAGACATAAGTAGTGATTGTATAATGGAGTTCGAGCTCGTTTAATTTGGTTTTTGAGTTTTAACTTATAACCTAAAAGTCATAAGTTAGATCGATAAGTTTTGACTTGTTTTTGTTATTTTACCTTAATAATTAGTGATTATAAATATTTTTTAACTTTATTCAAATACTTCAAAGTTACTTAAAAATTATTTTAACTTAAAAGCAGCTGAAATAAACCAATCAAAATATCCACTAAATTAGCTTATAATTAAAATATGTTTGAAAGATTTTTTGTGTTTAGTGTTATTACAATTGACATTATTTTCCATCGAAAATAAACGATTTTAATTTACTACTCCATTAAAATGTCTTCTCCTTCTTTTATGACGAGGGGAGCCTGCAGCCGCTACTCTTTGAGTGCGCACAAGATAAACCCCTGCTCCTATGCAATAGCTCGCAAATCGCACAGGAGAAGTAATCCATACTATGCAAGCCCAATGCAACGAGCTCGACTCAAAAGACAAAACCCTTATTTTTACTGACAAGAGATTTCGAACTTTAGACCTTCAAAATGTCTTTTTTTTTTTTTGTTTTAATAACCAAAACAAATAATGTCTTTTTGTGCTCCAAACCGGAACTCTATTTAAATGGACGGTTGAATTACGTAATTAATTAATTAATTAATAGCAATGACTTTTTAATTAAACAGATAAAATTGATTAATCGTATTCAACCATGTTTTATGCACTCAATTTTTTACACCATTAAGATAGTAATTACGTCTTAAATAATTTTTTCCTAAATATAGAAAATATTATCTACCATTAATTCAAGAATGTCTTATCATACTGATAATCTTTCCATTTTATATCAATTCAAGAATAATAACCTCACTTAGAAATATTCAAACCTCATTCTGGAACATTCTAATTAGAAAATTGAAAATCTTTTTATTAAACAAAAACTTTTTATTAAAAGAATGCTAAATTTAAAGAATTTGTATTTACGAAAATATTACATCGTGCCAAATAAATTGAAACAGATGAACAAAAGTTTAAGGGTAGAGGTAATCGTCAGGATACAACAACAACATACCTTGTGAAAATACTAATTATGAAACCAAACGAGTAGGATGGAAAGTAATGGTAATTTGTAAAAGACAATAAAAGTAATAAAATGAATTACGGGCAACAATAACACAATATAAAAAGATACGACTATTTTTACTAACCTACTATCTTATATAATTAGACATCATCCTCTTCTTACTAGCTGTCTAAACATTCTACCATAATAATACGCGACTTCCACTCCTTTTAATTTCGACACAAATATAATTATTATTTTTTTCAATTTTGGAAAAAATCTCAAAACAAACGGCAGTACCATTTTGAATTTACTAATATACCCTCCTGTACGATGAATCCAACCCAAAACTTTGACATTACGTTTGTGGTTTATCAGGTGACGTGTCGGTTTGACGCTGACTCTTAAAGGCAGACATTGTTCTTTTTCTTTCGTGTCGAATTCATCTGAATCCAGTATTTTTTTCGTTTCAATTTATTTAACATATTTTTTTAGTTCAAGAACAACAACAATATATTCAGTTGAATTTCACAAGTGAAATCTGAGAAAGGGTAAAATATACACAGATCTCACCACTACTTTATAGAGATAGACAGACTATTTCCACAAGACTCTCGTCTCTATATACATTCAAATCTCATTTATAAAGTTATATAACATAACATATTATAATTATTATTATGAAATGAATTTAAATTCTGAATCCATCATCGAACGACCCTTACCAACTAGACCCCACACCCCCTAAAATCTTCCACCATATTCTCCTCACTTTTATTTTCCCTTTGCCCTTTCTTCTTCCTCATTTATACCCATTCATCCCCCTAATATCCCCCTTTTCCTATATAAATGTAACATTTTTATTATTTTTCTCTCCCAAATTTCAAATGAACAAAAATGATGATGTGCAAAATAGATCCATTTGATGATAAATCAAAGATGTTGAAGAACTTGAATTCCTCTAGGGGTATTTTCGTCATGGTACTTTTGACGGTGTCTCTTCTGGTGTTGCCGTTGGTTCTGCCGCCGTTGCCGCCACCGCCACTAATGCTGCTGTTAGTACCAGTTTTGCTTTTAATTTTACTTGCTTTTTTAGCTTTTACTTCTTCTCAAATGCCTAATTACAATGTACCTATTACTTCTTTGTAAAATTTAGTACTATTCATGCAAATACAACGGATCGTTGTAATTTTTCGAGTTTTCGAGGTTTTTTATATGGTGTTACTAAAAGAAAATGTGAATTTTGTGAGGAATGTTTTTTGTTAGAATGTCGTTAGAAATATGAGATTTTTTGTTTTGTTTTGTTTTGTTTGATTGCATAGTTTTTATCGATTGCGCGGGAAGTTGTGATGCAGCGATAGGATTGTTTTACTTTTGAGGAGAAATTTTGAGTTTGAGTGTTGAGTATGAAAAAAGTTTTATTATTGGGAGTGAATTTTCGAGTGATTCCTCCGGTGCATAATTCAAATTTAGGGATTTTAATTAAAATGAACTTAGGAATATGAGATTTTTTGTTTTGTTTGTTTTAATAGCATAGTTTTTATCGATGGTATACAAAGCTGTGATGCCATGGAGATCGAGTGTTGAGTATGAAAAAAGTCCTATTGGGAGCGGATTTTCGAGTGATTCCTCCCGTGCATAATTCAAATTTAATTGGGATCTTAATTAAAATAAACTTAGAAATATGAGATTTTTTGTTTTGTTTGTTTTAATTGCATAGTTTTTATCGATGGCCTACGAAGTTGTAATGCAGTGGTAAGACTGAGAAATCTTGAGCTTGAGTGTTGAGTATGAAAAAAGTTCTATTTGGAGCGAATTTTCGAGTGATTCCTGCAATGTATAAGTCAAATTTAATTGGGACTTTAATTAAAAATGAACTTAGAAATATGAGATTTTTTGTTTTTGTTGTTTTAAATTGCATAGTTTTTATCAATTGCATACGAAGTTGTGATGCAGCGGCAAGACTTATTGAGAAATCTCGAGTTTGAATGTTGAGTATGAAAAAGTTCTATTGGGAGCGAATTTTTGAATAGTTCCTGCATAATTTTAATTTAATTGCAACTTTCGTTAAAATGAATTTTGAATATCGGATGAATTTTTTTTTTTACAGTAATTTTAAGTTCTTTTGATTGAATACTTGTTTGTTCAGACTTGGATTCACAATACTGTTATTGGGTTCAATTTAATTCAATAATATGTCGGTAAATACAAAAATTGTACTTATTAAATACTTTTTCCGTCCAAAAAGAAAATTTAAAATTATTGATTTAAAATAATTTTTATATACTTGCGTGGTTCTAAATAACTATTAGTTATGCGGTTGTAAATTATATTATTAAGGATAAAAAAAAAATTTAAAAATAAAATACTTTTAGTATAATAAGGTGACTAGAGATATTTACGAGTCGGTTTGGATCAATTATTGGTCAAAGTCAAAATCAAACCAAGTTAATCGATTTTTTAATTTTTGAAACTAAATCAATTATATATACATATTGATTTTATTTGGTTCAGTTATTTGATTATTAACTATATAGTATATTGGTTTTGTTTTTGATCTGGTTATTAACTATACACAAAAATAAAAGTAATAATACGTTTAAAATGGAGAGAAAAAATAACAATAGTTCATTCAAAATAAAAAGTAGTTAGAACAGTTGATGTTATAGAGTTTTCATTCACTAGATTTACTATCAATGAAGTTTTGAAATTCACTATTTTGGCCTAAAAGGAAGAGATAAATGTTTTCGTCTCACCAAGAATTGTCATAAATATTTGTATTCGTGAAATCAATAAGATAAATGTTCTCGTCATGAACATTTATGTTTTCATTAATAGATTGAAAAATAAAATTTGATGAAAATGTATATAAGATCTTTAAGATTGTTTTTAAAAATAATGTATTATGTATGTATAATTATGAAATATATGTATATAATAATTTATTGGTTCGGTTTGGTTAATTTTTTTTCCGATTTTTGCTAACAGATCCAAACCCAAATCAAACATTGTCGATTTCAAAAGAACTAAAATCAAACTAAATCCAAATAAAATTAATTTATTTAATTGGTTTGGATCAATTTTTATCCAAACCATAACACCCGTTAAGGTGATATTTGTGTTGGGATGGACCAAAAAGAAAAGAACGTCACGTAAGATAAGACCAAAAGAGCAATAAACATTTTTTTCGTTCCATTTAAGTTGTCACAACTTTTATTTTTAGAGTTAAATTATATAAATTTTGATTAACATTTTAAGATATATCTTTCGTAAAAAAAAAATCAAAAAATTGCAATCAATAGTACTTTTATTATAGTTTTTAAATATCTTAGTTTTTATCTTAAAAAAATATCTTAGTTCCATTTTATTATTTTTCATAATCAAAGCTTGACCTTTTGAGCTTTTTTAATTAAAAATTCTTCAGATTAATTTGCGTTTGAATGTTTATTTGAAAAGCATTAACATTTAGGTAATTATATCCATACTTTTAACGTTGTAATTAAGATAAAATTAATCTAATTTATACTAATATTAATTAGTTGTAACCATTTGCCGCCACTGGTTTTATTGCCTTAATATATGCATAATTATATTTATGGTTGATCTTATTTTATTCAATTAGCTAGGATTTCCATATGGTTTAGCAAAACCAGGGTAATTTACTAGTAATAAACTTTATTAATTTAACGTCGAGCTGTTAATTACCAAAGAAGATCACGTACTAAACAGAAACATTTAATTTAGACGCAATATAGTTAATATAAATTAAAATAGGACTTTTAATCGCACGTGAATTCATGCTTTCTTTCTAAGATCATATAGTATAGTATTGTATTTTTTAAAAAATATTTAAATATAAATACTCGCACTCAAAAATGCATGATTTGGTACATTTCTCTAAGTGGTTATTTGTAGTGCTTTTTGGTATTTTAATTAATTTTTTTCTTTAATTTTTCAAAATTTAATTTGTCAGATTGAAAGTTTTCTGATTTTTAGCATCGGAAAATTAAGAATTAAACCAAATATCTATATTAAAATTAGTAGTATTGAAATGATATAACATACGATTAATAGGTTTGATCGATCTCTATACCTTTTTGCACGGAATATTTATACATATATGATTACTATTTGGATGATAAGAATTAGTTTCGAAACTATAATTTAAAAAATGTATAACTTATGCAAATTTCATTGTGTAAAGAACAAATTTCAATTTGTCCCTACTTTTTTTAAATTTACCAAAAAAAAACCTTAAAAAGGTCATTTGTTGATACATAAGTTACTCTTTCTTCCATAAATTAAGTTATTTAATGTCATTCAAACTCTTTTCATAACAAAACTAACAGATTCCGTCAAAAAAAAAATGGAGAGATGAATTTTGAACCATAAATTAAACTAATTAATGTCAATAAACCTATTTTCCGTTTAAAAAAAAACTCATTAAATTCCTTCAGAAAAACAAATTCAAATTTTGATTTTGATTTCGATTTCAATTTCATACGCTTAGTATAAAAATTTCCATGTATCAAGCGGCTCATACGCATCTTTTATTCATCTTTTTTCTTCGATTTTGATGTTTCTATGGATATACATGCACAACACATACACTGAACTAGTTATATAAATATTGCGCATGAATCGTATAACAAAATATACAAATACTATATAAAAATTGTGAATTATTTAATGAATTATACTTGGTAGCTAATTTCATAGCCTAAAGTTCAAAAATTGTGTGTTCCCAATAAAGGAAAAATTTGCTGTGGGCTATTGATGATTCATCTGTACTTAGACAAGTTTTTCTCCCTTTAATTTCCATACTACCACCTATATTGACCTAGTTGGCATATATATGATGACGTGGAGTTAGAATTTTATTTAAAAGGTAATACAATTTAAAGAAGTAAAATCAAATAGACGTCAAGAGGTGTCTATATATATATATATATATATATATATATATTTATACCTAGTTAAACAGTGTAACTTTTTGACAAATGAATATTGATCGACACGCCTTAAATTAATGTGACTCCGTCACTATATATATATATATACACATGTGAAACAAAGGTTATACTCTTTGTTTATAGATATTGATTGATATTCAATATATATCTGCTTAAGTCTTAATTAATTTGAATTCATGCATATACATAACACACAAGCACTAACGATCATAATTCGAACATCAGACCTCCAATAAAGAATGAAGAAATTATACATCAATTACCTATAGCCTCCGGCATTATTTGTGTAACTTACCTTAAAAGTAACTTAAATAAAATATTTTTTAGATTATTAATGCAAAAAACTTAAAATCCAATTAATAATTAATATCACTAAAGACAGTAGAACTACCAACTAGACAGACAAGTATGCTCTTAATTGTTTTGTTACCTAAATGCATGCACTCATAAAGTTGGATTTGACCTTCCGTTGGACAAGTCAATAATATTTTTCGTATAATTTTTAAAATAATTTTAATATTTAAATTAAAATTTTATAATCTTAAATTAATCTTTTTTAACTCGGGCAACTAATAAAATTAATTCTTAAAAAATGAAATGTAATAACACATGTGAAATAGTGAGAATATGTAAGTATTTAAATGAAATCATTGTTATTATATTATATTAATATGAAATAATCATAACTCGTAAACTTCAAATTTTTACATTATATTATAGGAGGGAATTAGTCATTTTACCATGTTTAAAGTGAATGACAATGAACAACGGTTGAAAATCTAATTTGAATCAAATAAATAAAAATAAAAAAGAATGATAAAATTCATATCGCGTAGAATTCATTACAAGAAAAAACGTTCTCTATTAATATCTCACATCAAAAATCCATTTTTCTAGTTTTGACGGATTCAATATGACTGAAAATTTAAGACACAATTAACAAAAATAGATCTTAATTTTTTTTAATTGGTCCGGGAAAAGGTCTGATCACAACAGATCCTTGTGATCGAACCCTTCACTAAATGCTACGCGTAACGAGAGCTCTAGTGCACCGAAACCACTAGCTCAATTACATTATTTATTTTTTCCTTTTATTTGGGAAACATATATATGTCCTACATCCTTTATTTCTTATTTACTATGCAATTAATTTCTTTTCTTTATTTACATTTAATTCTAAAAATTAAAAGTGGCCCTATATAGATTTAATTGGTTAGGTAAGTAAAGAAAAATAAATAAATTAAGCACGTGTTTGTAATTAGGTATACACATGTACATATATTTTCATGGTTATTAAATTTAATTAATTACAAGACGTTAAACATACCTAAAGAATACTTAATTAGAACTACATTATTTGTTTGATATAAGTTTAAATATTCGAGCTTCGAGAATGAATAAAATATTTTTTTAAATGCATATTTATATTTATATAACATGACAAATCGATAATTGTTATTTTTGTGCGTATTCAATTGTTGCGATCGTTTAATTTTTTTTTCGTTAACTTGTCTTATTATTCAATAATCAGATTACACCTTTTATTCTTTTTTTTTTTTTGGTAATTCTTCATTTTTGTAGAGAAAAATAAATGGAGTTAGGAAAAGAGAAAATATATAGAGAAATATATGTTTTTATTGAAATAGTAAAAAAAAAATCATAATTTTTTCATATAATAATATCACTATCTTTTTTTTGTCTTGTTGATTCATGAACATTTTTCAACGAAAAAATCTAATGAAATTAAAAAAAATATGATTTTTAATAGTGTCAGATTTTCTTTTTTTCATATTATTAATGTGTGACGCTAATTATAAAACAACAAAAATAATGCAATCTATATTAACGCTGTATTATTAAATAATATAATATAATGTATACAATAATATGGAATATTATTTTTGTTTAATGCTAATCAAAATTAATCGAATCAGTGAATCTAGATGAAAAATTATGAAAAAGAATAATGATATGAATGAAAATTAAAACGGTGTATTTTTTTTTATTTCTCAAAAAAGAAAAAAAAATCTTTTATATGAATGTTCACCAAATAAATCACCTCAAATTTTATATTAGATTCATTGTACTAGAAGATTCAAGAATGTTATAATAAATATATATATATATATATATAATAAGGTTTGTACAACATATATTATGTTTTTTCAATTCTTTTTTTTACATAAAGTATGTTTTTTAGGAAACAACCCACAAGGAGAGTTTTCTTATTAATGAAAAAACCATTTATAAACTAATATTCAAGTTTGTTGAGCTAATGCATGTACATTTGAAAATAATAATATTACTCCATCTTTTTAATATGTATGCAAGTAAGTTTTTACTTATTAAAAATGTATATTTATGGATTTGGAATAATCGACCATCATGGGCTTCATTTTACATTGTTTCTCTTTGGAGCAGCACCAACAACATATCAGTGGAATTCTACGAATGAGGTCTGGGAAGAATAAAATAGGCGCATATTGATTTATATGTTAATGACCCCTTTGTACATAAAGCGCGCTCAATAAACGTGATTTATGTTTTAATGATCCATTTGTTCATAAAACACATTTAGTAAATATGATTTATGCGTTAATGACCCATTTGTTCATAAAACAGACTCACTAAATGCGTTTTATGCGTTTAATGATCCATCTCTGTTTGTTCTTCTTCGCCATCTTCTTCCTACGCACAAAAGATTTCAAAAATGTAAAGAAATCAGAAACTTAAAAGATTTGAGAGTATCTGGAAAAATCCACCTCTGTTTGTTCTTCTTCGTCATCTTCTTCCTCTTCTTCGTTTTTTTAGTTCCGCCTCTGTTTCCTCTTCTTCGTCATCTTCTTCCTACTCACAAAAGATATCAAAAATGTGAAGAAATCAAAATACAAACTGAAGAACAATGTCCAACAATGGGAGCAATTTCAACAAAAGCAAAAAGAATATGCATTCATAAGAAAATTTCAAAATTCAAAATGAATAGTGATTCCCCTAGAATAGGCAATTAATGGGATCAATTCCCAAAATATAGAGGCATCATTGCTGTGTCAGATGGAAAGAGAAAGAGAAATAGACATGTATCACTTTTAGTTCAGAAAAAAGATCAAATGAGCGAATTTTATAATATTTTCAAACGATATAATTTTTTGATAATATGAAAATATAAGTGGTGTAGCTCGGTAAAATTTCCTCAAACTTTATGTAAGTCCAACCCATTGTGGAGGCCTAACCTTCTTCTATCATTTAAATCAAATAAAAAATTATTTCTATTTTTAAGAAAAATAATTTTATTTCATATCATTAAAGAATTTAAGATTCTAAGCATTTACATACAATTAATTCAAATAAAAGGAAAAAAGATTTCATGATAATCATATTAATTCAAGATTCTAAGCATTTACATCAATACTTTGCATTTTCTAAATTTGGTTGACCATTTAATTTTTTTTTTCTTTTTATATACAAAGCAAAAATCTACTCAAAAAATACACAAACATAAAAAATGGAAAACAAAGGGCTTTTTCTTCTTCTTCTTTTCATATTTTGTTATGTCAAAAATTCCAATGGGGATCAAATAGATGATATTTGCAAAAAAAATATTGATCAAAATCTTTGTGAAAATTCTCTTAGAAAAGATCCAAAAGGTTCTTTTGATGATTTTAAAGGGCTAGCAAGTACAATTCTCAATCAATGTTTAAATTTGGCCAAAGAAAATTTAGGTCAAGTCCAAAAATTGGCCCCCAATAAATGTCAACAAATTTGTATACAACAATACAATTTGTGTATCAATGTGTATATCCCAAATTCAATTAAACAATTGGGATCTGATCAATTTACACAAGCAATTGCTTCAATTTTGCAATCTGGAGATAGAGCTCTCACTTGTGAAGATTCATGTGGTCGATCTCAACTGAGCGGAAAAAATAACGAATTTGCTCATCTTGTACAAGTGTCTGCTGATGTTTTAAAGACTAAATTGTAAGGATGAAAGTATTGTTAGTGAAATAAAGTGTCACGAGTTTAAGATTTGAATTTTGTGAGTCGAGATTTATTTTTTAAGATTGTAGCTAGGTTTATAGTTACTATTTGTCGTGGTTTTTAAACGTTCTTCAAAGCTAATACTTTCGACGAGGCTATAGAGTTTGATGGGTTCATATATAATATGCTTTGATTTGAACTCTATAATCGATTGACGTATTGAGAAATGAAAAAAAAAAGAGAGAATATTTTATCATCTTTTTTTCATTCAAAAATTTCTGCTATGAGGCGATGAAACCTCAGAATGAAAAAACTCTTAATAGAGAGTTTTTTTTTTCTTTAATGAATTTTATATAATGCGAATATAAGTTACTATTTTCCAAAAAAAAAATAATATTTTTTTTAATTATTAGATTTAACTCCAACCGATAATCAAGAAATGTAGAACTACTAGAAAGAATAAAAAACCATTCTATCATGAGTTCCTTCTCTCGTCTCATATTAGTTGTTATATTTCTCTTCTTGAAAATTCATTTTATTAATTTCCGAAGTTAACTAAATTTAGATTAACTCAATTTTACAATTATATTTTATGTATATAAATACTATACAAATTACCACAAGTTATGTTTTTTGTCATGTTAATTTAATAAAACTATAAATTTTAAAGTAGATTAAAATTATATAGTTGTTCTTGAAAAACGAATTAGTGACAAAAAAATTACACCCTCTATTTAGAAAAAGAATGACATAATTTGACTTCGTATCCAATCTAAGAAAATAAAGAAGTTTTTTTAATTTTGTGAATCTAAATTAAAATTATGTCTAATGTACTAAAATATCCTTTAATCTCGCGACCTTAAACATGTGACATGGAAAGTTGAAATTAAAATGTCGCCAAGAACGAAAGTAGGTCATTCTTTTTTAAACGGGGGAGTAGTAAATAGTTGGTAATAATTATAATACTTCCTCCGTCTCAAATTATCTTAATTTTCGAGACTTTTTTCAATTTTCAAAATGGTTGAATTGTTCAAAACTCAAGATAAATGCTTGAAACTTTTTTTATATTTGTCCTTTCATTTATTAAAATTTTATATTTTTTAGGAAAAAAATTATACTATATATTGTCATATTAATGACTTTATAAAAGACAATTAATTTAAATTTTATCTCTAATTATTTTTCTTAATACGTACAAATTAAATTAAAATGGAACGAAGAGCGTAAGGAATTGACAAATCAATGCAGGAAGTTCCCCAATGACACTGGAACTTGGACCAAGCCAATGGGTACAAAGTACTAAAATTGGTCCCACGTGAGTCAAAAAATAAATAATTTTCGCCACGTGAGTCAAATTTGTAGCTACATTTAAAAAAAAATATATATATACATCGATAACGTAAATTTATTTTTGTATTTTAACATGTTATAAACTTATAATTATATTTGCGAGTTTGGACTAGTTCACTTGATGAATTTCTTACCTTCATAAATTGACGTGGAGGGTTTTAATCGAGCAATCATAGCTGTATTTTTCTTTTCTAACATGAGAAACGAAAAAAATATATTATAGGAGGTTACCTATCGTATATTTATTAAGAGAATTAGCCCACAATTATCTAATAGTATAAACTATTCATGAAAATCTTAGTAGTTTAATTAGTTGATTGGATATATGAATTTTTACCTTTCTTTATTGGAGTTCGATACTTCGATTCCCCATCTTATAATTCCTTCTCGATTTTCCTTTCTCCTAACTTCTATGTATTATTTTTTCCAAAAAAAAAAATAAAAATACTCCAACAACAACAACAACAACAACAACAACATACCCAGTTGAATTCCACAAGTGGGGTTTGGGGAGGGTAGAAATGTACGCAGACCTTCCCACTACCTCGTATAGAAGTAGAGAGGTTGTTTCCTGGGAACGCTCGACTCAATAACCCATAAGCAGAATAAACTAGATATTGCAAAGGGAAGGGAAGGGAACAGAGGAAGAAATAGAACTAGAAATCGAAATAAAAAGAGCGACTATTTACGAAAAACACATGTCAAAAAAATAAAAATACTCCCTTTATTATTTAAAAAAAAAGTGACCTAGTTTGACACTTAAATTCAGGTCCATCATAATCTCATCAATATAATTTAATATAAATATTCTATGCAAGTAAATTTAATTTTCATAGATAGAATTTAAATTGCCTTGGAGTAACTGGTAAAGTTGCTGTCAGGTGACCAGGAGGTCACAAGTTCAAGCCTTGGAAACAGCCTCTGGCAGAAATGCAAGGTAAGGCTGCGTACAATAGATCCTTGTGATTGCACCCTTCCCCGGACCCTGCGCATAGCGGGAGCTTTAGTGCACCGAGTTTACCCTTTTTTATTATTGTTATTCCCCACGTGTTGTTGACTTATTGTTATCCCTTATAGCCTCTCTATATGTTCCCTACCACTCTCACAGTGTCTTTTTGCTATACATTTCTAATTTTTTTCCCCATTTAATTAATTTATCTCAAAAAAAGAAAAAAAAAACTTTCTTGTTTTCATCCTCCAAACTTGCTTTTTCAAGAGCTTGAAAACATGGAGATGTTTTTACAAGTTTCCGATGGATACCGCTGGGATTCTGGCCGTGGTCGGCGCCGGTGAACCGCCGTCAAGTGGCTGTCAATTGAGGTCCTTCTATTTCAAGTTTACATTTTTGAGTATCAATTAATGTTGACAAAACTATCAGACTTGTCTTACATTTCAGTATATATTGTATGTACTTTCACAACACGTGTCTCACTTACGTCTGACGTCAGGTAACTCTGATAGATTACGAACAACTTATTCTCTTTCGTTAAAAATGTACTATGATGTCTTCTTGAATCTAAGGAACTACAAATGATTTGTCTCTAAATTCATCAATTAATTGATAGAGTAGAAATTGTTGAAGATCTCTTTTGATTTTTTTTCTTTCCTAAGAGTATGTATGTCTTTGTTCTTGTTTCAACTTAGGTTAATTTTAGGATTATGGCTTAATTTAGACAATTTTACTTATTTTGCTTCACAAAGTCTTATTTTAAAACCAATAATCAAAGGAATAGATTGGACACACTTAAAATTGGACAATTATTGGCACAAATTTATAGAAAATTGGCAATTTATAATATTAGACAATTTATAGTAGCAATTTTGTTTGGAAATGTTTTGATTGTTATAGCGAAATGATGTTATAACATAATAGATTAGAGAACAAGATTCTAAAAGAAATCGACTTTTACAATGATATGTCACTATATGAAGAGGTATCACTGTATATCGATGATATGATTTACCATTATAAATATTGGGACTATGCATATATATATGATCAACATTTGTAGTACTTGGGAAGGTTGATCACAAACGCATAAAACTCTTTGCTTCTCCTTTCTCTACCCTTGCTTATAGTTACTTTCAGTTCCAACTAATTTTTATTCAACGTACTAATAAAATATCGACGATTCTCTGTATGGAGCCCCAGTCATTTCGTCTGGCATGTATTCTTGAGACTTCAGAGTACGACAAAGTGAAAGGGAGAGTTAACTCTCATCCAATATTCCCTTCATAAGTTATGATGGGCGAGGCATAAATTAGGCATCAATAGGTCATCGAGTATTGCCAAATGAGCAAATTTTGCCTCGTTCACAAGTTATAATAGACGATAGCTATAGTTTAAATTGTTCACAAGTTCTGTCAGATCGAGAGTAGTTGCATGTATTATTCAATTGTTCACAGGCTATGGAGTGTAGAGAGGTGCTTTGATTTTTTATGAACTTTTAGTTCATAGAAATTTTAGGACTTGGGGAAGCCCATATTTTCAAATCATACCAAATAAACTTAGTATAACTTACCTCAATCACATAGTGTAAATAGATATATAAGTTTTCTCTATTTTTATACTATTTACGTAAATCCCTTAAAAAATTAATAGTTCGTATACTTTAATTACTTTAATGTCGGATACTTTAATTACTGATTCTGTTGAGATAAAAAAGAAAAAATTTTTAACTTTTAGTTCCATGAATCACACTGCATCCTAACATCTTCTCAAATTCAAAAAATTTCTTCTCTCCCATTCGTAATCTTTCAATCTTTGCACTGCATATAATATACTGAGAAACTATCATAAGCTTCTGTTTAGGAGGAGAAATAGGGATTCTTGAAATATTTTGATACGGTAGGGAATAATAATAAATAAGCTAAAAGAATATATATAGTTAGGTAATTTTTTTATAAACTTAATTAATTACACAAGCCCAATCATTATAAGCCCAGTAGTCAAATTTCTATCCAAGCCCATATAATGAAGTTTTTGAGGCCTAGATTTTAAAAGCCCATCAATATGACCTTGAGTCAATTATTTGTTGCTCTTGACTAAAGCTAGGGATGACAATGGGGCGGGTGCGGGGCGGGTTGAGCTTAACTCGCAAATTTTTTAAACTGCCCCGCCCTGCCTTGCATGATGACTTTTTTCATTTTCAACTTGCATCGCATTGACCTGCCCTGCTTAAATTTTAAAGTTCTTTTATTTTTTGATTGAATTTAGTTTTTTTTTTACTAATTAACGTCTCAACAACTAATTAACTATTTTTAGTTGACATTTTAATAATTGTTTCTTAATCTTTACTTAAAAATTTCTAATTAACATTTTAACAACTAACAATTTATCGGACATGTCTAGTTTAAAATTTAGAAAAAAAATAAAATTAAAGTCAATATTTCATATAAAAAGTTTATATCTTTGATTTTTATTAGTGACAATGTTTTTTAATTTCTTCGAATTTCTATTTGGTTTTTTAAATCCACAACCCGTCCCGCCCCGCATTAGTTTTAGAAATATAGCAACTTCAATCCGCCCCACATCCGCCCCGCACCCGCATAACTCTAAACCCACCCCGCCCCGCGTAGCTCTAAACCCGCCCCGTAACCCCTCCCCTCCCCCCCGCTCCGTTGCCATCCCTAACTAAAGCCAATATAATAACAAAATCGTAGTGATGGAGTCAACTTATGTGCACCTCAACTAATTCTATGGGATACTAATTGCTACCTGTCATCAACATAGATACTACGAAACTCTATCTACCAAGGCTTGAAGAATTAAGGGGGTGACTGTTTCTTTGACAATAACATTGTCTTCGTGAACACTCAAAACCTTCAACGATAGTAACTCTATTAACTAAAGGTGTGAGAGAGATCATTTGAACGAGCGTAATTTTTTATCATTCTTTTTTTTTTCCGATATTGTTGAGGAGATCTGGTAGAGTAATTATGACATTCAAGTAGTGCTTTTGAAAGTGAAAAGAACAATTATTGTGAAAGTGACTGATTTAGGGTGATGATAAATACTGATCAGGAGAATCAAGATTTGCATAATTTCACAAGTTCATGGGTATATCAATACCAGTTTGCATAATTTAACGGCAGTTTCAGATCATTTTCCCTTGTAAACAAGTCCACTTTTTTTTGTCGTTAGTTTCGTTATTATTAATTATGATCATGATATATTTGACGTCAACTATTAATCAAGGTCAATTTTGGATGACTATACAAAGTTGAAGGGCAAATTTGGAATTTTTTCCCCTTAATATATTTGAATCTTGATTAGTAGCTCACCTTTGTTAATTAGTTAATTAGCCCACACGATTTGTCCATTATGTAGAGGAATCTCTTAATCTATGTCCTAACAACTATATTTAGTTAATTAACACCTCAAGAAACTAAATTAATGTGGCATTTTGCTTGATTTGGATTTGGATTATCTCAAAAGAGATCCCCTTAAGCAAGTTGTACTAGTTTATTATCACTTGTGCTTTGTGCAATGTACCTTAATTAACAAATGCATTATTTTATTAAATTTTTATAACAACTACTTTACTAGTTGCTACTTCCCATCAATAAATAAATTAAATATTCAACGAATTTTTTTAAAAAAAAATTATAATTCATAACTTTTTTCAGCCTAACACACATAAATGTGACTTCTATTTGGTTTCATTATAAAATATAACATGAATTAATAACGAACAAATTTGCTAATTCTATTTAATAATGTAGTAGATATCGCGTATTAGCGTAGAAGGTCAGTAGGAATAGGATGATGTCTGGCCTTGTGATATAGTAGGTTAGTAGAGGTGGTCACGTCTTTATATATTGTGTTGTTATTGTTCATCATTTTTTTTGGGTTACTTTTATTGTCTTTATAAATTATCATTTGCTTTTCAGTTTAATCGTTGTTTCATATTTAATATTTTCTGCTTTTGGGGATGATATTTTTAAGACGAAAGTCTTTCAGAAACAACCTCTTTATCTCTATGAGGTAGTGATAAGGTCTATGTACGTTTTACCCTTCCCACACCTCACTTGTGGGATTTCACTGATATATTTTTTGTTGTAATATATTATAAGCATGATTAGCTACGAAAAATAACTTGAATTTGTCATTAATTATTACTAATATTTTTCTTTCGTAAAAATGCTAATATTTGTAAAATAAAAATAATTTTTAACATGGTATTGTAAAACATTATATGAATTCCAAAGTTGTTAAACGATTTATCTTCTCTCATTTATTATAGTTAAATAAGTGATCAATAAATCGAGGTAATAATATACTATAGTCAATTTGATAAATCGAAATAAATCATATACGTTCAATTTGATAATTAGTTTAACCTTATACGACGGACATACACACACATATCATGCACTTATTTAATTATCGTTTCGAAAAGTATTTTTTCGTGATTCATGATATTCAAACATACTTTTAGTTACACACACTATATACATACACACACATATATACAGTGCCAGAGTCACATAGGTATTAGGGAGTTCATCGAACTCCCTTCAGTGAAAAAATTATAATATTTATATATAGTAAAAATAAATTTTTTTATATATATAACAGCTGTCGAATCCCTTTCAATTAGTTCGTTTGTCTACTTCTTAAAATTTCGAACCCTCTTGTATAAAATTCTGGCTTCATCAATATATATATATATGTATATATTTAATGGTGCATGATCAGAAAATAAAGATCTCAAAGTACAAGTCCATCATTTTAAAAATTAAAAGTAATCTTTTTAGTGAAGGGTTCAATGCATCAAATTTGTTTAATCATATAGCAATTAATTCCACCAGCTCATTGCTACTATTTAATTCTAGCTTTTGTTTTTATTTTCTTCTTTTTAATTTATTAAAAAAATAGAGAATATATTTATTTTATTATTCAAGCATGGTTTCTGGTCGACAAGTTCTTTATATATTTATAGTATTTTTTTACTTGACAGAAAATTGCATAGTTGGATTGTCTACTCGTGAACTAATTAATTTAATTAAAAAAAACGATAACAATAATAATAATATATTCAGTATAAAAAAAATTGATGTGTACGTCGATCTTACCTTTTAACTAAACAAACTTATTCCTAGGGGCGGAGCCATACCGGTGTTCTTCGATAAAAAAAATCCTATTTATATATAGTTAAAATAATTCTTTTATGTATATATAGTAGATATCGAACCCCCTTCAATAAGTTTGAATCCCTTTCGATAAGAAAACATACTATTTATATATAGTTAAAATAATTCTTTTATGTATATATATTGATATTGAACACCCTTCAATAAGTTCGAACCCTTTTCGATAAAAAACTATACTATTTATATATAGTTAAAATAATTCTTTTATGTATATGTATAGTTGATATCGAACTCCATTCAATAAGTTCGAACCCCTTTCGATAAAAAAATATACTATTTATATATATAGTTAAAATAATTCTTTCATATATATATATATATATATATATATATATATATAGTAGATATCAAACCCCCTTCAATAATTCATGCGTCTACTTCTTCAAATTTTGAATCCATTGAATTAAAATTTTGACTCTGTCACTGCTGACTCCGATAGACATGTTAATTAATTAATTAATTAGAAATAATTTGTTTAATTAAGCTATAACATTTTATATATATCACTATAAAAGGAGTGTGAGTTTATCACGTCCTTGTATATATTGACCAACCTTGTATTATAACATGTTGATTAAAAATAAATAAAAAGATTAGGCATATCAATAATGTCAACTAATTGACATTATTGAACCTCATATATAATACATAAGTCAAATATTATAATATCATTATTTAATTAATTAGGCGAATAAAATCCAATTTTGCTTAAGCCTTTTGATTAGTCCTCTAAATTAAAATGTTTAATGGATTTGCACCCTTCATATTTTCTGATTAAAATACAAGCTGACGTTATTATAATTTGAATAAATAATTTTTTTAAAATGCTTAATGATTTTTTTTATTTTATTGTTCGCGGTAATTATTCAGAAACTACAAATGTATCATAAATAGAGTAAATATTTAATAGAGAGGTATTATATTTAAAGATTTACATGAGGACGAAATAGTCGCAACTCCACTTAGTATTTTTGTAAGAGACATATAAAGAAAAACACGATGTATAATTTGAGACGGGTGAATTAACTAACGAATATAGTTGAATGCTAATGTAACAATCATCTTAAGATGAGAAGTCTCAACAACAACAACAACAACATACACAGTGGAATCTGGGGAAGGTAGAAGCAGAGAGGTTGTTTCCTGGGAACCCTCGTCTCAACAACCCATAGGCGGAATAAACTAGATATGACAGAAATGAAAGGAAAAGAAAATAATAGGAAGCACATAATATTATGTAAATACAATAAATTTAACACACCTAATACAGATAAAGACAACCTAACCCTGCTAAGCTATTAGCCTTCTACTCTAATTCGCGACTTCCACTCCTTCCTATCTAAGGTCATGTCCTCGGTGAGATCAAGTCTCGCCATATCCTGTCTAATCACCTCTCCCCGGTACTTTTTCGGTCTACCTCTACTTCTCCTAGTGCCTCATAAGATGAGAAGTCTCACATCAGCAAAAAACAAGATAGATGTTGGATATACAAGTAATCAGGTCTTACCTATTAATGATACGTTTTAAAGTTATGAGGACCTAAATCCAAAATGGACAATATCGATCCGGTAGCGAATAACGAGATCTGGGTAATTAATTAGTATAGAATAGAATTTCAATTACTAATAGGTAAAGTGAAAAAAAAGGAGGTCCAATAAAATGGTCCATATATTTGACTTTAGGGACCCAATATATTGATTTTTGGGATTCCAAAAATGGGACCAATTATAAAAAGAAAACTGAAAATTGAAGGAACATATTCTGTATCAATCCAGAATAGGGGACCAACTTAAAAAGACAATAAATAAATGATAAATATATGTGATGATTAAAAAGATTAAAAAAAAAACATTTTATTTAAGAAAAACATTTTATTTTAAAAAAAATAACGAGTAAAAAGATGCAAAATAATTGTAGCATTAACAAACACGTACGGGGATTAGTTTATTCTTCAAATGTTTTTCGCATATTATATATATAGCGATGAAAAATAATATAATCTATTTAAATATTATGTTTATCAAAGTAATATAATATTTTAATACGATGAGCTTAGTTATGATTTAATAAGTTATGATGGAATAAGTTGTGATAAGTTTTTTCTTTTTTTTTGAGTATTTATTTGTTGAAATTGTTTGTTTATAGTAATATCCTTTACGAATGTGAAAAGTGTGTATGGAAATGATTTAAAGGGATATATAAGTTATCTCGGATTTAATTATCACCAAATAAAATTGAGTGACACTATAATTTAATCCCAAAATTATTTGATGTTATCCTTCGCATCGAACGAACCCTAATATATATAATATGCATGTAGCAACCTTCTAAAGACATATTTTTATGGTTATTACAAAAATTTCATAACAATTATACATAAGATTATAAGTTGTGATTTCTTTTTTTATTTTAAAGTTAATTTGGAGTGAAATATTGTTACAAGGATAGAAATGAAATGGAATATAATATTAATCTAATAGAATATATAGACAAAAAGACAGTAAATCAGATTTTGTGGATATATAAAAGATGGGAATATCCTCAAAAAAACATTGGTAGGGTCAAAGTTATGATGAAAAATAGGATGATAAAAACATGCATGGTTCCTCAATAGGTAGACACAATCTGCCCAAATCAAAACTGTTACAAAACTGATAATACTCTTCCTTGTCCTATAAAGATGGGAGGATTATTCACCTCCATAGGGGTCACCCTCTTCTATTTTTCTTTAATAATATGATATATATTCCAAAGTTGAAGTAACAATAATAACATATTCAGTATGATTTCATAAGTGAAGTTTGAAGAAAATAGTGATGTATGTGATTTTATAATTACAATAATATATTCAGTAAAATCCTACGAGTAGAGTCTGCGGAGAATGTACTCTTGCTTGTCCTATAAAGATGGGAGGATTATTGACCTACATAGCTCCACCCCCTTCTATTTGTTTTTTAATAATATGATATATATATATTCCAAAGTTGAAGTAACAACAATAATATCTTTCGTGTGATTGCGTAAGTGAAGTTTGAAGAAAATAATGATGTATGCAATTTTACAACAATAATAATATATTCAGTAAAATCCTACGAGTGAGGTCTGGGGAGAACGTACTCTTGCTCGTCTGATAAAGATGGGAGGATTATTGACCTACATAGCTCCACCCCCTTCTATTTTTTTTTTTAATAATATGATATATATATTCCAAAGTTGAAGTAACAACAATAATATCTTTCGTGTGATTGCGTAAGTGAAGTTTGAAGAAAATAATGATGTATGTGATTTTTATAATAATAATAATATATCAGTAAAATTTCACAAGTGAAGTCTGAAAAGGATAAAATGTACGCAAACCTTACCTGATTTTATACACTAATTATTCTTTTGTAGATTGTAAGCTCAAACACTTAGATTAATTGTTACTCTTTTAATATTAGGACAAGGTCGGTATATATAGATTATATAATACTCTTCCTTATTGTATGGAGTAGATCATAAGGTAAAATATTTCCTAATAAGAAGTTGTATTCCGTTTTGAGAATTAAGATTTGAGATTTTTAGTTAAGAACGAAAGATTTCTAATAATTTCACCACACTCATTTGTGAGATTAGGACAGCCAGGGGTCAACTTGCAATATGGTATATAAATTTATGAAGTATTTAATAATCTATAAACTTCAAATTTTAAATCTATCTTTAATCATGGATACATCCCTAACTTACTCTCCCTCCAACCACACTCCGCGATTGGTGATGATGGATATGACAGTTCTCAGTGTAATATAAAGGTTTTCGTGAATCTAATAACTTTTCTACACAAATCCTATGTGTGTGTTAAAAAAAATCATTAAATATGTATAATTAATATTTGATCATAAATTCAATAATCATTATATCAAATAAAATTTATTAAAAAATATATATATAAAAACTTCAAATTTTAAATTCTGACTTTCCCTCCAACTCAATATACTAAATAAAGAACGACTTTATATTAAGTTTAAAATAGCTTTAAATTTACTCCATGCCATATGTATCATCTTTGAGATTTTTTGAAAATAACTTGCTATTCTCCATGTACCCTAGTTGTTGTTTATTTGGCTTTGTGAAAGATTGGATAATTTTTATCATAATGCAAAGTAGTTATATGTTTCTTTGGTTTGTCTATCACATGCCTTTGCAAGAAAGTGAGACTTTACAATGTCCATTCTACATAATTTACTCTAAACAATAGCAATAGCATGAATTCGAAGCTACGACACTCAAAAAAATGATTTCATGAATCATGGGCGGATCTTAACAGATTTTCCATCAGAGAACTACTACAACTATATCATCGTTGAGGCGCCTCGGCTTGAACATGCCAGGTTGGTTGACAAACCCAAGGTCAAAGTCGGGGGGGGGGGGGGGGGGGAGAGGGGAACCGATATCTTTTTGTCCTAATTTATGAGACGTAATTTGATTGTCATGCGAAATTTAAGAATAAATTGTACAATCCTAAATCTGCCATAGTATTTGGATGACAACAATCACAAGTGAGGTCTGAGGAGGCTAAATATACGCAGACCTTATCACTACCCCGTAGAGATAGATAGGTTGTTTTCGAAAAACATTTGAATGACTACAAAATCGTTAAAATTTATAGATTTACACATCTCTAATATTTAATATTATCGCTATCACAATATAATTGCTAGCTCAAATGATTGATTATTGAGTTAGTAGATAAAGCTTCTTTTAAATATAACAAGCTTATTATTAGTTGAATTAAAAGTGACAAATATGGAGTTATTGACATCTATAATATATAAATATAACAGGCTAATTATCAGTATGTTTTATTAGGTGTTTAATTTGGAGTAACATTTTTATTTTTTAATAATATGGTTCTCCTTATATTTGATAGAATCTTTTTGTGGGGTCCTATTTGATTTTATATTTTTCTCATCTTGAAAATCCTTTTAAAAATTTGAACAAAAAATGTCTAGCTAATCGAAGCACTTTATTAGGAATTCTGGTGCATATATAATACGTTCATTTGAAAAATGACTTAATTCGAACATCTAAATAAAATATCTTTTTTCAAATTTAATAGGTAGGTTATGTATAAATTAACCTAACCTATTAACTTTTCTTTGCTATCTCATTTCTAGGAAGTCCAAAAAAAGAATTTTTTGAGAAAAGAAATTAAAGCAAAAAATACTAATATGACTAAGGTTTGTTTATATATATATATATATATATATATATATATATATATATATAAAAAAAAAATTGAATATGATCAAACGTAAAAATAAAGAAATAAATTATATTATTTAGATTTTAATGTGTATGGGAAGAAACTTATTTTGTAGTAATTAATTTTTTTTTAAGGGTGAAATTGTTTGAAGATTCCATGATCTGCCAGACATGTGCCTCCACTCATTTAATCTCATTACAAACTTAATACGGAGTCCAGGCGAATCCCATATGGTGAGAGCAAACCTCACTAATGATGCTACCAAGGATGTTGAGTTCATAGATAAAAGTCTCACATTGACAAAACACACGAGAGATGCTGAGTATATAAGTAATCAGACCTTACCTATTAGTGATGCAATTTAAAGCCGTGCAGACATAGATCCAAAGCAGACAATATCACATCTATTCATAATCTATTAAACCGTATTTTTCAATATCAAAATTCGTCAAAAAAAAAACTCAAAATTATGAATCCGCCTCTGCCAAAAAAATAAAGATGCATGAGTAGGAATGGGTGAAAGAAACATATGGAGATGGAAGAGCACACATGGGAAACAAATATCAAAAGAAATTGCCATGTCTCTAAGATATGGTAAGCACAAATAATTAAATTTCACTAGGGAAAAAAAACCCACCACTGCTCACATCACCAGTATCTCTTGGTGGATTTTTGTGGGTCCCTTCAACCCACCCTCACCTCCATTTTTTTTTCACTCGGTGTTCGATGTTTATTGAACTTCGATTAAATTTGAATCGTGCACTACAGAGTTCATTGGAGAGTGACGCTCCCAACATAGGATTTTTTGTATATACTCAGGGGTCGAACTCAAGATCTTTGGTTAGGAGTGAAGCAGTCCCACCCTTCAACAACCACTTACATTTCCTATACATAGTACTTCTTCGATTTTAATTTGTCTGTCTGAACAAAATTTTAAAAATTAAAAGGTGAATTTGTCCTAGAAGCGAAAGAACTGCTGAAACTTAAAAAAATTAAACTAAAGATATTTTTGAGTATATGAAAATGATATTTTTTTTGTGATCTTAAATATGTCATGTGAAAAATTAAAGTAAAAAAAAAAAGAAAAAGATAGTCATTTTTTAAACTGACTAAAAGTAAACCAAACAAAGTTGAAACTAAGGAGTTGAAAAAAAAAAAAAGAGACAATCTTATTTAAACAAACTAAAACGGAACATAAGACAAATAAACTTGAAATTAAAGAGTTGCAAAAAAAAGAAGTTGATATTTTTATTTAAACGGATTAAAAGGAAAGTAAGACCAACAAAGTTAAAACTAACGAGTATGCCAAAATGTTGCTTTATCTTATGATATTAAATATACCACGTAAAAAATTACCTTTTTTTTTAAAATACTTAAAAAGAAAAATGAAACATCATCCTAAACATGAAAAGATGAAAATACAATTTAAATAGTCTAAAAAAAAAAATTCTCATAGCAAATGAAATAAGAAGTAGTTAAAATTTTAGTTGGTTAAAAGAATATATCACTTCAAAGTTAAAAAATGTTGATCTAATTCATATGAATTCTTGAAATATAATGGTTATATAAAAATAAAATCATATCAAAGTTTCACATATTATTTGAGTCGAGAATCTTTATCATTAAGATTATTATATATATCTTTTTTTTAAATTTTATTTATGAAAATATATTGAATATGTTATTATAATACTTTAATTTTTTATACATGCAAAAATAATAATAATAATAATAAAATTGCACCCAAATCTCCAAGAATCATCATCATTATCAAGCAATATAATAAAAGCAAGGCAACCCCATGTTCTAGATTTGTAATCTTTTTGGTAATCCAAATTCTTTTTTATATATATATATATATATATATATAAATATATTACACTTTCTATTATTTCATTGGTCTTTCCTATTGCTTGTCTTGTAACTCCAAAAACCAGCTTGGAAAAATAATATTTGGAAAGAGATTCTTTTCAGATCTTGCTTTGTTGGCTGCACTTCATTTTTATTTAAAGAAGACAACTTTCTTCCTCTGTTTTGTTGTGAAAATTAAATTTTCAGAAAAATGGGAATGGCAGCTGCAGATCTACAGTTTCATGTTCTTGCTGTTGATGATAGTTTAATTGATAGAAAGCTCATTGAAAGGCTCTTTAGAATCTCTTCTTGCCAAGGTAACTTCTTGATTTCACTTCATTCACACATAAAGTTTCTGTCTTTATTGTCGAGAATTGTGATGGGATGAATAGAATTACTCGCTTCTTAATCAGAACTCTCGAGTTTGACATTTAGACATGAGGAAAATCTTGATTGAGTGATATTGAAAACGAGTGATCTTCAACTTTTGATTATAAAAGTTTGGCCCCAATGGGCAATACTGTCAACCAGACAAGCCAAGGGGGTCAAAAGTAAGAAACAGTCTCCGGCAGAAATGCAAGTGAAAGACTGTGTATAATAGTGCAGTCAGCCCTTTAGGTGTGATTTTCTAAATCCGAATTAGTTGGCCTCGAATGAAAAACTTAACAAAAAGCTTCTTTCTTTGAATTAAAGGATTTGAATTTATTGCTTATTTTGTATTGGTATTAAAAAAAAAATTCTTTTGTGGGCATTTTGCATTTGTTAATGACAGTCACCACTGTGGATTCTGGAAGTAAAGCTTTGGAATTTCTTGGTTTACAAGAAGAACATGATGATCAGAATCACCCAAATCAGCCTTGTGTTTCTCCTAGAAATCAACAGGTAATTTTTACGATTCCTGGTTTTGACTTGATACGAGTTTAAAAAAATTAAAAAAAGCTGTCAAACGGACTAAAAAGTAAAATAAGACGAACAAATCGAAACGAAGAACTAATATTTATGAACTTTCCCACTGATTTTCCAAGAAAATTTGAACAGAAAAATTCATTCTTGTTTATTGGGAAATTGCAGGAAGTGGAAATTAATCTTATTATCACAGATTATTGTATGCCTGGAATGACAGGCTATGATTTGCTAAAAAAAATTAAGGTATGTTTCCTTTTTTTTTATTTTTTAATTATTATTTTGGTTCTACTTTTTTTTTTTTCTGTTTGCTGTAATATTCCCTCTTTACTTTCTTTCCAAATTCTCTGTCATTTTCCTTTCTTGGAAAATACTTTGAGAACAAAATTTTCCACATAAATGGCTTGTATTATATTAAAGATTTAATCTTTTTTCTTTCTTAAAGGGTTTCTCCCACTTGGACTTGATGTCCTTTTCTCACCTTTCAATTTTTGAGATCATTTGAGAATCTAATAAGAAAATATGGCATATCTGTATATTGCATAATAGATATTGAAAGGGGCATGTGCCTTGTCCTTTTCAACTATATTGCGCTGACTCTTCAAAAATATTTGCCACATCTGTATCGGATACTTCCAAAAATACACTACTTTTGTAGAACCGAGTGCGTACATGTTGACATGTTTTGAAGAATTCAAGCGGTAGATATTTTTAATTGATGATGCACTCGTGTTGGATTTTTAGAAAATGCATTACTTTTGGAGAATCTGACACGTACTCGTTGATATTTTTGAGTAGTTTAAATAATATAGGTTGAAACTTCATTTAATACTTGCATCTTGCATTCAATTTACTTACATTTTTCTTTCTTTCTTTCGAACAGGAGTCTGCATCTCTGAGGAACATACCTGTAGTCATTATGTCATCTGAAAATGTTCCTTCAAGAATCACTAGGTAAGAACAGAACAATTAAATCAATCTCTTTTTTGTGTCTATACAAATGAATCAATTTTATCTTAGGCAGCGCCCCAAGTGGTGCAATGTAAGCATTAGTGTCTGCTTTCACGGGTTCTACCTTCTTTTCCGGGATGTGAACTAATTCAATTGTGTATTGATTGTTTAACAGATGCTTAGAAGAAGGGGCAGAAGAGTTTTTCTTGAAGCCAGTGAGATTATCAGATGTTAATAAACTTAGACCCCATATGATGAAAACCAAATGTAAAAGCCCCAAACAAGAACAACCTGAGATAGTTGTCACACAAGAAAATCAAGAATCAGTAGACATTACATATGTTGTTTCACCAAAACAAAATCAAGAATCAATAGACATTACACATGTTGTTCCACCAAAACAAAATCAAGAACCAGACAACGCCATACAACAACAACAACAGAAATCACAAGGCAATAGTAACAACAACAACAAGAGAAAGGCCATAGAAGAAAATCTATCAACAGACAGAACAAGACAAAGATTCAGCAGCCTTACTGCTATCTGATCTCTGTTGCAAATATGTAAACTTTTTTTTCTTTTCCAATTCGGAAATTAATCCAGATAACCCCTTTTATTTTCCTTTATTCAATTTTTTTTAGTTAACAGAGTTTAGGATAATGTGAGATGAATCCTAATGTAGAAAATGTAAGGAGTAAGAGAAAATCATTCATCTTTACAAGATGATGTGATCTCTGTGACAGAGGGCGGGTCAAAGAGAAGGACATACTTACTTTTTATAGGCTGGTAAGCTTCTGAAGAAGTGGTGTATATGATACCTCAGGCGAATATGATATCAGAATGAGAGAGAAAAGTAAAGAATATTATGAGGTATGATACAAGTTCACATGATGTACGCTCTTCTGAGCTCAATGATGGGCCAAGCGGATAGTATGTGCCATGGGCTGTGACAACTGTGTACATTTTACATGGGAAAAAACTTTCATCCAGTTTTGTTTTGCTAATCTAAGAGGGGAAGAGTATTGCCAAAGTAGATAGAAATGTGCTGAAATTTACTTCTTGTAAATAGACATGCAATTATTTATTTAACATAGAAGTGATATTTTCTTTTCTCAATTTTTGTGCCACTTGGCATAATGGTTCGCGCCTTTATTTTTCTCTACTTAAATAAACTTCAAATCCATCACCCGCATCTCATGCAAACATTAGATTTTTATCTGCAACAAGGTTCGAATCAGTAACTAACACATCAAGTGTGCTCTTATCGGTCTTAATCAGTAATGTGCATCTAACTCGACGTTGTGTCCACTAAATCAAACTATTGTGTGCATCATATTATATTCTTCACACTTTTTTCTTTCTTTTTTTGGATTCCCCATTTCCTTTTGAAGTGCTTAAACTATTGTATGTAAGACAAAAAATGAAGCTAAAGAATTCCTTAGTTTTCAAGAATTCATGACAATTTTGATGAAAGTAGAGTGACTTTTACTTTGATGCCTTTGTTTTACTTTTTATTCAAAAGTTAATTTTTTCTAAAAATCTTCTCTTGAATGAAAGATTTGGGTAAATTTTCAACAGCCAATTAGTGAGTTGAATGCCCTACTTTTTGACTTTATTGTCCAATTCACCTTGTAGAAAAAAGGTTCAACCTGTTTTCTTTAGATGTAAAAGAAGCTTGGTATCAATTATAATCTTTAATTTAATGAGTATACTCAAACCCCACATTAAGGTTTTCATTTAATGTAGTATGACCTTTTATATACTTTTAACGTGGTGTGATGTTCTATGTTTTTGTAAAAAGAATATTCAAAAGATTTGTACTAGGGGTCGTTTAGTAGCTGATTAGAGACATGCAAAGCATTAGTAATATAAAGATTAATTACGAGAGAATCTATGCATAAACTTTATATAGGTTATTTTCACTTTTTATCTAACATAAAATAACACATAAATTATTTCTTGATCACAAATCAATCACCATGTTGATTTTACACATGAATTACTCAACCTCCCAGCCCTTACTGCTACTCTACAAAACCGTACATGAGATTTTCACCTCATACGACTCCTCATTCAATTCTCTTGAATTCATTCGATTCTTTTCCACGTTCGAGAATCCCCCTTTCTCCCATTCTGCTCCGAAGAGTAACTAGGACCAATTTAGTTATGTTTTTCGCTAGCTAGGTAGCTACCAAACATGTAAAGCTGATCCATGATTTAATACATGCATAATTCACATTCAAATCAGCTACCAAACAATCCTTTATGAGTATCATTTTTTTTTCTTTTCAACTAGTAATATAAAATTTTGTTTGCCACTCAACAATTTCCTCCTCAAACTAAGTAGTAAATTAGTCCATTAATGGGTAAAGGGACTAAATTGGACCCCTTAATGTCTTTGCCCCTATTTATCTTTTATCATTTTGACAAAATAAAAGTACTTTATAGCATATATCATGATCAACAAAAGTCATTAGTATATGCTTGCTGATGTTATAATATGACTTTAAAGTTGAAAAAAAGCAAGATATTATTAGATTTTACAGCATGCAGAATCTGAATATTTCAACTATGTCTACAAATCAAATCCTCCCAATGCTTAAGATCTTCACACACATTTAAAAAAAGAAAAAGTCTAAAGTAGTAAAATTCTAATTTTGAATTGTAAGAATATTTGATCCCTGTATTTTTCTGCTTTTGGAGCGGATATATTTGAGCTGAGGATCTTCCAGAAACAATCTTTCTATCTCTATGAGGTAATGATAAGGTCTGCGTACATTCTATCCTCTCGAGACCTCACTTGTGGAATTTAACTGAATGTGTTGCTGATTCTATGTGTACCCTAAGTTTACTTTGCAATAAAAAAGTAGATTAAAATAATTAGAATGTTATAAATTTAAAAGTAAACTATTTAAGCACTTATTAGTGGAGAGGGTAAAGTTAGTAGGAAAAGATGTTATATTATTTAATTATTCTGGCAATATTTGAATCGTTAGTGGTGTATTTGTCTAGGTATATTAGATATTTATTCTAAGTTTGACATATTTTTTATCGGCAACGAGTGAATTTTGAGAATTTTAGGGATATTAAGTCTATTTAAAATCAATTGAATAGTGTATATCTTTATTTGCATGAATTTGTTTATATTGGTTCTCAAATACGAATGCAGAAAGAGAATTATGATGATTGATATCACATATTATAGATCGATAGCATATAAAATCAATCAATTTCACGATGAATTCATTTTTATATGAGTATGATTTATCTAAATTGATTGCGTCAAAATCATAAGAGACAACTTATTTGATTTATTAAACAGATCTAAATTTGTAAAACTCGTGAATTTCATATATTTTTATACGTAAAATAAGTTAAATATTTGAGGCATCTTAAAATAATAAAATATGGCCATATTTATTTATAAAGAATTAAAAATTTACTACTCTCTCCGTTTTATAGATTATTTCATTTTCCACGATATATATAATCAATAAGGTTAGTTAATAAATTAAATTCCTAATAAATGATTTATTTTAAGAAAAGTATCGATCGACATAGTCAAATAATATGAAACGGGGACAGTATTTGAAAAAGGGGAGTGAATTGTTTATATTTGGGAATATCGGGGTCGATTCATTAATAAAAACACTTACCAAGTTGGTACCTGATATGAAAAATATAAAACAAGTGGGACTCAAAAGCGCATATTCTAAAATAAAGGGGCTAAAAGACAACAATAATAAAAGATTCTGGTCTTTGATGATCTGTTCAAACGACTTTCCATAAGAGAAAAAGCGCGAGGGAGAGAAAACTGAGAACGGGATCGGAGGATCGGCGCCGGCGATTTCCATATTTGACTCCACCGCTGATAGTCGTCGACGGTTGTTTCCGGTGAACTGATTATATTTCAGGTAAAATTTATCGAGAACTCCTTTTTCTTTTGGTTTTGTTGAAGAAATAGGTTGATGTGTTTTTTTTCTGCGTAATTAACTTGATTTTGGTTCATTTATACTGATGTGGTTAAGGTAAAAGCTTATGATTGTTCATTGAGCTTTTTTTGTTTATTATATATAGCAATTAATGTTATTAGAAATCGTTTATGTGAGTATTGGTAAAAATTAAGCCGCTTGAAATCGTTTGTCTATTGTGAACCTCATGGAATCGTCTTTGATCAATATTAGTGAAATTATTTTTGAGTTATTATTCGATAAGTCAAAAAATAGTAGTGGAAATTTTTGTTAGTTTATCCTTGATTCTTAAAAGCTTGCTTTGTTGTTGCTTGATACCTCGAGGACGTGTTAATGTAGCTGATAGCTGCTTTTGCTTCTTTTGTGGGGATTATTGGTAATTTGGGTGTCTAATGATAAGTTTACTTTAAGGATCAGGTGATATTGGCTTGTTTTGTCTATTAGTTAGCAAGAGGTGGATTGCATTTCTTTGTCAAATCTTGTTAACACAAATGCGTTTGGATTTTTGCTGAGTTTTTGCAGTATTGAAAGATTGAGAATGTCTGAAGGGGAGGTTAAGAAGATCTCACGTCAAGATATACAACTGGTAAGCCAGTAGCTTAAATTATTTGATTTATGCACTGTTTGTTAAATCATTTAAATGGAGAAACATGATAGTGTGGATCATATAGTCAGGACAAAACTTATCCATGACTGAGATGTAGTAGTAATAGTAGAATGTCAATGGAAGAAATGGAGCATGCATTTTTATGTTTACGCTTATAAATTAGGCATTTGATTGCAGTTAAGTGCTTAGATAGAAACACTCTTTGTAGTTGATACTCTTCCCGTTGATTCTTGATTAAAGTATTTTAATTCCTCAAAAAACCTTTTGATATCCATGAATCTGTGTCTTTTTAATTTAAGAGACTGCTAGAGTGTGTAAGCGAGGCTATTAATTTGAACTTTCTTCCTTCGTTTAATGCAGATGTGTATGTTGTGTTAGTTGTTCTGGTGGTCATTGTTTATAAGCCACTGAGCGTTTCTCTCTAGGTCAGTTGTGATAAACCTACCATCTAAATCAGTTAATGATCGACATAATAACATGAATCATCTGAATTAAAGGAAGTATCTGGAGACGCATTTTCTGGTTGCTCATAAGCACTGTGATTACTGATGTAAGCAGCACCAGGGATTTCATGTTGTATGTGTTGAGTTTTTTGTGTGGATGCGGTTTGATCCCATGACCTTTGGGTTAGCTAATAAATGGGAAATGAAGAGACTTTCTCCCACTTAGGAAGGAGAAAAGAATTTTGTTAGGTATAAATACAAAAGCACTTCCACTCTACCTTAAAGAGTTGGGAAGATGGTGTGCCTTGTCGTTGCTCGCTCAGCTCGACAACACACCTAAATTCTGAACAGACACCTCCTGTTGGCTACAAATTTAAAAGCTTTACCTCAAATTTGATATATTGAAAACACAACAACAACAACAACAACAACAACATACCCACTGTAATCCCACAAGTGGGGTTTGGGTAGGGTGATGTATACAGATCCTTACCCCTACCTTGTGAAAGTAGAGAGGCTGCTTCGCGTAGACCTTTGGCTCAAGTGAAGCATTTAGAAAACAATGGAGAAAAGAGCAGTAACCATTACAAATAGTACAATAAACAATATGGATAATTTCTTGGATTTTGTTATCTCCCTAACTCTAGCACATTAGGATTTTAGGGGGTTTATCTTTTCGGCTGCTTTACAGGTTTTTGCACAGTTAGCTTCATGATATTTCATGTTTGAAGCAACTCTATCTTTTGTTGTAACCATTGCATCTACTTGATGCCTTTTTCAAATACAATTTAATTACTTCACCAAAATAAATAAATAAGTGAAGCAAAGAATCGCCCCTGAGCTATAAACACAAAGCATTGGAAATCTGGGACAGGATTTTACAGAAAACCGAGTAGAAGTTAGCTAAGTGGAAGGCGCAATATCTATCTATTAAGGATAGGTTGATTCTGATAAATTCTGTTCTTGACTCACTGCCCACTTATTTGATGTCACTTTTTCTAATCCCAGCAAGGTGGTGAAAAAATTAGATAGAATTAGGAGGAAGTTTCAATGACTAGGGAATAAAGAGGGGAAGGATTAGTGTAAAATGGAAGAGAGTTTTGCTTAGCAAAAGAGAAGGGGTCTGGGAATCAGGAACTTAAGCTTGCAGAATGAGTGTCTTCTGTTGAAATGGCTATGGAGATACATCACCAAGGATAGGTCTCTATGTAAGGAGGTCATTATAACAGAGTATGTTGAAGCTAGCCCATGGTGCAGAGAAATGGGATCTCATCGATATGGAGTGTGAGAACAATTAGAAATTTGTGGCAATCAATGGAAGCAAACATCTGCGTCAAGGTAGGCAATGATGCAAGGACAAAATTTTGGAGAGACAAGTGGATTGAACAAATTCCTCTAAAAGAGGAATTCCCTGACCTATTTCTTATTTGTGCAAGTCCAGAGGTGACAGTGCAGGAGTCTTGGTCAACACAAGGGTGAGACATTTGACTTTTAAATGATTGGGAGATAGAGAGGGTAGCCCTATTGTTGGGGAAATTGGGCCAGTGTCTATCAGTAATATAGAGGCTGATAGAGCACTTTGGACTCACAATAGAAATGGGATTTTCTCCATAAAGAGGGCTTATACAAGGGGTATTCAGGTGACTAATGTAAATGGCCAACGCAAGTGGAACTACTTCTAGAAAAGCAACATACCTACCGAAGTAAAGTTTTTCACCTGGTTGGTTATAAAATGGGCCTGCCTAACCCAGGAAGTGCTAGAGAGGAAGGGAAGAACTTTTTCCTAGGTATTTTCTGTGTAGGGAGATCGGAGACAAATAGACACCTTTTTTTGCATTCCAAGTACACTGCTCAGCTGTGGAATTTTGTTTCTCAACATCACATGGAAGAGCTGGACCATGCCTGAGCATACAACTAACCTTCTCAGCTGTTGGATAAGAAGGGAGGGAAGTAAGAGGCAGAAGAAATGGTGGAGTCTAATCCCTTCATGTATATAATGGGCAATATGGGGGGAGAGAAATGCTAGATGTTTTAAAGATAGGTCCAATTCCATTCACACAGCCAAATAGAATTGTATTGTATCTTTACTATTTTGTGTGTAAACAATTATATATAGAGGATACTGGATAGATTATAGATCTGATAGGGAATTTGTAATTCTTTTGATGATGGCCATCATATCCTCAATGTTGAAGAATACAAGCTTACCAGTTTTTTTAAAAAAAAGCAAACAACAACAAGTAATAGTAAAATTTAATAATATGATAGTAGGGAAATTGCAAATAATACTACTGATGAGGGATTCGAAACAACGGTCAACTATCTATTGACCTTGTATCCTAATCTTCTACCTCCATATTCTCCTATCTAGGGTCATGTCCTCGATATATTGGAACCGTTGAAATTCAAAATCCCCTTCCCTTTTTTGCTGCATTATTTTTTAAAACAAAATTACGTGTCAAGTGTGATTTGCATTATTCTTGGAGTTTGCCAGAAATTTTGTAATTTGAAGTGCTACTATTATAGAATAATTTATTAATTTCTTTCATGAGAGGAATTAATCCAAAATCTTGGATAATGAGGAGATTAAATTCCTTAAGATTATTATCTTCTTGTATCCTTAGCCAAATTAAATAAAATCTCTAATGTTATATATTTTTAAACCAAGTAACAAATTAGAGTCGAGAATCACAAGGATTTAGTCTCTAAAAAAGTAAGATGAATACCAAAAATATTAACAATCTTAAGGAATCTACTTACGTTAATATCTTTTGTATTCATCTTACTTTTTGTTTTTGGGAGACTAAAATCTTCATGGTTTTGTACTCCTATTTTTAAGGCTAGAATTCTTGTATTCTCTTACTCTGATTTGTTACTCGGTCTGAAGATATAAGACTTTGTTGTTTTATTGAATCTTTTTAAGAGTACAAGAGATAACAGTATGGAGTCCTAACAATCCCATTGAAACACATAAGTGTTCTGTTGACTTCAGACTTCATATCATAAAGTTTGTGATCCTGTAAATCCATGACTTTTTGATGAATGATTCTGGATAAATGTTGGTATAGAGAAGATGTCACTCTTTTTTTCCCTTAGTAGATATAGGTTTTAGTTGCACAACTCACAGTAGTACAGTGCACAAGTTGTTACCTGTGAATTGTTGATTCTGTTATTGAAAATGTTCAAGTAACTTAACAAAATAAAATGAAATATTTCAAGTAATATCTCAGTCAAAGTAACAGTTGAAAAAGTAGGAAAAAAGGAAATGTGACGTTTTGCTTCCCTTTCAAGGATGTAAGCTAAATTATCATAGAGAGCAGTAATCTCCTTATGGACCCACCAAGTGCTAGTCGGCATTTTTTCAATTTCCAAAGGAAATTTATCAAAGACAACAGTATTACAATGTCTTGATGGACCTAGCCAATTGCTTGTAACTTTTTGTCCAATTCTTATCGGAAATGGGATTATGAGGCCTAGCATAGAAATTCTCTGTTTTAGGTGCTGATGCAGTTGATAAATCTATTATAGGTTTCTAATTCTGTCTTTGCAGGCTCCCTGTTCATGCCTTGCAAATATGGTTGCTTTTTAGCTATTCTTGTGCAATAGGGTTTGTCTTGTTATAGTTAGAAATATGAACCTCTTTAACTATTGTTGGTGTAACACAAATTTTGCATCTTTAAGTTCATTCTTACAGGTAAAGAATGGACACAATCATCAAGTTCTTCCTTGCTGTATAATTGCTCAGATTCCACATGCATTTCTTTCCCAACATTAGCTTCTTTGATGTCAGGTGCAGAATCTGATAGAAAGATGTCTACAGCTTTACATGAACCAGGAGGAAGTTGTCAGAACCCTCTTAGATCAAGCAAAAATTGAGCCTGGTTTCACTGAGCTTGGTTCGTCCTTTCTCTTCCCAACATTTTGTTCCTATTTTTTGCCAATGCAAAGCTAGCAGAGTGCGCTATTATCTCTGATGTAATTTTGGTATTCCATGACTTTGAAGGAAGGAAAACATACAAGTTGTAACCTGCTATATAGATAAACGAGGATTCAATGACCAGGAAAAATGAAAAAACTACTAAAAGTGGTCCTGTTATCAGAATTGATCACCTAAAAAAGGCAATTCTCGCTCTACTGAATCGAAAGAACGACTCTTGCGTTTGGAAAATGAAGAGGACAGAATTGTTAATAAGATCATTTTTCTTCCAATGACACACACTCTGTTAACCTATTTTTATTTAATTGAAAGATTTAGTAACTAGAGGAACTAATTTTAGACTGAAGTTCGATAGAAATGAGGTATCTAAAATTTTGTTTTTCTTAATTCACCTGGTCAATCTACCATTTCTGAAGATCTGTAAGAAACATGTGTTATCTATACACTCCATGTGAATCTTTCAGAAGAGATAAATCTGACATCTAGATATGTTTCCAGTATGGCAGAAGCTTGAAGAAGAAAACCAGGAATTTTTCAGGGCATATCATGTAAGATTGATGGTGAAGGACCAGATAGAGAGATTCAATGATTTGATTGAGAGACAGGTTGAGGCAATGCAAATGTTTCCAGCACAATCAATCCCTAATGGATCTCAGATTCGTCAAAGTAAGGAATATCTTAGATTGTCATGTTGATCTTCCTGGAGATAATTATTCTGCTGGTTTTCTTTTCAATTGCATTGTAAAATTTATGATGAATTTCCTCCAAGCCCACCAAACTTCTTTTGAAACTTTTATTTACTTGAACATGCTTTCTGTTAGCTTTCTGTTTTTGAATTGAATTGTTGGAAGAATAATTGGCTTATTAACTTCAGATGTTTTCAACACAATCAATTCCCATCTGTTGGATCTCAGATTCGGCAAAGTAAGACATAATCTCAGATTGCCATGTTGATCTTCCGGGAGATAATTATTCTGCTGGTTTTTTCTTTTCAATTGCATGGTAAAATTTATGATGGATTCCCTTTAAGCCCAACAAATTTCTTTTGAATTTTTTTTATTTGCTTTTACTTGCTTTCTGTTTTTGAATTGAATTGTTAGAAAACCAAATGACTTATTAGCTTTAGAATGAATTAACTGTAGGAAAGGTTTAAGGCTTTAAGCTATGAAAATGGCTGAGAGAAATGTGAGTGGCTGTAGAGGGAGTATATCACAAACGGGGAAAAAAGCATAAGAGGATCTGTCTTACTGGTTCTAAGGCTGCTTCTAATATGAGACACTGAATATTTTTGAATTTGGAAAGGTGATGGAATTAATTGCTGAATTTTGATACGTAAAATGACCTAGAAATCTGATAGAAATAGTGAAGCTAGAAATGAAAATTAGACTTCGCTTACCATAACATAGGCTATGTTTTGATGCTTTCTGATTGAAAATATCAAAACCCACCCCTATATTAAGGCAAGCCTATCCCAGATAGCATCGGATTTAAATCCTACTTTTATGGAAATAATAACTAGGAAGCTCGTAAACAAGAAACTTTTAACTAGGAAAACATGTAAAAATAATATCAAACTTCCTAAAATTAGCGAACAAAAATTAAGGGAAAATTGGCAAATTCGCACCAAAATCCACGTGACTTAATCTCGTATTTGGACTCCATATTGTTGTGATTTTCAGCCCTCGTTGGGCGAGAATTCAGCAAACCTTGGGCTAAAGTTTTGCCTCTTTTTGTGCTTCTGTTGGGCTCCATTTGGACCCTCCTCTTAGTCATTCTGGCTCTTGGACTCGAACATGGAACCTGAAATATATGATAGCACTTAGTCCGCTTGTTATAATTCTTGGTCTTCTCTTCCATGATAAACATCTTCTTGTTTTGTCATTCAACCCATCAACTTTGATGGAGGTATGCTGTCGTGGATGCTATCAGTTAGGCTCTTTAATATGTTTGCCTTGATGATGTTAATTTTATTTTTTATGCTAAATCTAATTTTCTTAGTTGTGGACTTTATTTTGGAGACACATGTGCTTCTTGCTTAAAGCCCAGTAGCAGTGTTCTTTTTTTTCTCTTCAATTTAAAAAATACTGCTTCTTTAGGTTTTGCTTTAATCTCTCAATCTCCACACAGTTATAAAATATGTGTGATGATAAGTCTCTCAAATTATATAAACAAGCATTACTAACCTGGAGGAGAGAGATGAAAATTTTGATAGATGTGTTGAAACTGGATGTGATCTCGGTATTTAATGTAATCTTTAATTATCACGAAAGCAAGTTTTGACAATCAAGTGGAGTATAAAGGTATTAAGTAGCTTGTCATCAAGTTTCAAACTTTAAATTATGGATTACAAAGAAATCTAACAGATTACAAAGTGTATAAAGCGGAACTTTGTTAATCTCACACCTAGTTTTAACCCTGATGGTTTCTTGGATTTTGTCAGATCACTAGTCCTTTGATAGGTTTTATTTTCCATTCTTGGAGCTGACTCTTCCTACTTTTGTAATTATGCATCTGCTGGATGCTTAGTTCATCAATATACCACTTATCTCATCCAAAAAAAGAAGTGTATATCGGGAAACTCTGTGGTTCATCTTCTTCTTTTCAATAAATGGTTAGTAGCATCATTATTGATCTCCTCTGAAGTTTAAAGGAGTGATATCTACTATCACGGTGACAGGATCAATTCCATTACGATATCAACTGAACTAAGTGAAGTGTTTCTATGTCTCTTCCTGCTTCTTCCTTTGGCTGAATAGGCAGGTCCTAATGTGCAATACATCATTCTGTCTCATCTTTATTTAGTAACTACTCTCTAGGCACATACGTGTACCCTATACCTCAATAAATAAATACTCTTATAAACTCGCGTAAATATTGTTTGAAAATGTGATGCCAATTTCTTGATCAATTCATCTTTCTATTTTTTTATTTTAAAAATAAGGGTGACATTATGATGTTAAATCCCGTGTATTACATTAAAGAAATGAATCAAATTAACCTCCCAAAGATAATTAATAGAGATTCATGAAAATCTCTGTCATTCAGATAAAAAAATATAGGTTTTGCGTTCCATAATTTCATATATCCAACAATTTCATAGCACTGGGAGAGATTTTGTAGTTGTCCCTGGAACTTGTCCCTAAATATTTCTGTGTCTCTTTTCTCTTCATCTGAATTGAAGGAACGATCCTTCCTAATATGAAGAAATATATCAATGGTCAAATAAACTGCTCAAAGTCTTCCAAACAAAGAACAGAAGATTGGAAATATAAATATAAATACATATACAATATGATATGATGATTGATTTACTAATTTTCAGATTCTAGATTAGTTTAACTACCATTCCCTATATTCTTTGTTGATTGTTTGCATACTTTTGCCTCCTGCTGTCCCTCTGGTTCACAGATTGTAGTTTATTAGATTCCCTACTTATGTTGTTTCGATTCAGCAAAGACCAAAGAGATGTAATAATTTGCACATTTTACTAATATGTTATAATACTCTGGATTGCTGGTGCAACACTGAATTAAAATCTCATGCTTGATTATGCAATCATTTCATCAACAACTTGTTGAATAAGGATGAAGGTTCTCTGTTGACTGTTGCACTTTTACAGTCCCACCGAACTCAACATGTCAAGCAAGAGATCATGCTGGAGCTCATGTGAAGCCTGAGAATGTGCACCAGACTGTTAATGCCAATTTATCTCAAGTATACACTAATGGTGGGTCCTCACTTCAACCACGTATGCAAAGTTCCATTGATGTGTCTGCTCGTGCAAGGAGAATTGATGCATCCTCGGACATGCTATTGGCTCAGAGCTCAGATTTGGGAATGCTGCAAGGTGTGAGAGGGGCGATGATTAAGTCAGAAGCTGGTTATTCAGGAAATTTACCCTTCATGTATGGCAGTGAAGCAAATATCCTCGAAACTCATCCTGGAATTACGGATCCATCTGTATCATCTTTCAGCAGTGTAGAATCAGATTCGCAACCAGTAAATGAAACTGTGTTGGATGCTGATACATCTTCATTTGGTTTCTTGGGGCAGATTCCTCGAAACTTTAGTTTGTCGGACTTAACAGCCGACTTTTCTAACAGTTCTGGTTTGTGCCTGCCCTCTCTTTTTGGTTAATATTTCTCTCAAGTGCACATTCTTATCTTTGAATTTCTGTCATTTGTAGATATCTTGGAGAGCTATTCTGGATCAGCCTTCCTGGCAACTGATGTTAACAATTTATTCTTAGATCCTCAAGATAGGAAAGAACATCAAGGTTAGTCGTGTGGCATGTTAGTCGATTTCCTTAACCTGGTTAAGCAAGTAGTTATATCAATGCCTCACATTTTAGCAGACATTAAAAAGTTGGATGCTATATCTGAAGGCTTGAGGTTCGAAGATTTTGCCAGTGATTGAGTGAACAATCAGATGGTACCATCTTGTCTTGATTTATAAATTCTGGTTAGGGAGTACATCTATTAGTACTCCAGCCTAATGTCTTTGCCAAGAAATTTGTCATCAACATTGATAGTTAACAATCTATACGCACTCTGCACTATATTTCGGTGTAACACATATTTGACGTTACTCTCTTTTTGTATGATTGCGATCGTTGCAGGTCCAATGGCTCCTGGTCTCAAAAGGATATGTAAATAGGATTGCGAAAGGAAGTTGCTTTGACCCCTTTTGAAGACAACAGTTTTTCAGTTTCAAGATAATCATTATGGTTGACATGTCTCTGGGTCCTGGTATAAACATGAAATAATATAAGCAAAAAGCTCTTGGAAATGGTTCACCTACTTCTACTTTATCCTAGAACTAGAAAGAAAGCATTAATTTGTTGTGAGTTTTGTTAATAGGGTTGTGGTGAATAAGATCTGATGTATGTATTTATTACTTTCCGCAAAAGGTCTGATGTATTTTTTTTCCATAGAATGACCTGAAGTTGTGCTTCATGACTTGCATCAATTGTTAAACAATTGTATATAATTCTGCCAGTGGTTAGGTGTCTTCACATTTTCCCAAGCCTTAATGGACATAATTATCTGGTATTTGTGTCGGTAGAAAGTAGCAGGTATGCGTGAAATTAATCAAAGTATACGCAAGTTGACCCAAACACTTGTATATGTATATGGAACAGCGTTGCTGGTCGATCGATTGAATAGCCATTCAAAAGTTATAGAAACAATAAAATGGATAGCAACATGCCATGAAGTGATCAACTTTATAACTTAAATTTTGCATAAAAATCAAACAGAGAACTCCAAAGAGGGCAAAATTTATTACATGACATGATTAGCTGATCACTCAAAATCAAGTTCATTTTGAACTTAACTTGCAAATATTAAATAAATCCCTGAGATGAATGAATGACGCGACGTTCTAGGCAGGTCCAGTCTTGAGTGCATAGTCTAAATCATCTATCAAGTCGTTGACATCTTCAATCCCAACAGAAATTCGAACCAGGTCCTCCGTAAGACCTCTAGCCTCTCGTACTTCAACGGGTATGCTTGCATGGGACATGAAGCAAGGCAAGCTTATGAGTGACTTAACACTTCCTGCAAATTTTTGGGAATACAATTCGTCTGAATAGCGAAATGAAATGCAAATGGAAGAACAGGAATATAATGAATGGCAACAATGCAGACATAGTTTTGAATTATATATGAAGCAACAAATCTAGTGAAACATTAACACAGGAGGTCATTTGATGAATCATTTGCATCACTCTGTACTGTACCATTGTACTGCAGACAAGGTCAAGTGTACAAATGATTCCAGTGTGTCGAATGCACAAAAACAATTTTTGTGTTCCATGGAGATGTTTACAAGCAAGAGTAATTACGATTTTCATCTTTTTTTCTGTATCCCTATTTGCTCCCTCCCCTTGTACCCACGAAATCTACAATTATAACAACATGAATCAAAGCTGAAATTCTGATTCCCTGCCTAGTTTTCCTGAAAACAACCAAAAGACCTGTATAGTTGTCTACGTTTCTCTCTTTTTCCATTGGAAGTGCTCTATGGATAACAAATATACTTGAGTTGAGTTGGGTACGAAACAGTCCAACACACTCTCTCCTTGTCTTTCTGTTAGATTTATAGAGCAAGAGACTTCATCTAGGCTATTTTGCCCATGCTCCTTATTGGTAGTTCGGTCCTTTCCCTATCATTGATTGCATTAGTGTCGAGGCATATTGTCTATGCTTCCATCTCTTTCTTCATTGCTCATTCTTGAGGTTTATTATTAGATGTGGTATTCAAAAAGAAACATTGTTTTGATACTTATATAGTTCTCATCCTCTTAAAGAATATGGTTCGTCTTACCAAAGCAAAAAAAATATTGCATGTTTACTAACAGGGAAAAGAGAAAAAAAGGCAAACATCATTAGGAATTGTACACTTTGATAGGAAAAAAATGATCTTAACTATCGGAAAAAATTGAGCATAAGATGAAACTAACCAAAACTGACAGTAATGCTGAAGTATTTGGTAGCCTCAGCAACATGCTTAGAGAGTGCCAAAGAACCTGTCAGAAAACTCAGCACCGATCCTGCACCCGTAGCCTGCAAATTAATCAAAATTTCAGACAGTACGTTTAAAAGGGAAAGCTTCATGGTGACAAGACACAAGACAACCATAGCGCCATAGTTCAAATTCCGAAAAAAATCACATGTTTGAATACCTGAGAGAAGTGCAAGGACCTCCCAGGATGGTCAGGAAGACCTGCATAGTTGACCTTCTTCACTCGTGGATGGGAAGATAAAAATTCAGCAATTTTTTGCGCATTTTCCTGCAAGATATTGAAATTATTCAAGTAGAGCGCACAATACTCTCTAATTGGAACCTCCAAATATAAATACATATCATTAACTGATCTTTATGCAAATGCGGCTGACTGGCAACCACCAGGGGAAACAAACCAAAAGATCCTACTATTTTAGGCTAACCAAGTAACAGCCGGCAAAAGATAGAAGAAACATTCTTAGTTACAGAAATATTCACCAGAAAATTGATGTATGAACCTCCAAAACCTTTAATAATAGGATTTGTCCATTTTCATATCAGCCTCTTGTTGTATCTTATTTTCAAGAATTTGACAGATTTATGTCCCAAATTCTCTTATTGGAAACTTCGAGATTACACTTTTGATAGTTTTCCCAAGGATGATGTTCAATAGTATGAACCACATCATCTAAAAGCTTTAATTACGAGAGCGATAGTACTTTTATTTATGTAATTCTGAAATAACACACCCACCTGGTGTGGGTCAGATTCTTTTCCATTAGCCAAACACATGTAAATCTCTTATGATAGGTAGAGCTGAGACTCTACCTACTTTAATACCATGCTGAATTTTAATCAATCACCTCATTTAAAGTTTAAGCTACTAGAGGTGACACTTCTATTTATTCAATTACCCCTTTAACACCCCACCTCATATGTTGGTCAAAATAAATTTATGCCAAGCATACAAAATGATGGATAACAACTAGACTCAAACTAAAGGACTTAGTCTACGCTGATAGGTATAAATTTTGTAAACCATCAACTTTCCAATATCACAGTTTGTATAAGTTCAGAAATAACCACTGTTGCAATAACAGCACTTAGTTAAGATAAAAAACTCTTTAGAGCACCCCTTCAGGGATCAAATCAACAGAGGTGCCCAGTGATGTGACAGAACTTTATGGACCAGCATAACTTCCCTGCACCATATAAAGTTGAAGATGCAGACTACGCATGCCATAGTAATGAAAATCTATGGGGTCAAGAATAATAGATTAACAAAGGTTCAGGAAGGAATATCTATTTCCAGTAACAGTGGCGGGACAACTAATTTCACCACAAAAGAAAAGAAAAGCAAATAAAATTAAACCTGTTGTTTTTCAACGCGAAGAGCCATTGTTTTGATTCCTCTTAAACAAAGCCAACAATCGAATGGCGCTAACCCTGCACCTTCAGCATTTTGTAGGAAGTACACCTCCTTCGCCAAGCTGGTTAATAGGAAATTTATAAGTAAATTATCAAAAGGACACTTGAGACGTTCTAAGAGAAACAAGGCATCAGATATCAGTTACATTCAATACTTTATACATATCTAGCTAAAGACTTCAGATAGTCTTGTAAATTAACTGATTTCTTAAACTTAACTTTATCAAAAACAAAAAGACTGATTTTGAAACTTCATGCTCAATTATACGGGCAGCCAGTGCCTTCAGGAGAAGAATTTCAGTGTCAAGAAGTAATGCACAATTTTGTTGCTTTGCAGGATCTGTAGTATGCTGCATAAGGAGGACTTCTTGTATACGGCTTAAACCATGTGGAAGGGATCCATTTAAGACTTATACACAACCCTGAGTAAGAACACTAAAATTGCATGAAGGCTCACCATCGCGCCTCAGTGAAGGCCCTTATTCCAACTAAAAAATTATAGGAGTTGTGATACTATTGTCCTTTACATTCTTTTAATTCCGTCCAAAGAAAATAGAGATCTTGTTTATATTAGAAATGGGAGAGAAAAAGGAAGCATGATCTTATCAGCATTTGCTATCTACTGTTGAACAATTCTCGAGTTGAGTAAGTGATTCATTGCACGAGAAACCAATAAATGTGTCTACTTACAAACTCACGTCAACTAGTTAAGCTCCTAATGTGATCATTGGTTTTGGCCCCAAAAAAAAAGACTCGAGAAACCTAACAATATAACACCATAAGATAACAATAAATCAAGATATGGAACATAAACAAATAGAGGAAAAACCTTTCTCCTCTGACAGCAAGTACACCAGCCATGAGATCACTATGACCGGATATGAATTTAGTAGCTGAATGCATCACAATATCTGCAAAATCATGGACAAGTAAGACAACATTCCATGCATGTTATTGCAGAGTGTTCCAATTAGCGGAATAAAAAAGTACTTGCACAATACCTGCTCCGAGCTCCAAAGGATGGGACAGTACTGGGGACATAATGCTGTTATCTACCAATACAAGAGCCCCATGTGCATGAGCCATCTTGGCTATTTTCTGGAATAAATCAGAAGAGACAACAGTATGAGAAAAAAAATCATTATCTTCTGAAGATCATTATCTATCAACTGCATTAAAAGCTGAAAACTGTACATGCATAATCTACATATGCCACTGTGAATTACCCACACGAATATCACAAATTTGTTGACGAGGGTTGGTCGGACTCTCCAGCCAAACAAGCTTTGTCGAGGGTTTAATTACAGAAGCAACCTCATCTAAGTTAGTGGTATCCACTCGCCTGTACAAACAAGGTGACAATCAAAATTCTACTGACCTAATTGAAATCAAAGTTACATCGGTAAAAGAGATACCAACTTGACCACAATCCCGGCTTTTGGAACAACTTGTGACAGCAGCCGGTCAGAACCGCCATATATGTCATCCCCGGCAACAATCTCCTCACCTGTAAAATCAACAAACCCTGAAGCTATTCTTTTGCTAACTATCATTTGCTTGCCGACATGTCAAGAAAGAAAACACTAGCATGACACAAATGAAGATTCAATGTCTCCTCCAACAGGAAAGCATAACCATCTTAAAGAGCAGAACAAACTTACAAGGTGTTCACCAAGTTTGTTGCATAATTTATCTAATATGCACATGTTCAGTCTTTTCTATGCAGATGTATTCTATTTAGAATTATTAGAAGTACCAGCTTTAACGAGACGAGTTACAGCTGCCAAGGCGGCCATTCCACTGGTAAAGCAAAATGCTCGATCTGCTTTCTCAAGCTCTGCAAGAAGCCTGAAAATTTTCAAAATGTGGAAACGGTATTGATAACAATGATGTTAACAGATCAACTTCCAATTATTAGCAGTCTGCACACAGTTTAACGTACTTTTCCAATACATCCCTTGTTGGATTTCCACTCCGTGTATAATCATATTGCCCGTTTTCTGTCGCCGAAGACTGCAGAAAGATGTAGAAACAATTAGCGCTAAGACATGCTTTTTGTTACTTATGTCTATGGAGCAAAGAATTGTAAGTCTGATTAAAAAAAGATCTGATGAGACAGTTGAAGCAACAAAGAAGTAATGAATTGTGCTTTCCATAGAGAAAAGGAGAGACGAAATGGTTATTTTACAAATAAGGACCTTCTGTGTAATCAAAATACAAATCCAGTCTCTGTTCTTTCTTTTTTTACAGCAACTCGTTCAAGAATATTTTCTTCCTTGAGTTAGTTAAGAGTTCTGTGACATGCTCTCTCAGTTTTATTGAGCTCATTCCCATTCCCTAGTTTTAGGAACTTTTCTCCTATCTTACAAAGGTTAACCACTTAGCTTTATAGGTAATGCTGCCTCTTGTCTTCCTAATTTGACCCTTTTTCTTCATGAAAGATGAAGATCATAACTCTCGCTCTTCTCAAATGCCCAAGGAAACGGGCCCTCTCTCCTTGATGTTTTCATCTTTTCCTATAACACCCTACTATTAATGAACGGTCTTTTACATATACACAGTGCAATACATTTTCTTCCAACCAAAACAGAATTGCATTTCACTTTCAATTGTTTTCATATTATTATAAATGGTCCAGAAAATGTGTGTCAACGATAGTGGTTCAGAAGGCATGCTCAGGACACAATGTCATGCTAAAAGGAGAGAGAGATGCAATGAAAAAGAAGGAGTGGAGGGAAGTTAAAACTTGTGCCCTAGTTGCTTTTTTTGGTCTTTACTCTTTTGCATATAATACTAATTTTCCGTTCTTATCCTTGTTTCACATAGTAATATTTGCAAATTGTTTCATGTCTTTATCCAATATATAGCACAAAACCTTCAAATATTTTGACTACTATCATCTCAGATAAATATTGTAGAAACAAGTCATTAAGGGGCATTGATTGAGAAAATTGCAGAATTAAATTCTTCCAAAAAAAATTTTCGGTATAAAAACAATGCAGCTTTGCAATATAGTATGAATTTGCATTCCACTGCAGAAGTATCTTCAAAACTTACTTGCTTAAAAGTAGATGTTTGATACAAGGGGGTACTTAAGGCACCATAAGGATCAAACTCATTACTGAAGTTCATCAACATCGTTGAAACACTTGGCTCTTTTGCTTCCCTAGCCTCAACTTGAGGAGGTAGTTCCATAGTCCCCATTTCTGCCATCAATCAATACATACTATTAGCTCAAAGATAAACCCAAAGAACAAAATTCGTGTATCCTCGTCTAAAAATGGATTTGGTACATACCGTCTATGCATTCGGCAGCAGCACTGTCAATCAAAGCTGATGCAGTAAGATCCATATCTTTGTCTCTCGAGCAATGCAGTTGGAATTTCTTTTCCGTTGGAGTTCCCTTCCCATTAATGCACCCAAATGTTACTGGAAAGTTAACAGGTAATTTGCCCTACACATTAGCATAACCTTCCATTAAACAACACTTTTGACACTTGTTTGACTGCTCAACAAGTAAGAGAAAAAACAATCTATCATATTTTTCTATCTAACTTTAGGTAAAAAGCCCAAAACATCAAGAAGATGTTGCCTTTGCTTGAACAAAGGCTTTAGTTTGTGTGAACTGTGAAAATACCAATCAAAATTGCTTTACATTACTTACTCTTATGTTTCCCAGAGAAAAATAAAAATTAGAAAATCCCAAGAAAGCAAGACAATAGTGTGAAGCTCATAGAAGCATAAAGATGATAACTTTTCAAATTTTCAACCTTAAATCCTCAACTTTTAGACATTCTTAACTTCTACAAAAGAAAATTAGAGAGCCCCAAAAGCAAAACAACTTTGTGAAACTCATAGCACCACAAAGATGATAGCTTTTCAATTTTTCAAGCTTGAATTGCTCAGCTTTTTTCGTTTTCGATACCCATGGTATCCGGGCCAGCTTTCAGACACTTCCACTAATTCCACAAGATACTGTCCCATCACACCAGCAACTAGACACACGAAAACAAATCACCAAATATTTTGCTCAACCCACTTCATTAACCAGTAGATGACACCCCCTTGGGTTTAAAAGCATTGGATATCTTAAATTGCTCAACACTAAACATTCTTAACTTCCACAAAAGAAAATTAAGGACACCCAATAATCAAAACAACAGTATGAAGCTCTCGAAGCATAAAAATCCTAACTTTTTTCAAATTCTCGAGCCAAGATTGAATAAAGATTACAACCCAGTTCAAGATTTCTCCAAATTTTCATTCCACCCAATTATTTTTACACAAAAAGAGAAAAAAAAAAATTACACCCATATTAAGATATAAATCATTTTGGGTTACAGGGCTAACCTGGGTGGTTGTGTTGGTAGGCAGAGAACTGAAGGGCTGCTTGAGAGACAAAGAACATGCCATTTCTAAATTGTCGTCTTCTTCAATAAGGGCTGAAAAAGAAGTGCCAATATACACTCTATGGTGTAAAATTATGTACTATTCTAATTAATTTTTTTGTGAAAAAAAAATAAAATAAACTATTTTTGATATTTTCCTTGAAAAATATTTAGTTCAAAGTTTCTCTTTTGTTTTAAAAAAAAAAACAATCCTTATTGTTTTTTTATGAATTACTCCTAATTAATAAGGAAATAGATTCAATTAAAATAGAATAAATGAGTATTTAAATTGTGTTATAAAAATTATATTTGTTAATTTTAATTTTTTTTGTTGACTCCTTAAAATTAGGTAACTCTAGGTAGAGAATGCACCCAAACTTTGCCAATAGGAGGCAAGCAAAGGCCTTTTAATAGGGGTTGCAATAGGCGGGTTGAGCTCAATCTGCAATATTTTTAAACCGTCCTGCCGCCTCCGTCTCGCATGGTGGCTTTTTTCATTTTCAACCTCCTCGCCCCGTCCTGTCCCACATAGACCCGCTCCACTTAAATTGTTAATTTTTTTTATTTTTTAATTAAATTTAACATGATAAATTAAAATTCATAAAAAAAAATTAATTTTTCACTAATTAACTATTTTTAATTGACATTTCAACAATTGTTTCTTAATCATTGATTAAAAGTTCGTAATTAACATTTTAACAGCTAATAATTTACCGAGTATGTCTAATTTAAATTTTAGAAAAAAAATAGAATTAAGTCAATGTTTAATATTTTATAAAAGTTTATATCTTTGATTTTTACTAATTACAAATATTTTATTTTCTTCGAATTCCTATTTAATTTTTTAAACCCGCAACCCACTCCGCATTAGTTTTAAAATTAACTACTTCAACCCGCCCCGCACTAACCCCGCCCCGCCCCGCCCCGTTGCCATCCCGACCTTTTAACAACTGTTAACCTAATAATCAGCTTGATCTTGGCATAGAACACAATATGTAGACCATTGCTAGGCTTGCAATTTCTTTTAAAGTGACTTGGATTGAGAAGCAAAACAATAACAATTATTCACCATGTACGAAGATCCCCGCTAAGCATCCATGGCTGAATGGTTAAAGCGGCCAACTCATAATTACTACACCTCAAGTTGGATATGACAAAGCTGATTATAACTTTGTAGAAAGACCAACAACATGTGGAACAAAAGTAACTTCTTAATATATGGAGAATTGAGTCCAATATGATCCATTGAATTGCCTCAGAGGGTACTAGAAAGAACTGAATATTGCATTTTTACAGGAAAATGATCCACAACATGATTAGGATCAGAGAAACAGTGACCATTAGCATACAATGCAGTTGACAGGAAAGTCAACTGCCCAACTAGATTGAAAATGCAAGGAAACGTTTAATCCTACGAGGGTGGTTTAGGATCTTCTCCTGGACCTGGTTATTCTTCTAGTGGAATTGGAAGTATCAAGATTTTGATCATTTCTGTGGCTGTTCTTAGCTCTGGATGTAGTGCAGTTGGAAATATCAAGATTTTGATCACTTCTATTGCTGTTCTTAGCTCTGGATTTAGTAGCACCTGCAAATGTAGAAGTGTTAGAGCTTGTTCACCCCGTAAGAGAAAAGAGTTGCAAAGGACATAGAGCATTGGAAGGAACCTTTGGTGCGACTTATAGGGGATTGAACTTCATGTTCATCAATTGCTGAATCAGTCACCTCACTGGAAGCATGAGAATTTGCTTCCGACTCAGCACATCCTGGTTTTGAAGGTGAACATTCTGTTTGCACTTCCGTTGATGGATCAGTGACTTCAGAATCTGTTACAGGATTAAGAAAATGAAGTTACAAAAAAATCAAGATAGCCAAATCCGTGCCCACCCCTTTCCATTACTGATTAAATGAACGGAACAGATACAACAATCCTGCATCATGTTGGCTTCACTCATTTTGCCTATGCAGTTGGCACATTGACTTTGTAAGTTTTATCAATCCATTTTGATACTAGCCTCTTTATATATCTCCAGCTCTCTCGCCAAAATGACTTTAGAGCTTCTTATCAGTATCTACATCTTAAATGTACCAAATTCTGAAAAAACCCATCATATATATTTCATATGGATTTTTTTTAATAAAAAAAAAGTTGTAACAAAGGATTAATATATGTCTTGTTTACAGCTACTACCTCCTCTACATTGTTTACAAATTTTTTAGCACAACAAAAACATAAATGACCCGTACAAATTAAACAGACGAGCATGAAGCTCTGGTGCCCTCCACCATAAAAAATTTCAAAATAAGAACCTTGTAGATAAACATGAAATAGTAATGACTGAATGACAGGCAATAGACTTGGAGAAGCTACCTTCAGTAATTTCAGATTCATCGATTTCCTCTTCTTCTTTTTCAGTCACGGTGATGCTCTCCAAGCTCTCCACTTTCTGTTGATGGCTTTGAGCATTTTTTGGAGTAAGTTCTTGTTCCTTCCTCTCAATGTGGAACTTGTTCAACTTTTCTTCAAACTCCTCAATGCATGATTTGAGTTCAGGTTTAGCAAACTTCTTCCCCTAAAATGAAGACATTCAAACAGGCAATAAAGCTTTAACATGGTGAAATGAATTTCCAATAACTGCCAGAAACTAGTCCATGCCTTGTGATGCCACAATAAATATTACCTTGTTGATAATGGTTCGAAAATTATCCATCACAGTGTCTTCAGATAAGGCATGTTCATAAGTCTTAAACAACTCTATTAGCTTTCTCATGCTCTTATCAGTGTATGATAGCTGAGAAAGGCAATAGGAAATGTACTCGCATAGCCTGACATCTGCATAAAAAGGATGTTATAACATGCAGAAGTTTCTCCGGTGATAATTCAAAAAGCAATCAGAAGCTAATCTGTCCGCTGAGTCTCTTCATTCAAAGCCTCATAATTATAATTTTCTTTTTAATTTTTGCAAAAAATACTCCAAAAAATATGGTAAACACACCCGACGTAACAGATAGAAAGCTGAGTACAAAAGCAAATATCAGATGAAGCATTCATAAAGCCTTGGTACCAAATACTGAAAGGCAGGCAAATCCTCAATCAATCTCAAATAACTATATCAGTCTCTTTGAAGCTCAAAGTAGACAAGCGCCGTATCTTTTGAAATGTAGAGCAAACAGTGATTACAAGAAAACAGACTGTAAAATAAAAAGCAATAGCAGTGGAGCAAGCTGGCATCATGATTTATCCACAAAAATGTGAAACCTCACAGAAAGTTATGGATGACCTCCATACGCAGTTTAGGGTTACAAAAAAAAGAGAAAGAGACATCCATGTTTTCACATATGGTCTCAAGCAAGTTTATGTAATCAGGACCAAAACCAGGGCAGAAATGGACTAATTCCGACTAACTTCTTAAATTTATCGTAGTGTGAACTTAGAGAAAAAAAATCCTTGCAAAATGCAAACCACACAAGTACCCAATACATTTTCTCTCTTCTTAATCATTGATCTATGGTTGACAATTTATAGTTAGATCAGAGTACACCAATTCTACAGGGAGACACATCAAAACAACTTTCAAATTCCATACCAGTAACTCCGCAGAATCTATTGCAAAGCTTCTCGACAAGAGCTTCCATTTGCTTGTCCTAAAAATACAAATAAACATTGCAATCAATCCTATAGAAATAGAGCAAATAATCATGCCAAATTATTAATGGTACCTTCTTAATTGAAGCAATTAAAAATTGCATGATGTTGCAGAATGATTCTTCCTTCAAGTTCTGGCTAGATAACTTGCCAAGGATATCTGGAAGTAAATTATAAACTGGATTGTTCCCTGTAAACATTAAGTGTTAAGGGAAAAAAAAAGTATTATGTGATGTGTCTGCACATAGAAACACGCAACAGATGAAAGAAGCACAACAGTAGAAAGACTAGAAAGAAATTGATAGATGGACTTCTTTATTAGCAACTGATGAAAGAAAAGTTGGGTAGATATACTACCTTTCTTTGACAACTCATGAAAGAAAAGTTTGGCAAGATTTGAAATTCTTTCATCTTCATCTTCCAAACAGATGGCCATTTCATTTATATAGCCTTTCACCTAATAATGATACACGCAAATGAAGCTGACAAAAATCTACCACAAGGAAGCTAAGTTTAAGTGTTTGATAATTCAGACAAACCTTCATCATGTCATTCAGTATCAGATGAGAAAGAACCAATACAGCATTCTTCCGCACAGAAACTGATGGATCTCTTAATCGTGCATACATGTGCTCTGTCCATGGCTCTAACAGATTAGGAAAACGAACTGCCAGATCTCCAAGAGCAACCGTGCAATTTGATCGAACAGTTTCAGATGGTGCATTCTCCACAACCGTGAAAAGAAGCTGGAGATTTGCATCACTAGGAAGTAACATAGACACACGTTTAGAACATTTTACAAAAACTTCAGTAATAAAACAATAAAAGAGGAATTGAGAAAAAGGCTAACCAGAAGTCAGCATCAATTATCATAAAGCGGCATAATGCAAGCATTCCAGATGCTTGTAGTTCAGGGTACTGGAAGAGACACAGAAGATATGTCAGTATCCATTAAATTATGATGGAGTGAGACTACTGACTGGGCATACTAATAGAAGTTTGGAAGGTTCTATTTTCTTTGATGATAAAAGTCTAGAGCCACAGCATCCAAGTAACATATCAATAGAACACGAAACAAACATTTCACATTTGAACTCTGAAGCAACTAAAAACTATTAACTTGACCTGAAACAAAAGTGCATCATTCACAGTCAGTGAAACTTTCAAATTCATACTGGTCCATCTGATTGTGGAGATTCAAACGAGTTAAACAAGGAACAAAAATCAAAAGGGGTGGTATAGTTCTGGTGGTTGAAAGCACAAAACATAGGCAGCGTAGGGGTAAAAATCACCTTCTGCATCAAACTGTAATTCCTACAGAGTTTAGAAAGAAAAGGTGCGCAATGGCCAATCAAGTTTCTTTCACAGGAACGGCCAGATACAATTTCTTTCTCAGCTCTTTCAGATAGTGTATCGAGAAATGCATCTTCAGAAGCTGCTAGGCCTAGCTCTGCATTGATACCATTATCCTGGCAAAAAGAAGAAAAAATGTTATAAAGCATTTGAAGTTTAAAATGGGCGCAGACTTCATCAAAATGATCAATGTGCCTCAAGATCCTTATCACCTTATCTGGACCAGCATTATCTGTGCAATCGCCCTTATCCTCCGTAATCATTTTCTCTCTCTTTGCTTTATCTTTCTGAATCTTGCGGATCCAAGACTCAATGTAAACTAATTGATTCAAAGCTACATGGCTTACAACAAAAAGAAGCCTGCTGAGTTTTGTTACTTGAACTGTGGTTAGCATGTTGGAGCTACCATTTTGTAGCTCATTCCATCCAGTGCAATCAAATACAGAACTAAGAGATTTCTTCACCAGATCAGCAGCCATTTTGTCAGGATACGGTTGGATAGCATAAATAGTAGCTATTGCTCTATCTGCAGCAGCATACCATATATGTTCAGGAAGCCAAAATCCAGTAATTAAGCTTTCTAAGATACTAAATACTCGAGCGCCATTAGTGGATAACAATTTTTTCTTGTCCTCTTCAGACAGCCTCTGAAGAGCAAGGCATGCTGTCCTAGCAAGTAAAGGTTCCACTTTTGCCCAACGCCCAAAGCCTATGTCAATAATGTCTTGTAAGTGAGAACTGAGAACAGAATTTGATGTTTTTGCTGCCATGCATAAAATAGATAAAGCACCACGACTTTGCTCTGCAGTTGTTCCAGCAATATTGAAACAGAAGAAATCCCATAATGCTGACAACTGCAATATTAAAAGAATCACTATCAAAATTTTCCCTTAAGCTTTAGGAAAAAGAGATCGATGAGTTAGGCATCAGACAAGTAAAGCTTATCCATTTGTTATGACAATGGGTGAATTTACATTAAGTCAAATGAGTTGACCAAAGGCAATAGAGCTTATTGAAGTCAACAGAGCAGTCATCTTCAATTCATGCCAGAGATATTAAGCTTTTAGCACCATGTTTTTTTTCTTGAAGGAAAAAAAAACATTAAAAGTGCCACTTATGAATGGAAAAGGATGACTCACTTTGCCATTTTTGTCAGGTTGCAAATGTTTCTAACACAATAAATTTACAAAGCCTTTAATCCTCATCAAGTCTTTGACAAATTGTTGGGTGATCCGAGCTCTTTATTAGTATCAAGTCTCAAATTATATGAATGATGATTCCTTCTTCTCAAATCCTAAATTTGTTAGACAGTCAAATTATCCCACATTACCACAAAAGACGTAATCATTCAAGCAAATCAGCAAAGGATGTTGGTTTAAATGTTTGAAATAACCACTTATAGGTCCAATCTGAATTGAAGGATAAATTACACTTTTTATCTGATATAATGATTATCTTCAGACTCGCTACGGTGTTTCGAATAAAATGCACATTGTAACACTGAGCCCATGTCTCACTAGCTCACGCTTAACAACAATCTCAAAGGCTACTTAATCAGAACACATCACCCAGTACCAAAATATACATCTGATAATCATTTCCTAAATATAATTAAATGAATTAAATTGTGACATGCCCTCTCCACCATGAGCTCCTCGAAGAAATAAATGCAACCATTTTACCATGCTTCGAAAACAAAATTTATAACTTCTTGAGCTATGCCTCACTAGATCTCTTATTTAGCAATTCAGAAGAAAAAACAATTGGAATGATTTTATAGCTTACATACTGTGGTACTCGTTAAGTCGCCCTTGGACATTAAGGCTCCAATTAGGAACTCCAGTGAAGCAAGATCTCCAATATTTGAATCGATAGCAAGATTCAAGAGATTCTTAGCAGTTTCCTCTGGGTTCTTCCTTACGTATATTGTAATGAAAGCATTCTCAACAGCTTCATAAATTGCTTTGTCTTGTGAAAATACCTGCAGATGTGCTCTATTAGGTCAAAATGTTTAACAAATCCTCATTAATAAAGCATCTCGAAATCAGCTGTTGCTCCGACTATACAAAGTTAACATTACCAGTGGCAACATTTTCCGGAGGCAGGCTTCTGAACCATCTATTTGGAATTGTCTGCATCTCATCAGTAAAAGAATTGTGTTCTCGACATCTGTGGCAGAAGATGAAGCCATTAATTGGACAAGGGTTGGCATTGTGGCAGACACACAATTGGAAAATCTCAAGCCTGCCTCCAGTGATGCAACCAAGGTCCTTGTTTGCTCCAAATTCCCAAAATCTGGCACAGAATCATCCATCTGTCCTATCCTATCTTCTTCATGAGGCAAGCAGCTGTCTGTCAGACTGTCATCCTGTTCCTTGTTCATCACTTCACCCACATTAAGGACCTCTCCATCTTCATTGCTACTTTCATCACAGGAAGACACTTCATCCAAAACACTTGTTGGCTGAGCCTTTGGTCCTAGGTCATCTAACTTTTTCTTGTATTGTTCTAAGGTTGCTTCAAAAGAGGCTGCTCGAAGCTGGGGGCCAAAGGGGTTGTGCTGCAACATCATAATAAGTAAATTCAGAGCGGATTTCCTGACAATTGCACTCTTATCCTCTAACCTCCCAGCCGCTACTTCTGCAACCTCATTCCACAGGCCAATTGAAACTGAATGCTCTTCACATAATTCAGCCCAGACCTGAAGCACTCGACTCCTTGTATAAGCTGATACATCCCTACAACGTTCCAATAAGATTTCCAACATGGCCTGCTTGGTTCGGAGACGAATCGACTTAGAACTCACTTCAACTTCACTGTCATCAAAAGCCTTCATGACCAACTTACCCAAGACCCCAACAAGAGCATTTCTCATCTTGTAAGATTCACCTCCAAAATGTGGGATTAATAAGCCAATATTTGTTGAGACCAACTTAGGCATTCTATCAGCGAGTTCTACAAGAAAGCGCCCAACATTTTCAGCCCCTACTGTATCCTTCACATAATCTTTAGGGGCTGTTCTTCCTATTTCTCTGATAAGAGAAGAAGCCATGCTGCCATCAGCATACTTCTTTTCAGCCCAAGCAACTACATCAGCCAAATGGGAAACTGCAAAATCATATTTGTGAACCATGTGCAAAATTGACGCACATGATTGTGCAGCATAGTGGTATTTGGTAGCACATGTCCCAATTATGCGAGTCAAGGCGTCTTTTGTCTCTGAATCTTTTAAGATTGCCACATTTTCAAACACCGAAAAAGCATTTCTACAGCAAACCACATCATCAAACTGAGTTACTATTTTGATCCACTAAAAAGATAATCAGCTCAACAGAAAAAGAGAAAACCTTACATCACAATGAAGGACAAGTAATTTTCATCAGGGTCTGATGATCCAAAGAGCAACGAGAGGTTGATCTCTAATGAATTTGCAACTGAATTCAGTATCCTTGCTCTTTGTGGCTCCCAATTCCACGCACTAACAAGTTGCTTCTTTCGACTACTAGCAACCACCTAGAGCCAACCAAACGTACTCTTAATTGCCCTTGAAATTTCAATATGATACAAAAAGGAAATATACTTTCAAGAAGAGCAATAACGGAAATAAATACACAAAAGGATATCACAAAATCAACTAAATTCAAATTCTCTAGAATCCCTTGAAACTCCACCTAAGATCATTATGTGGCATGTTTGAGACCACAATATTAAAGGATATTTTCGTGCAATATACATCATTAGTTTAAGACTACAAAATTCAAAAGTGCTCTTTACTTTCTTAAACTCCATGTCAAGCCAAACTAAGACAAACAAATTGAAATGGATGGAGTAACAACCTTTGATCATTTTTAGTATCAACTAAACGCACAGGATTACAATACTCAATTACTAGCAAGAAGAAACATTCATATATACAGTTGCATTGACCAAAAACAGTAAATTCATAGTAAAGCAATTCATAAATTTGCACTCCTCAGGAATATACCACATGCATCACACACTGTATCAGATAAAGATAGGAATTTACTTTTGTATTGTTGTTAGAACTCGATTTAGACTCCTCAATGAGCACAATGTGAATGAGGAAGAAAGTGTATATTTTGAAAGCATTTCGATATGATGCAACTCGATCAGCAAGTGAACGCTCATCCTCCTCGCTATCATTCTTCTCATCATCAGCATTTCCATCCTTATTCTGAGACACCCTCAAAAGGGAATCCACAGTAGGGAGCAGAACACTGAGATTGGACCTAAGAGACTCCACCAAATTGAGCTTACAACCGGGAGTAAGGCAAGCAAACTCCTTCACCAGTGAATACACACGGTCAAACACATCCTGCTCCTCCACACAGAAAAGCTCTTTATCCGATAGGTCGAAGGAGACGCCTGTTTGAATTGACAAACAATTGCAAGATTAAGAGAACCCCATATGCCAGAATCGAAAAAGAATGTGAACCCAGATAGAGAAATCGAGAAAAATAAGAGAACCCCTTATGAAAAAATTGAAGAGCGCTCAGTTGGAAACTTCTAAAAAAGAATGAATGAAACTAAAAATTAGGGAACATTGACCTTTCAGCAGAAACCCATTGGAAAAGAACTAACCTTTGACAAATTCTTCCAGTTCAGAAGGACGGAGATTGCTGAGTGAAGTGGGATTTTGAACTGAGAGACGATTGTCATCGGACTCTTCCTCTTCCAGAGAGTGTAGATTTTGGGGAAATATGAAAGGTGGAGCCATTTTAGAGAAATGGGGTGAAAGATTGGAAGAATTTCTACAGAAAACAATGGTGTAAACTTCCTAGATCGGATTGAATCAGCAAAATCTTCGGCAGGACAAAGAAGAAGAAATGAGAAGAGAGAATTTGAAATGAAAAAGTTGAACTGTGGGAGAGCGGGAATATGAAACTATTTTATCCTCATTTTATTTTCTTTTATATTTTCCATCCGTATACGTGAGGGGATCGAAAAAAAGAGCAAGCCCGGTACTAGGGGTCGTTTGGTACAAAAATGAATAATGCAAGGATTAGTAATACAGGGTTTAGTAATGCATGCATTAGTAATGCTGGGATTATTTTTTAGCCCATGTTTGATTTATTGCTTTCCATTTAATTTTGTGTTTGGTTAAAATTCTATAAAAAGTTTCTTTCCAATTATGCCCTTGAACTATTATGAGAATTTCTATTTCATATAACTAAATCAAAGTAGATTATTTTTTTGTAACTTCTAACTAGTTAGGAGAATAATAATTTTCTCATTAGGTTTGCTATTTTCTCACTTGAATTATTTGAGAATAAAAATTATAATCTCTACAAATTCACCACTAATAAATTGTCAATCTTTAGTTTAATAAAGATAGACCATCTGTTATTAAAATAGAAAAGATGGTAACCAATTGAAAAATAGACAATCTATATTTACACATAAAAATTTGGAAAATTGTAATTCTAACATAGTGTGTATATCTTATAAGGTCACTCAACTTTGAAATTATATTTAACGTTTTGTATCAATAAAATCACTCAACTAAATTTATTATAAAAAAATTGACATGACAAAATATTTTTTCGTCTATTATGTAAATATGAAACCACAAATAAATAAAATTTAAAAATTTAATATAGTAAAGTTATTTTTTTTTATATTATGAAAATATGAACCCACAAATAAATAAATTTTGTAAAATAATTTATTTAAATATACTAGTACAAACTACAAATATAAAATCAAGAAAATTAAAAAAAAAAAAAAGGGTATAAAAGAATTTGAGGGACTTTTTTGTCTTTATATATAATCCCATGGTATTAAATCCAAGGGATTAGCTAATACCACCAAATGAGATGTATTAGTTAATACCATGTATGAGGTATTAACTAATACATGAATTAATTAATACATGAGTCCAATTTTTACCAAACATGGTATTAATTAATACCATTCCCCTAATCCCTGGATTAGGTCCCCTAATCCTTCCTACCAAACGACTCCTAAGGGATTATTTGGTATAAAAATAAATAACGCAAGGATTAGTAATGCACGATTAATAATATTGGGATTATTTTTTATTAGTGTTTTGTTCGTGTTTCTCATTTAATCTTGTATTTAGTTTAAAACTCTACAAAAATCAACTTTGAGAATATATTTAGCATCATTGGACTTTATTTTGTATCAATAAAATCACTCAACTAAATTAATTATAAAAAAAAGATTGACATGGCAAAATATTTTTTGTCTATTATTGTAAATATGAAACCATAAATAAATAAAATTAAAAAATTTGACATGATAAATTTACTTATTTTTATATTATAAAAATATGAACCCTAAATAAATAAAATTTGTATACTAATTTATTTAAATAAATTTACTAGTACAAAACTACAAATATAAAACATAAAATCAAGAAAAAAAGTATAAAAGAATTTGAGGGATATTTTTGTCTTTATATATAATTCAATGGTATTAAATCCAAGATATTAGTCAATACCACCAAATAGAAGGTATAAGGTAATACCATGTATGAGGTATTAACTATACATGGATTAGTTATTCATGGGTCCAAATTTCTATCGAACGTAGTATCAACTAATACCATTCCCTTAATCCTTCCTACCAAACGGCTCGTAAGGCTCTCGCTATGTACAGAGTTCGGGAACAGTCCAACCACAAGGGTCTGTTGTATACAACCTTACTTTACATTTTTGCAAGTGACTGTTTTCAAAGCTTGAACCCATGACATCCTAGTCACACAAGGAATCAACTAAATTTGATTTCGAGCTCATTTTTAGAGGGTGGCGTTCTCTCCATGGGTTGGAACTCGACATGAGTCTCATTTTTGAAGTGACACTCTAGATATTTTTTGTTATTTTTAGAGGTCCAAACTCGTTTTAAGTATAATTTTTAAGGCATTTTATTTTCAGCTGTTTGTACTTGAGATATCACGTCTCATTGTGGGGCGACGTTAGGAACAAAATTATATCCTTTTTGAGAGTTCAATCTCCAAATTACTTAAGATAAACTTTAATATAAACTCACTAAAAATGTTATATATTAATGATTACAACATTTATTTACACCCTAAATTGTATACATAACTTAAATCAATTTCATATTTCTTTTTACGACATAATACATTAACGTGTCTTTTAATTTAACTCTAGCTAACATTTGTCCCTTCAACTTTGAGTCAAAAGTAATGCGTAATATATAAAATTAAACAAGAAGACATTCAAAGTTAAGGTAATTTTTAAAAAAATAATCTTTTGATGATCTAATTAATTTGAGCTTGAAATATTTAACAAAACATCCGAAAGAATTGAAAGTAATCTTATAAATCAATACTAAAACATAGTTAATTCATTAAGAAATAAAAAATAATTATAAATTGAATTATTTATAATTATTTATATAGCAACAAACTTTTTTTTTTGAAAAAATAATTCTAAGTGTGCTATTGGTAAATACCGGTGCTTCTCAAAGTTAACATTTTTCATGGCCTTCATCAGATCTGGCTCTCTTTTACGTATGTAATATGTATGTATCTCCTTCTTCTGCTTTTGGTTCTTCCTTTAATCCGTCGAATTTGTGTATTTTTTTTTGTGTATGTTTCATAACTGAATTTGGGTTCTTTTTTTGGGTTCATTTTTTGGGCGTAAAGCCACTGCTTTAGTGGCTTTAGGGTTGAGCCATTCTTGATTGTATGTTGAGTTGTTAGTTCTTGGGATGGGAAGTTGTAAAGTTACAATCTTTTACTAAATTCTTCAAGTTTATGAGTTTGGTGTGCTTAGATGAGGAGGTTGGTCCTCTCTAATTAACTTACGGTTATTTCATGTAAAATGCTATAATTATTTCAGATTTGTTTATGTAGTGCACTTTGTTTTCCCTTACTGTTCTCTTGGAACATATATCAGGTAAGTGTTTTGTCTTCTATTTTGGCTGAAAGGTCTGAAAATTCAAAGGGAGGAACAAGAAAAAAGAGATGAGTGATATAGTGGGGGGACCTGATCCTTCTCCAATCTCTTCAGTAATAACAGAATCATCAAAAAATACTGGTTTTGATGCAAATAGAATTGCTGAAGTGAAAGCTTGGCTTACTTCTCAATTTGATGCTGTGGGTAAAGACGTCCCTGAATTTGAGTACACTCCTCGAAGCATTGCTGAATTACACAAGATTGCCGCTCTTTCGCAAGCCAAAACTCAAGCTTCTGTAATTGTTGCTAATGATTACCGTCAAAAAGCAGCTGAGTACAGGTCCCAAGGTCATACTTTTTCTGTTTAAATTACTTGAGCCGGCATTTGGTTCATAATTGAGGACTGCTGACCCAGGGAGCTGATTGTATTGTTTTGATTGCAGCTGCTAGGATAAGAGAGATACTGGAGAGTGTGGGATTGGCCCAAGAGAGTTTACCATCTAATATTGTCTCATCTGCACATGTCCTTGCAAAGGTTGCAAACTTGTTGGATGTTAGAGATACTGAATTAAGTAGGTAGGTCACCTTTTTTCACTAATTAACAATTTTAGGTTTCACCCCTTTTCATTGTTCTTACTAGGAAAACATTGTAGTTTTCTTGTTGCAGTGGCAGATCTTTCTCTGCGGAAAACAGCAGTAGAAGAGAAGAGAGCTAAAGTGCAGCAGGAATCAAAAGTTCTTCTTGAGTACACTCGAAAGGCAATAGCAAGATTGACCTTTTTGAAAAGGTAAATCTTTTCTTACATCTCATCTCACGCACTCATGAAAGAATGCTGTGGAATGGGGTACTAGATAACACAACTTGGAGTCGACGTTCTTATATCGTTGAGTTTGACTTCCTGGGACTATCTTGCTGCAGTATGTTGTTTCAAGAAATGAATACTTCTCTTACCAAAAGAAATTCTGGGTCTTTAGTTAATCAATGCGATCTTTAATGTCTTGACTATTTTGTGCGTTTTGACAGAACACTCTCACAGCTTGAAGATGATATTGCTCCATGTGAAGCACAAATGGAGAACTGGAAAACAAACTTAGCAATTATGGAGTCAAAAGAGCGGCAGTATTTGCAAGAGTATGGTTATTATAAGGTACTTTACTTTTGTCTTGAATAATTTGCTGCAAATTTACGGATTTCATTTTCTTCTCCCAGTTAAAAACAAGATGCTGTTACAATATTTAGTATTGTCTGTGCGGTTATGAGGACATCTTTTGATGTAGTATATCCCACAATTTGGGGCTTCAAGTTAATTAGTTTTCACAATGCATCCTTTTTAACATTTTGCTAGTATCAATGGAATGGAATATGTATGTATATACGTGCCCGTGTTCATATGTATGTGTATGAATCTCATATCTTTGAGTTGCATTTACTTTTGTGAAGAAGAAAGCTTGATGCAAAAGTCTTTATAGTATAGAGAAGTTTCAATATCCTCAACGTGATAGTTTGCAGCTTTGTGAGTGAGTTTGTTTTATTTTATTTGTCTTCCTCTGTGTCAATAGAGATGGGAGATTTGTTGGTAGCAATTTTTAATGATGAAAAAGTCGTCCGGCAGTGTCTCTCTTCACATTTAATGCAAAACGGATGATCTTGGCATGGTAAAGCCATGATTTGGCTGATCCTTTGAGGTGGTCCAGTGGTTTGGGCTTGGGACTACCATGTTGGAGGTCTCTAGTTCGAAATCCCTTGCCAACGAAAGCAACGGATTTGCCTTCTTGGTTGAGCTCGTCGCACCGGGCTTGCATAGTGCGATTTACCTCTCCTGTGTGGTTTACGAGCTGTTGCATAGGATAGTAGGTTTTACCTTGTGCGCACTCAAAATATAACGGTTGTGGGTTTCCCTTGTCATAAAAAAAAAGGAAGCCCATGAGTTGGCCGGATGTGAGGATCATGAAGGCCTCTGGAGGACTCTGCTATCTGTAAAAATCTTGTACTTTCTTTCTCCTACTGGTGGACAAATGTAAGTGAAATAGTGGTTTAATCAGGTTATTGTGAACCTTAAAGTCAGAAGGTAGCACTTCTAGGACCAGATGTGCGATGGCTGGCAAGGGCTTATGCCAGTAAGGTCACCACTGGAGGACTGGTTAAAGCATGCACATGTACAATTACTGGATGAGCCAGACGGCAGCACCTATAGGACCAGATAAATTGCTTAACGGAAAAAAAATCATTGTTCTATGAAGCAGTAACTCATCTATATAATCTGTCATAAAAGCTACTTATAATGAAACATAGTTTATTTGATGATCTGCCTTTCAGCAGGCAATTTCTTCTGAAAAAACAACAATTTATTTTTATCTGGAAAGATCGTATCCTTTTTTCTTCAACATGCTAGAAACTGTGATCTGATTGTATATCTGTCACCTGATCAAAATTTTGTATTTTCATCTACCTGAAACTGTGAAGTGGATGTTAAAAGGTCTTTGAATGCAGGCTGTACTTAATCGTGTTGGTTACACCCCAGAAATTAGTCATGGGGTATTGGTCGAGATGGCAGAGCATAAGAAGGATCTGGAGAAGAAAACAAAGCCAATTCTTGATACTCTGAGAAGCTACCAAGACTTGCCTCCTGTAAGTATATTTTTTGTTTACGTGACATAGTTCCATTGTTCTTGTCTCTTAAATTACACTGTTGACTTTTCGAGACTTCCATCTGCAGGATAAAGCCTTGGCGGCGTTGGCAATCGAGGACAAGAAAAGGCAGTATGCTGCTGCTGAGAAGTATCTTGAAGATGTGTTGCAGTCTGCCCTTGCCTCCTCAGAGTGACGTCGAATGCTTTTCTTCATACATTCATTTTGCCTTCACTTCAGCTCGTGGTGCCTCGCCTATCAAATATTTGGGAAATTGATTTTCTTTAGACTGTTGTGCTATTTTATCTCTCACTTTTTGTATGTGCCATGACAGTGCATTCTCAACACTGTCGAAAACTCTTAAAATCGACTTACAATGATTGCTGTAATTTGAATAGGAAAAATTGCTAAAGCCTATTTCCTTTGTAGAGTTTTGTTTTCCCCTTCATTTTCATTTCTCTTGTTCGGAAGCAGCCTCTGACAGAAATGCAAGGTAAGGCTGCATACAATAGACCCCTATGGTCGGACCCTTCTCTGGACCCTGCGCATAGCGGGAGCTTGAGTGCATCGGACTTGCCCTTTTTTTCATTTGTCTTGTTATTCTACTGATTTCTTAGTTAATATGAATGATGTTGACGCATCCTCTAGTCTATTATACCCATTCCAAGCCTCACTTGTGCGATTATGCTGCGTATTTTCTTAAGGAGAATATTAAATTGAAAGAAAATGGTATAGAAACGACCTTCATTGTCAAACACAAATTGTTATGCGTATTTTCTTAAGGAGAATACTAAGTTGAAAGAAAATGGTATAGAAACGGCTTTCATTGTCTAACACAAATTGTTATGCGTCTATTCTTAAAGAGAATATTAAGTTGAAAGAAAATGGTATAGAAACGACTTTCATTGTCAAATACAAATTATTATTCTGCAAAAATATTTTTTCCAAAAGATATTTTAAAAAATAAAGCAGATGAATTATGAATATTAATCTAAATGAAGCCAAAATTGACTTTTCTTGAAAAAGAAAATACAGAATAGAGTGAAGTATGAACCAAAAAGGAACTCCAAGTCTTAGTCTTTGTTTAATCTTTGTCTTTGCCAGATAAATTAATTATGTGAGCCATCATGTGGAGCCACAAATTGTTAGCTGGCAATTGTTTTTTGGAGCTTAATTTTCCATTTGTGTTTCTCTTCCCATTACAGGAAAGAGAGAGTTGACTTAGAGTTGTTTGCTGCTACTGCATTTCAGGTTCTCTTATTTTGCTCTTTGTATTAACAGATACATTATTTGGTTTATGTTTTTGTTTTGTCCAGTATAGTTTTTATGTATCTCATGACAATGGATGTTTAATTTCTGAAGAAACAATATGTTTATAGAAATTTCAGGGTAGCCAGTAGGGGAAGGAGAAATCGGGAGGGGGATTATAATGAGGGGTGAAACAAACTCTAGGTGAAAGTTCAAGTAGCCAGTTAACCGAGCTACTAAGATCTCCATGGGCAGAGCATTTTCATCTTTCACCTATAGCAGATCCGATTATTTACTTTCACACTCAAAGGAAGGTCTAAATCTATGTATCTTTGTTTTTATTGGCCTCTTACAACCATTTATTTACTATTAATAAGGAAAGATCTTTCAAAAACAGAACGCTAGAACCGATGTAAGTACGATTTGCTACAAGTAGGGGCCTTGTTTGACATGATTTGAAGTTCAAGTTTTGTTTGGACATGCAGTTTGGATCATTTAAGTCGTATTTTTTTCTAACGAATATGAAAACCCCACAAGTTGTGAAAACGAGTTACTTTGGCCAAAAACATCCTTTAAGTATCAGGCTGTGACCTTTCATTTTTTGTGAATCTTGAATCTCATTGCTGCAGAGAGTGATGGCACTGGAATCGTTCCGTACTAAAAATGTCTCCAAATTGGAGCAGTTATATGCTGAGTTAAAATCTGAAGGTAAGGAAAGGATCATCCTCACTGGGAAAGACGTCGAAATTGAGGACTTAACATGGATTGCAAAACAGTCAAGCGGTCGTGCTATTGTAAAAGGAAAGTTTGATTTCACAATATTGTGGGAGCTGCCCTTTCCAAACAGTGATATTAGAGATATTGATGATGAAAGACTAGCTAGTAAGTTGTCTGCTTTTTCTCCTCCTGATGAGTGGGAGCTTGGCAATAACAAGAAGGATGATACAAAGGAGGAAAAAGAGGCGAGGACGAAAAAGTTATTGGAGGATCAGATGATAAAAATACTGGAAAGCAAGAAGGTCCTCTTGATATTTGTAGACGGAGCAGGTAAAGTGGATGAGCTGAGCATGAATAAGGTATCTCGTCGCATAAAAGAATTAAAGGCTAATCGTGTGCGAGAAATTCTAGTAACCGCGGCACATGACAAAGTCGAAAACCAAGATCTTAAGGGAGTTATCAAAGTGGAACATAAGAAGGACCAAATCAATGGCAATGAGTTACTTTCTTCATGTTGTGAACTTATTGGAGAGACTATCTATAGAAATCCAGGTATGTAATAAACTTCAGTTCGGACTATCCACTGATATGTTTTAATTACAAAGTACTTACTTTAGACATATTAATAATACAGGGCTACAGTTGAAGTTGCTGCTGGAAAACATCTTGATTGACTTCTGTTCCCACGAAAACAAATTCCCTTTTAAGCGTGGAAGTGTACATTACAGTGAGTTGATCACTTACTGGATACTCGAAGGCTTTCTCGGTCCTTTCGATTGTTTTGAGAATGCTTACGAGAAGGGACACCGTGTTCTTATGGCGCTTGCTCATCATGGCTTCATTGAAAAGCTACATGCAGGATTTGTTAGGAAAAATAGGAAAACATCGTTTCTGAGTGCTTGCAATCGTTGTAGAATGGAGGAGACTATCCGTCTAGGTCTGGCGAATGTTTTTGAAGGTGATCTTGGACGAATTGCACATGCAGATGGGATAATAAGAACACTCGGTAAGGTTGAAAAAGAGAAAAAAGCATCAACATTGTTGATTGATAGGAACTTTCTCAACGAGGAAGTCTCGGTTGATCTCTTTCAATCCATGGGGGAAATAGAAGCTCTTGTAATCTTCAACCCCACATCCAAACCCGAGCCATTATCCTTGGAGATGCAGAATCTTAGACTTCTTGTTCTTAGAGGTTGCAATTTTTTAGGGGGCATTGAGAATCTCCTGAAACTAAGACCAACTGAAGCTGACTACATTTCATTCCAGAAACTATCTGTTCTTGAAATATCTGGTCCTAGCCCTTCGTTAACATTCCCCGACAATCTTTTTGAACATATGCCTCATATTCAAAGTCTTAATCTGTCATCTCTTCAAGTTGCTTCACTGCCCTCATCCCTTTATCATCTCACTGAACTAGTTTGGCTCATTCTGAGGAACTGCTCCAGCCTAAAGGAAATAGGAAGTTTAAAAAGAATGACAAGACTTCAGGTTCTTGATCTTTCTGGTTCAACATCTCTTGAAAAGTTCCTTGACAAGAGATTTGAAACAAATAAGGAGCTTCAAATGCTTAATCTTTCAAACACCAAAATAAAAGTTTTACCTGTGATCAGTGACTTGACGGAGCTCACCTATCTCTTGTTACGTGATTGTAAATCACTAACTAGGTTACGCATGATTAGTTCACTAAGCAGCCTGAGAATTCTTGACTTGTCAGGTGCCACAAATTTTGTTGAATTTCATGATCAGTCCCTAGAAGAACTTGGTTCTCTAGAAGAAATAAATGTTTCACAAACTCAAATCGAGAAGCTTCCTTCAGATATCTGCAACATACATCGTCTCTCTTTGAGGGGGTGCTCCAAGTTGAAAGAATTTCCACACCTTAAAAACCCCGATCTCCTTCAATTTCTTGACCTTTCAGCTACAAATTTCATTAGTGTGCCATCCATCTCCAATTTTACTAAACTTAAAGAGCTGTTTCTTTCATGCTGCTACTCATTGGTGAAATTGGACGGATTAAACTCATTGAAAGATTTGCTGGTGCTTGATCTTTCAGGTTGTAAGGCTCTAACAGACTTGGCGGATAACTCATTTGAAAACATGCATTGCCTTCAAAAGCTGAACCTTTCTGAGACAAACATTGAGTATCTTCCATCCCTGTCACATTTAAGTGATCTTCGCCGTCTTTTTCTACAGAAGTGCACTAAATTGGAAAGATTTCCATCTCTTGAATCCTTAACAAACCTGGAGGAGCTAAATCTTTCTGGTCTCAAGTGCCAAGGAGAAGTTGATTTCTTGAAGAATATGGTGAATCTTCACCTTCTTGATATTTCTGAGACGGGAGTAACACATTTGCCATCCTTGTCAAACCTCAAAAAGCTTAAGAATCTTTCGCTTAGAGGTTGTCAGCACCTTCCAAATCTGGAAGGAGTCACAACGCTTGAAGTTCTTGATCTTTCTGGATCTCGCATTGTAGACTTGCCCTCCTTCGAGGATTTTCACAATCTTCGTTGTCTTATCCTCAGAAATTGCCCAAACATAAAAGAGTTCAAGGATCTGGAGATATCTGAAATCTTGAAGGCACCGATTGAGAAACTTCCTTATAGTATCTCAACGTTGACTTGTTTGAATCACCTTGAGCTACCAAAGATGAAAGATGGAGAAAATGAAGATGGAAACAGAATATGCCACCCAGAGGAGCTTCTTCACTGTCCTTGGAGGATCTCCAGCTGGCCACTTGAAGCAGTTTCCAGCAGTCGTATGCTTGGCATATTTGTGGATGATTTTCAAGTTCTTCAACTCCTGAAGAACAATCCAACTATTGGCAAAAACTTCCATTTCACTGTTCATCCCATTGAGGAGAAAACTGATAATGGTAGTAAGTATTTCTACCAAAATGAACTCTTCCATAGAGATACCTTCTTCCGAACAATGAAACTTTGCCAGTGCAAGGAGGAGGGGAGAGAGTGCCACTGCAGGAAGCTAGAGCGATCTCTGGAGATCCGTGGGTTCAGTGATTACCCCCGTGGTCTTGAGCGTGTAGCATCTCAAGCTGAATTTCTTTTCTTGATTGATAACCAATTCATCAAAAGCTTATCTAGCTTGGGTTCTGAAAGCATAGGAAAGATGAAATTCTGCTGGATAGAGGGATGCAATGAAATGGAAAGCATTCTTGGTGGAGAGGAAGTGGCCGATAATAATCAGGGGAGTTCAATGGAGATTGTTGAGGTCAGTACTGAAGTTGAGCATAGGTTGGAGATTTTAAGGGTATCTCATGCTGCTTGTTTGAAAAACATATGTAATGGCAGCAACCTGCAAGGCCATGGATTAAGATTTCTCAAATGTCTGTATCTGGAACACTGTCCGGAACTCGCAAATTGTTCTCCATCTTATTGCCTGGACAACCTACATATTCTTCAAATTAAATTCTGCGAAAAGTTCAGGATTCTGTTTGAAGATGAGCAATTACGACAACCTTCGCTGCCGAAATTGCACACATTATGTTTGTGGGCACTACCAAATTTGGAGAGCATTGCATGTAAAGCGGAATCATTGCAGACCTTGAAGGTTGGAGGATGTCCAAAGCTTGAAAATGTTAATTTGTCAACCTTACATTCAAGAAACCTTGAGATCCTTCAAATCTCTTCCTGCGATAACTTAAGGGACATTGTTGCTGCATCTGACTTGCCACTGCCAGGAAAGATGATCATTAGAGGATGCCCAAGTTACAGTCAGTAGAGAAAGATGGCTTTGTATGAGACATCAAGAGAGAGTATCACCTTTTTGTGAGTTGCAGCTGCCATGTGGACGAAATTAAGTTGTTATGCGTCTTTTGGTGATTGTATTCAATGTGTTTTGATGAATGGTTGGTGGACTGCTGATGTTTCTTTCTGATTGAGATTACAATATTTTACCATCAGAGGCTTGTATGACGCCTCTAACCCCTAGTTTGGATGGTTATTGCTCGTTGTATCATATTGTATTGTTAGCTTGAATACAATATGTTTTGATTGCTACTTGAATTTCATTGTATCGTATCATAACAACGGAAAGATTCATTTTGTGTAACGATGTGGTTGCGTCGCTACTTTAATATCTTTTTCTCATTTTTGACTTTATTTATTGTTTAATAATTCTATTTTATGATTTACCCTACTTCACCTATCCTACAAATTCTAGTAGGCTTATCCTTCAAATTATAGATGTAGAGCATTATGTTACGACGGAAAACAATACCATCTATCCAAACATTGTATTTATTGGAACAATACAATATAATACATCATGAAACAATACTAACAACCTTCAAATTTTTTAAATATAATTATTGAATGTCGTTTGAAAATTTCAGAGTAATTTTTTTAAAAATCATATCAGCCACATTAAAAATCTGAAGAAAAAAAAGAAAACTTTAAGCAAATAAAAATAATACAACCTTTACAAATGCTATTTTATTGAAGAAAACATTCTCCTAATATATATCTATAATCTCATATCTACTCTATTCAAAGTAAGAACATCTAATGCTAAAAGAATTGAATTATCAAAATGTCAATCAAAAGCTAAACGTCTTTTTTACTCTTTAAACTCAAATTAATTCATTGAAAGATTGCAATGCATTTGGGTAATTTAAATACAAATAATTATTCCCAACGCCCTATTTTATATAGCAGTGTTTGACTTGATATGGTGTTTAAGAAAAAAAGAAAGTCTTTTGAACTTTATGACCTAAAACAATCCTTAAATATCTGTATGGTAAAAAGGAGAATTTTAAAGTTATTGTTATTTCTACTTATAGTAAAGTGACATCCTTTTTGGGACGGACTAGAAAAGAAATAGTGCTACATAAAATATTAATTAGCTCTTTAAACACAATAAAGTAGTTAGAATGCTAGATAGACATAATCGGATGAACTAAAAGTTTGTTGATGCTTAAAGAGTTGAATAAAATTTGATCGTATAAAAACGGAAAAACTACTCATGATAAATACATAAGTACCCCTTATCAAATAGTAGAGGCGAAGGCACGTTCCCAAAACTAGTATGCATAAAAGTGGACTCTTGATATATGCAAAGAAACAGTGTACATTGGTAGAAATGAACAAGGCATTTTGTTTTAGTTGGCAGTTGCAGTGCAGTCATCTGTCTTATGGATGATGACCTTGAGTGGTTCATTTCCCATATCTTCTTGTTCTAGCGCAATGCTCAGGGCTGAAACTTCAGTGTCTGTGTTGCACCACTTCACCTCTATCTCCTTTAGTGTTAGATGATCAACAAATATAGGGGAGATCTTCTTTAGTTTCTTACAGTTCTGCAACTCCAGTCGCTCAAGGATTGGTATCGCGTCTGTAGACAAGTCCCAATCCTCCAAGTCTAGTGTATCTAATTTCAACAACTTAAGTCGGGGAAACTCATAATCAGCTACCTCCCATCGAGGACCCTCAAAGGCTTTATTCAGCAATTTCAAGACCTGTAGATTGGGAAGTCTCCAAAGAATTGACATTTGATCCCATGGCAGGCGAAAACCTGACAGGGTCAACCTTCTGAGGTTTAAAGGGAAACTGAACTCACACGTCTTTCGGACTTCACCATGGTAAAGTAGCTTGAGAGAGTGAGCATGCTCAAGGATTTTCAGGTTGGGAAACAGGTTCTTCCCCCTTAATGAGTCCCATGATTCCAAAAAGACGCATTTCAATTTCTCAAGACGTACTAATCTTCTCAGTATCTCTTCTGAATCTTTCCCGTAACTAAGCACTGGGGTCGACATTGTTCTCAGATTTGGCAACACTTCTTGTTTATAGTCATGGGCACCGAAAGAAGAACGATTGCTTATATGCAGATGCCTCAAATTTGTCAGACTCCAAATACTATCAGGTATTGCAACTTCTCCCTGTAATCCTATTGTAACGAAAGTTTCCAATTGCTGGAGGCTGCCAATTGAAGATGGGATTGAAGTCATTTCTCCCCGAACTTCTAAGTACTTCAACAGGATCATCCTTTCAAGACCAACTGGAAAATCATTCCCCACATTTATGCCCCCTAAATCCAAAACTCTAAGAAGTTTGAAGTTTTCGTGTAGAGATGAGACATGAGACCTGGAAAAATCAGATCTCCTGCCAGTTAGCACCAGGCTGCGGACAAGTGGACCAGATACTTGTAATGAAATATTGTCCCACCAATCAGATGAAATGAACAGCCGACGATGCTCACATGTTAAGGAGAGTGGGATATTGGAATCATTAGAACCACCACCAAGGGGAGTTGAGACGTCGCCATACCCTTCCATCAGCTGGAAAAAGTTCTCCTGTTTGGCTTTAACTAAACAAAACTTATGCAATCTGTCATGGACTTTACACCGTTTAACCGAACCTTCTGAGCTGTGTTGGCAGACCACTACAAGACCCTGTTCAATCATGTGCATTAGGTAATCCATAGCGACATCCTCAAAGCCCTTTGCTTCAGTTTGTTGAATGAAGCCTTCTGCAGTCCACAACCGGATCAACTTGGATACTGGAATTTCTTTCTCTGACGAAAATGCTCCAAAATAAAGGAAGCATTGACGGAGATGATCTGGTAAATCGTTGTATTCTTTTTCATTAGTGGTGAAAAGATATTCATCAATCTGGTTGCTCTCCCCAAATTGTATCCAATCGGTTTTTGTCCTTGTTCTTGCAAGAATACCCGCCAACCAAACTACCATGCGAGGTATCCCGTGACATTGTTTGACAATGTGCTTTCCTGCTTCCTCCAGTTCTGAAGGACAAAATTGTTGTGGAAATATCTTCGTTTTAAGTAATTTCCAACTCTCATCTTGTGTAAGAAATTGGAGAGTATGTATTCCAGCATTCTGCACAGCAAATGAAGCTATTTGATATGATTGAGTGGTGATGAGAATTCTACTTCCTTTGTGTTCGTATGGAAACAGCCTTCTCAAATCTTCCCATGCTGCAGTATCCCCCAGATTATCTATTAAGATGAAGAACCTCTTTCCTTTCAAAGACTTATATAGCTTCGCTCTCTGATCTTCATCTCCTCCAATAGATGTGCTAGGGTATTGATTAGAGATACTGTCCAACAGTGCAAGAACCATTGTTTCTGTGTCACATACTTGAGGAACAGTAATGGCTGCACGAATATCAAAGCGGTTGACAACATGCTCATCGTCGTAGAGACTCATGGCAAGAGCTGTCTTTCCCAGTCCAGGATTGCCAAGAATTGGTATAACACTTAACTCACGATTTTCTGTTATCAGCTGATGCCTTAATTTGTCCATTTCGTCCTTCATCCCCACCAGTTCCTCTCGCATAGCATGAAGTACCACGTCTGTGGAGGGCCTCGTCGAAGTAAGGACCTTTTGATCAGTGACATTGCTCATCTTTTTGTCAAACACCATGACCTCCCTTCTGATTCTCTTCATCTCTTCGATGACATCAATAAAACAAAGAGAAGGGTAAAATGGATTACCATCTCTTACCAATGAGTCAATGCCATATTCAACTCTGTATGCAACAGTTATTATTTGGGCTGCAAGATTCCTCTGTTTCTCGTGCTCATGTCGCCTCTCTCCATGTTTTTTGAGAAAAGAAGTTAGGAAATCCAGCTCGTCAGTAATTACCTGTACACGACGCCTCAGGCAATTGAGTGGGCCTGCGTGCTGGTCAAGTAGCTCTCTCAAATTTCTGATAAAACCCCAGTCATCAATCCTTATGATATTAACCTCAGGCAATGCCAACATGTGAGCTCCAATCTCCGACTTAAGGTGCTTGATCTTTTCGATTAAATCAACAAGTGTAGTTTCTGCTTCGGCAAGCTTGTGCTTTTCCACTTCATCGAAATTAAAGAAGGAAAAAACAGTACATCCCACCTTAACAGCCAGATCTTGAATACAGGTGAACTGACCTTTCAATTTTAAATGTTCTGTATAGTGCTTGAAAGGATGTGCATCAGAAGTGCTCCAATCTCTCAGCTCTCCCAAGAGAACTTGAATTTGATCAGACTTGTCACTCTCAATGAATTGGTTTGGAGGGTCCTTAGCGAAAGAGCTGAGGAAGGTGAGCTCATGGTGGAGGGCTTCAAAGTTAACCTTCAACGAATCAATCCAAGGCAGCTGGTTGTCTTGTAGCTCTGTCAGGCAATCTTTGAGTGTATCTATGAAGGATGCCAATTCTGGATCTGAAATGTCAGTCTCTGTTGTTAATGGACTCAATGCTTCGAGGACTCCCACGTAAATCTTTGTGTTGTCCGGAGTAATGGGCTTAATTTTCATTGTCAGTTCCTTGATGGTACTTTTACTGTTTTCATCTTTTTGGTCAAATGAACACATGAAAGCAAGACATGCCACTTCTATAGCTATAGTTTCAGCAAGATTGGAGAGATCTTTTAGCTTGTCATGATCCGTGCAACGTGTAGCTACAAAGCTAAGAAGATTTCTCAAGAACCTTAGCTTATTTACAAGTTGTTTGAGTTCTTCCTTTGCAATAGAAGTGGAAGAGTCCAGATAGCGAAGCAGATCCTTCAGATTGTCAATCAGATTGTTCACGAACTCCACCACCACCCGTGTGTCCGACTCAGGAGAAGACTTTGCAACTTTAATGTAAGCCTTGTCAATCTCTGGCTTGAGAAGTTGTATGTGATGTAATACTTGAGGAAACCACTGATCCAAATTTTTTTCTCTGGCTTTAACACCACTTGGAAGAATGGATTGGACGTGTCTAACTGCATTTCTTGCTACAACTTCGATTTGCAGTAAGAGAAGTTCCAAATTCTCATCCTTCCTGCTGCGTTTTGCATTCCACCAGAGAAAAGTTTTCAGGAAGACGAGCTTCTGTTTAAGCGTGGAGGTTTGAGATTTTCCCAGCTCCTGAGAGCTCAGCAGGCGGATCAGATGATTCAGGGAATGGTTAACAGAGGTGTATGCCATTGTAGTAAGTCAATGTTTGGGCAAAATTTTAGGGAGCTCTAAACCAGTTTTTTCTGCATATACTACACCCTTGACTTACAATCTCAGTTTTTAATTATTACTATTCCATCCGTTGCACTTTATGTGGCACGCCAATTCTAAGAGTAAAAGGAAAATTTTAAAGTTAAATTATAAGATGACATTATTTTTGTGACGGACTAAAAAGAAAAGGTTGCGAATAGAGGGAGAAGTATTTTTAAGTTAACAAGTGGACCCCATCCTCCAAATCCTCTGTCTTCTTCCACCCCCTTTCCTACCTTTCTTCTTCCTTGTTCTCACTATTTTCAGTTTCTTTCCCCCTCCACCAATCAACAAAAGAAACATGATGTTGTCTCTATGAAAATATCCTAAAATCCTTTCATATCCAAGGCTTCCCTCAATATATCATACAAAAAGGAACTCTCGTAGCACCACTGAAGTTAAGTATAGAAGTGAGAAATGGGTCAATATACGTGTGTGGACGATACGTTGAAGTGTTCTGAATGGCTGGAGAATTACAGAAAATTGAGTGATCCTACCACAATCAATCTGGTCAAGATGTACCTAAGATTTCTGAAGGCGTTTCTGGTATCAGCAGAAAAGTTGTCGACTAAAGAAGACACTGATCTCATCAGTTATGTCCAAGATTGGGTCCAAAATGCTGGAAAGACCATACAATCACTTTGTGCCAACGCGGTAGAGGAAAGCAAAGTAACTGAGGCATGGCGTGGCAAAATCGAGGATCTCAACTCGAAAATCAGAACATCTTACAGATCTTTTTTACAGTTGGATGCTACAGTGAGCAGTATCTGTTTGGTGGAACTGATTGACTCAGTATCACAAAATCTGAATGATGGTCTTGGCCACAAGATCAAATCTATTCATGATTCTATCAAGGAACAAATCGATATTCTTCAAGTGAAGTTCCGGTTTCTAAGGAATTTTGCTTGGTTTAGCTCGCAAAGCTGCATCGAGCATCACAAGTTAGAAGATGTCTTAAGAATAATTGAAGTCGTGGCAACCACTACAACATGTTTCTTGTTCCAGTGTTTGTTCGAGGATACGGATACAACATTAATGGAAACCAAATTCTCTCAGGTCTTGCTGACAATTCAGCTCATTGAGCCAGAGTTGAGGTATGCATACTTCAGAAGCCTGAAGTTTTCATTGCCATCGCTGCTGGAGAACAATAGTTCCATGAAAATTGAAGATGCTATCTGCTTCCTCCGTTGTTTCCTCAATGATCTGAACGAGATCCTAAGCCCCAGAGCATATCTGATGGCTTCTGCCAGAGATCATGTGTGCAACCTCTGCGAGGAGCTCAATTTTTTGATAGCATTTCTGATGGATTCCCCAAAGATAAATGTGGAGGTTCTCTTGGCACGTACCAAAGAAGTGGTAACAAAGACAGCACATGTCGTCCTCTTGCTTCTTGTAAGCAGCAAGAATGAAGACGATGCCACTGGAGACGATCCTAACTACCTATTATTTGATCTTCTAAATGAGATTAATCTCATTAAGAAAGAGATAATTTCAGAGAATTATCTTCATATCTGGAAGTCAGTAAGATCAAACCTGATCCCAAAGGTTAATTCAATGGGATTAATTGATTTTCTTTTAGGAATTGTTAATGTGGTCCTTGATAACAAGACTGATTCAACTGATTTCGCAAGGCATCAACTTGAAATAGTCAAAGCTGAGCTAGTATCCCTCAGATCTTTACTTAGCATCAATGATCTTAAAACGGAGGTCTTGGATGTGGTGCACGAGGCAAAACATGCTATTGGGGCTCTTATTATACGGGAAAGTCCTCGTTGGCATTGTTTGTTACAGCTCTCCAACGTTACAGAAAAAATTCAGGATATCAACAATGAGGTGGCTGCTAAATCTGTTGAGAAGAAGATTGTTAAGATTGGGGGTGACACTGGTGCACAGAATTCGGATAGTTAAAAGTGAAATGCAAGTCTGATGGCAATACTTTTCATCATTTTTCAAGTTCGCGACTGGTCTTAAGTATTTTAGAGAATCGCCTGTTAGATCATCAATGTTTCATCATATATTGCTTCTATAAATTGAGCAAAGAAGACTGAATAAGGAATCAAACAATTTACTCAGTAGCTCATTATCATATTCTGTTGTTCATGTTCCTCTTATAGAGAAAACTTGTTTAATCCTCTTGGGACACCAGACAGTGCTTTATTACTGTTGTATTTTTACCTGTAACTTCAAAAGGTTGACAAATTGTACCGCGCACTAATAAAAACATAATTGTATTGGTCATGTTCTTACATTAGCATAAGAATACTAAAATATTATACGAAGACCAAGACTATAGGCTGGCTTTGCAGAAGAAAAAATATTATAGAAAGGCCAAGACTTTAAAGACTCCATTAAACAATATTTTCTATCAGAGAAAGGCCAACACCTAAACCAATTGACCAAGACTTGTCATTGATTCATTCTTAATAATATAACATTTCACATTTCAGATCCAACTAACATTTCATTTGTATTTGCAAGTTTAAGCTCATTCCCACCAAACTCATCACTTATGCCCCCAACAACTTTTCGAAATTTACATCTGCTGAAAAAGTGTGTTGGAATATATGCATCCACTACAGTTAAGGACCTGGTCCCTTGACACACAATGAGTAGTAAATAGACAAATAAAGACAAATAGTAAGAACACTAGATTTTACGTGGAAAAACTATTTGCTCAAGATAGAAACAACCACGACATGTCCCACAAGATTTTCAAAACATCAAAATCTACTAAGATGCAAGAGCAATGTAGTCAAAAACAACCAGCTGTTAATTTGCACTACGCCTCTCCACCCCCTTGCTTAACAACCCTATTACAAGACTTAGAGCATCAGCAGATCACATTTAATTAATGTAGACTTCTATCCAAGAATTCAAGGTCACTACTAAACACGAATTCTAAAGACAAAAAGACTTTGACACATAATGATCAAGATTCCTTTATAGATTAGGAAGTTGATCTTACACGACTCTTAGCAAAGAATAAACCATTAACTAAAGAGCTCGCCATTGATCTTACAAGACTCTTAGCACGCCATTGACCTGTTCCCAGTTTGTACCAGAAGTTTGTTAATCATCAAAACATGACACACAATAACAGTTTATGTTAAACAACAATAACAACTAATGTTTGTTATGACAAAAGAAGTCATTTTTCAACCAGAAAGTTAGTTTTTGTTGATTGATTACCAAAATACAGAGACATAATTATAGATACCAGATATATTTAGAACTCAAAAAGATTATCAAACACCCTTCCATTTGCTATAATCCAACATCAGCTTGATCCTTTATTTGCAAGGATCAAAAGATTACAAGGTAGTAATTTGAATCAACAACAGTGACAGGATGATTAATTATAACAGTAATACACGGAAGGAAAGACAAATTAGCTCTTCAGACATACAGACCTACTTGCTTAAGGATCCCCAAGAGTTACTCTGCAAGGTGATATAATTGCAGCATCGTCTTTTTCCAGAATCTGACAACCACATTTGCGGCAAATATGTAAACTACACACTGTGCAGAGAAGGGCTTCCGTCTCATTCAGAGGGTCTTCACATACACCACATTTGGACTTAAATTCACCTTTTTCAACCAATTTTAGAGAGTGGTCAGCAATATGGATCGTGCTACCAAACTTGATATTGCGAGTTGGACCATGTCCAGGGATGCAACGTGGATGGAAAGATTGATCACATTCCCTACAATGATAGAGCCAATACTTGGGATGTGCAACTGCTTCGCAGATCTCGCACATGAATTCATCTGGATGGTCAGTGAAAGGGGGGAAAATGAGGGTAAGTGGGTGTTTATCCCATTTGTGGGTGGCAGTTGGCGGCAATAGAGCACAATCATTTCCAAGGTAGAAACCACAAGCTTTACAACCATATGAGCGATCAGAGAGGTCTCCGCCACAAGCACTGCATTTATCATTATTGGAAACTAAAATTCGACGAAGGGGGTGCCTATGTGATCTATGAGCAATAGCATCAGGTATTAAGGCACACTTCATATCGATGCTGAAGTCGCATTTTCTCTCTTTGCATTCAAACCACCAACCATTAGTATCTAATTTGCAATGGCTGCATTGTCTGGAGAAACAGCAATACTCTGGATGCCTTATGTAAAGTGGATGATCCGCGTGAAATGGATGATACAGCTCTAGATCACCCGGTAACTGAGAGCAAGTTACATGTAGAAAGTAACTGCACTCTTGACAACTATAATACCGCCCATCAACAATAGGCTCAACACAACCATCACAAATTAATTTATCCTTGTTTGTGTTGTTTGAGAGAAGTAATGAATGCATCTTGTGTTGAAAATTGTCAATCTTTGACGGCATTACATTTTCTAAGATGCCATTTTGATTAAGAAACCGTACCATAAGTTGCACATTTACATTAGCCTCCGGCATCAGGGCCAAGTTCAACTTCGGGAAGGTCTCGATGTTATCATCAGCTACCCTGAAACCGTAAAAAAAAACAAGCAGGGATCTTAGTATCTCAGTTAGTTTGCTATAAATAGATCTACGAAGGGGGGAAATGTCCTTACATTTTCTTTTTCCCGGCACACTTAACATGTACAAAGAATCTGCAAGGGCCACAAAGATAAACCCAATGAGAAGAATTGAGATATTCAGTGCAGACATCGCAGGAGAGATTGAAGTTTCGAAATTCTTCTGGAAGGGAATACTCAAGGGATAGCTTGTGTACATGATCTTCATGGTTGAACTCAGGTTTCAAATTAGCACAGCTCTGATGGATCCAGAATGGACATTCAGTACATAGATAAGAGGCCTCTTTATCGTCTTCCTTACCACAAGCATCACACTTGAAAGTGGCGCCCCTTCGCTGTAGAATTAGGAAATGATCATGTTGTTTCGGGCCTCCTGCAGGATTCTGTTTCCATTCTTCTATTCCACGAGCACACGAGACATGTACCCTGAACCTACACATCTCACAACCATAAATATTGGATTCTTTGCAGCTCAGGAAGCAGATGTTGCACGGAGAGTTCTTCCGCTCCACGAGCTTCAGCTGGTGTGTGTGTTTGGGAAGTCTGAATTCTTGGGACAGCTTCTCAATCTCTGCCATTTCTAACTGAAAAGTTTCAGGGGAAGAACTGAGGATCAATGGGATATTGGGGAGAGTATGTCAAACCTTTAGCTTGCTGAGCATATGCCTCTATTTTCTATTATGATCTGCTATTGTCTCCCGAAAACTGTAGATCGCCCTGATAACATAAAAGATAAAATTTACGTATATTCTATTTTTTACTATAATCGATATGTTGTTGTTACGACTTTGATTTACTATAAAATATTTAATGGATTAAATATTAATCATGTCATCTTCTCAAAATGGTGTCTTCAATAAACATAACTACAAAAAAATAAAAATAACCAAAAAGAAAAACCAAAGAACGTGGGCTGTTAATTAGAAACCACTTGATTTTCAATAATACCATCTTGGCTTTTGGTTTTCCAAATACATCAAATCTCTCCGGAGATTTACAGCAAAATTTACTTTTAACACTTTAACTACACGAATATTTAAATATTCCTTCAATTATTTTCAAGTGAATTTAGTTCCACCGCAAGAAGCTGACACGGCAAAAAATTAATCAAAAGCGTGTCTTTAATTCTTTTTTATAGAGTAATTAAGAAAACCACCACCTACCCCTGCCCCAGCTCTTTTTTCTTTCTTCAAAATACCCCATCCACCCACCCATTCACTCTCCCACCTCTATTTGTTTAAGTAGTGAATAATTTATATTATTATTGTACTATTTGTTTCATCCTTTTATTTTAACTCGATGAAAATGACTTTTGAATTTTAACTGGTTATGAGAGAAAGTTCCCGAAAAAAGTCGGAAAATTATGTAGAAACTCTATATTTCTTTTTTCATTATATTGGATGTATATATTTTTTTTCGGGTTTTTTTTTTGTGGATTTTCTCCCTCATTGGATGCTCCTTGTCACACTTTTAAAACTTTTTTTGAAATTGTTGCATTTTATTACTCATTGCAACTAGTTGAAAATAAGTTAGGCAAATTGTAGTTCAATGGACAAACAAAATTTAGACTATCTAACTTATGAAGAACAATACTTCCTCGGTCTCAATAATTGACAATTCAAACTATTTACAAGATAAATAAGACTGTATGATTAAAGATAAATTTATTTGAATCTCGAAATTCGAAAATTGTCACATAAATTGTAACAAATTATTTAACAAGAAACGCAGAAGAGCCTAGAGATGTTGAAACAAAAACAAAAAAAAAAAAGCTACTTTCCCACAATGAGTTTTGCCCTAGCATGACCTTCACTAATTTGGAAATTGTTTCCCAAACCAAAATGAATCATTAACAACCAGACTAAAGTGATAAGCTGTCCTCCTTTGGAAAGCTGTTGGCAATGGTCATAGGCTTTGCAGTTTATAGCAGCATGGGACAGCATTTCAACCCATACTTTGCTTATTAGCTCCCATTTATCGATGTCAGGATGAAGCTCTTCCAGCTCTTTGGCTAGACGACGTCCATCAAACAAGGCTGATTTACTTCTATCTCCTTTCACTTGCACTGGCTTCACCACCGCGTTCACTCCAAGGATTGTTTTACAAGCTCTTGCATGTTTCTCCTCTCTACTAATTGGTTTTGTTCGCTTTAGGCATAGGCAATTACAGGAGCATAGCTTGCCTTGATTATCCTTCATTATGTTTCTGTTGAGGAAGAACTTTTCAGCTTCAGCACAAGTGTCTCTGTATCTAATCTGTCCGATGCCTGCCACAGCCGACATCATTGAAGGCTTCATCACGAGGAGATAGAGCATATAATCTGAAAGAATCTTTGATATCTTGCGGTAATTGACATGGGAACTCTTTGGTTTATCACCATCATCTTTACTATAACAGAGTTCAGTAGCAATGTGCCATACTAGAAGGATCTCGTCGAAATTAGACTCAGTAATATAGGGCAGAAGATGACTAGAGCTATTGGCACGAAGAGTCCAATCTCCTTTGGCTAACCATATTTCCTTTGCTGTTTCTAAATCCTCCGCGAGTGAAGATTTGCTCTTTATTTCTTCGTAGATGAAGTCCCTCAATTGGTCAGTGAATTTCTCAGGCTCAACATACACCATTCGATTCATTACATCAACAATCCCAAACCATTGATATATGCTTTCCCTGCGCTTGGAGCGCCCACGCACACAATAGTTAATCAAGTTGAATTGTGAAACGGATTCAGCCCACCTACGGCGCCAACATCCACAAGGTGGTGTACACAAACGCCATAACACATACCCCTTTTTCTTCAGGGCAACTGTCGTCCAGTCCGAGTAAAGGAGCATAAAAAAGGAAGCGAAATCCAAGAAAAGAGCACCAAGGACGAGTGTGTAACTTACTCCGATCTCCCACCCTGGAAGTCCCCCTTTATCCCAGCGGTAGAAGAGGATCGCGGCAGCAACTTCAAGAAGGAAACAGACTGATCGTAATGCATAACCCAAGCAAGAGTTCGCCACAATCATTTTGGTAAAAAGAACATCATAAATGAAATTGAGTTCAGCCTCAATAACTTGAAAAGCATACTCCGCTTTTAAGCTGAGGAAGAAACTCCGGCTTTCATTCCGTTGGCGGAAGTCAAATATGAGATCAACAACTAGTCCTTTGAATTTCTCAAAGAAGTAATGAGCTTTTTCCACTACCTCAAGATGAGATAGCTCTTTTTCAACGGACTTTTCCTCCTCCTCCAAATTGCCATAGAACTCGTGGATCATCTCTATGTCCGTGGGAAGGTTAGCTGCTTTCTTCGAAGAGTATTCGTCCATCAGCTTGGCATAGTTTGGTCCGGCATCAGGTTCTTTCATAATGGAATCTCGAAATCGATCTAAACTTGCAAGATACAGAGCCCGAATACGCTCACCATACTTGATAACTCCAACAATAAATATGAGCACAGTTGGGAGCCACAGCTTGTTTTTGGAAACAGTTCGGAAAAAAACATAGAGCACAGCGACTCCCTGGGTCATGAGACCCAGGAAATGCCTGTGCCACAGCGCATTATCCTCGAGGGCAAAGGCACTAATCGTGTCAGGGCCCCCGAGGTGTACTAACAGAAAGGGCGCCCAGAATACAAGTACATCTAGAACTCTGTTATCGGAGTCGTCACTATCTGAAATGTGCCCAATTGCGAAATTAGCAGCCCATTCTACCAGCAAGTAGCCAGACCAAAGGGGCAGCGTCAGCCAGGGAACTGAAACGCGCTTTCTAAGGGGCGAGAAAAAGATTAGGATTATTTGGAGAGTAAGGCTGAACAGAATCACAACACGAATGTCCCATGCGTCCCACATATTCTTAAAATTGAAAGCCATGATTCATTCACTCAAAACACTTCTTGGTAAACTACAAATAATAAGTTGCTCAGCAGAAAATCACATAGTACATGCTCCCTCCTCTTTTTGACTTGCCACTAGGCCATTCTCTATTCAAAATCGAATCGAAATCAATTTACTTAAATAAAAAAAAATTATTGATTCCTCCATAATGGATTATTGGTTTAGTAGTTTCAGTAACGGTTTAAATTTTTTAATTGTTGAGTTATCGGTTCTTAACGATTTTAGAATCTTTCATTAACAGGTTAACTGATAACCTGATAGTAAATTCAAGAATTATATTTGAACCATTTGATGTATGAAGTCCTTGACAATTTCATACTTTTGTTTTTGACCAACTCAAACTCTCAGTTATTCTACGACGTGACAATATTTGCTTTTGAGCAAAATGAAATCTGTCAACTCATGTGCATGGTTCATTTAGTTTGTTCCCTTGTTTTTTAAGTAATTTTCGATAAAGAAAATATTGTGTCAAATCTTAACACTTAAACCGATGACCGAACCGATACTGATAAGCTAATATCTTAATTATTCTATAATGATTTAGCATATCCACAAACGATAAACTTCAAAATGAATCTAACCAATTTTTTTAGTCATTTAGTTTATCTAAATTGTTATGCATTACATAATTATTTTTTCCCTGGTGTGTTTCCCTCTCCTTACATGTGCTAACAAACTTTAAAAAGTTGACTTGCTATGGGTCAAGAATGTTAAGATATTTTATAATCTTTCAACAGATGGTTGTCTCTTTTACTTTTATATTAATCATTTGAAAGGTATCTATTAGTTGGCGTACAATTTTCAATTTTATTGTTCAACTTGTCAAAAAAATAAAAAAGAATACGCTCATAATAATATCCATTACAATGGTCGAGAATATAATTAAATACTCTACCAGTTTAAAAAAGAATAGTTTAGTTTGACTTGATATAAAATTTAAGAAAATTAAAAAAAAAAAATCTTGTGATCCTAAATTAAGATGATGTCAAATATACCTAAAAAAAAATGCCCTCAAATCTTATGGTCATAAACATGTCACTAGGACAACTGAAATTAAGGTCTTCCGAAAATAGTCTCTCTATCTATATAAGGTAGTGGCAAGATCCGCGTACATTTTACCCTCCCCAGACGTCACTTGTAAGATTTCACTGAATATGTTGTTGTTGGACAGAGTAGGTAGAGGTCCTGGGGTTGCGAATCAACACTTTGCTCTTTGTTTAGAGCATGTTCGTTGTGAGGTTTTAATAAGAAGAAAGTCTATTTTCTTTGAGAGTAGTTACAGATGTTAGAGTTGAGTCGAGGTGCTAGAGTTAGTCACTTAGATTATAAAATTATAAAGTGAAACTGCTCATTGAAATCCTACGTACTATAGGCCGTGATATCTACTCTCTTGAGCAAAGAGGTTTTTCACAGTAAAACATTTTCAAAACGAGTAGTTGGTACCAGCATTTTTTCAGTTTCTCTTATTACAAAACTTAATAAAATTCCTGAGAGTTTCTCTATTTGTTCTTAATTTTCTTCAACTTCATTGTCATCCTCATCTAGAACACCATAAAGACAAATTTATTAACCCAATGGTGAAAGTAACTAGTACAGTTTGATCGTCAAGTTTTGCTTCAACATAATTTTTTCCATCTCAGTGTTGGGGAAGTTCGATCCTAGCCATACAAGTGAAGTAAGAACGACAATTTGATGCATCATTCATTTCAGAAACAAAATAAATGCAATGGTAAAAAAAGAAAAAAAAACAGAAGCAGCAGATACATATTTATGAGAAAACTGATATTACAACATTAAAACGCGATCTTTTTGTCCTTCCAAACTCCATGGGCATTGCAGGGGAACATAGTGAGCTTTGGGCATTTCACTTTCTCCAGATGTTCCACCTTCGGGAACAATTCACGGAATTCGGTCCAGTCCATCTCCAATTCTGCCAAGTACTTCAGACGTAGTGTTTTCACATTATTCCAAGGTTGTGGACCAGTTTCAAACTCGAATTGACCCAAATCGCGTAGTTCCCCTCCTCTGATGTACAGTTTATTCAGCTTCTGCATATTGTAAGATTTTAGCCAAGTAGCAGCACTTCGCCTAGGATAACATTTAAGGTCCAACTTCTCCAAATCTGGAGGAAAACCAGTTCGAGGTGAGACATTCTCATCCGCCTTTTTCCTCGTAACTACACGAGTCAGTGTTCTTACAAGTCCAGGTTTTGGAACGTTGGGCACAGTGCTGGACTCTGGACTCTGGTACAAATTTCCTCCCCATTCTATAGTTAGGATGCGGAGTTGTCTGAATTTCTCAAGCACGTTCAAGTCACTCGATCTGGGGAAATCTTCCATTTGCGTATGAATACTTAATTTTCTTAAGTTTGTCATGGCCAACAAATCCTCCAGAGTGCATGAGTCTGATTTGTCTGTTGGATCTTGAACTTCAAATCCCTTGAGCGCCACAAGATTTGTTAGCGCCCTGAGACCTTTTGGCATGCTACTGAGCAAGTAACACTCCGATATGTCCAAGTGTGTCAAATTATGAAGTGAACCAATGCCCCCAGGGATCACCTCAAGACTGTGGCAAGCTCTGAGATCTAACACATTAAGATTCCAAAGCTTTGAAATTGACTCAGGGATCTTTGTTATCCCTGAAATCCCTTGCAAGCTCAAGAATTTGACATACTTTAAGTTAGCTAGGCCTTCTAAATCTGTAGTTTCCTCTATCTCAATATGCTTCTTGCTTGTGCAATCCCACCTTCCCAAGTATAGAATGTTCACATACTTCATCTCGGTAAACCATTCGGGCTTTAGTCGTAGAAAGGCTTCATTTAAATTGAACACTGCATGAGCCCTGGGCTTAGAGTTGCCAGCTTTTGAGAACGAATTGGAACTGTACTTGCCATGGGACTCCTCGTTCTCCGACTTCTTGTCTTTCTGAGGAACCAGACAGGATCTTAGAGAACGAGTATGCTCTACGATAGGGTTGCCTTTGTCATCAAAATCAATGAAATTTTCCCTCTCCGCAAGCATAGTTACTGCAGCATGAGCCAAAGGTTGCAACCTGTAGCTATGAGCTTTCTTCTTAAAAGGGCACTTGTCGTAAACTGGATGGATGAAGTTTCTTAAAATGAGTTCCTTCAAGACATTCTCCACGTCGTCCTCTGGATTTATGCCAGATCGAATGAATCCCTCACCGATCCACCAGTACATCAGGAGCCTCTTCTTGATTGTTGCATCCTCTGGGAACAGAGCAAAACAGAGCAGGCATTGTTTGTGTTGACTACTGAGGAGATTGAAATTCGCCTCGAATTCTTTGAATATCACATTGTTCATAAACAGATCCTTCTTATAGAAAGAATGAACTCCAGCTAGATGTTCGTTCTTCTCGCGATTTGGGAGATTCTCTTTCTTCTTTGCATCTCTCTCTGTTGGCGCCGAGTACCTAACTTTCACCTTCGATGGGATCTCTGTTTTCAACCTCATGACTACCTTCTCGGCCTTGGAAATATCTTGAAATTTGAGGTTCTCCTTGGCACGCTCCTGTTGTCTCTTGACCTCAGCTTTGTATTTTTGGAGATTATCACTCGCCTTGTCGATGAACTGAAGATCATCCTCCATCAATTTCTGCAACTTCTTCACTTTCATTTCATGATCAGTCATGTTAACGGGCTCATTCTTGGGCTGTTGGGGCGCGGAAGTTGCTCGGTGGAGATGTTCTTCTTCGCCATTTTGTATTTCAGTGGAGTGGGTTATATCAGAGGAAACATGGGCGATTGCAGTTGCCATTGTCGACGAAGCAAAGAGAGAGATGAACAAGTTTTAAGGAATAAGGTACAAATCAAAGGAACTCTTGAAGGTATTCAGATCAAGATATGTCTGAGGTCAAATGTACTCTTTCACATACATATACAATCATTACAAATTTTTAGTGTAAGGATAAAACGGTAATCCAACATTGCGTTATTGAGTTTCTCACTTTTATTATGATATGATGATAGGATTGATTTATTGTCTACTATTCCCTTTGTTTCAATTTGTTTATTTGGTTTTAACTTGACATAAAGTTTAAGAAAATTTAAACAATGTAGCGTCAAACTAAAGATACGTGGAATGTACCAAAATTTCTTTTAGTCTTGTGATACGTGAAAAGTTGATGTCAGAGTTTTTAGAAAAACAAAGAGACATTTGTGAAGAAGATCATATAACTAAGGAGTATAACATTTGCAATGGAATATTTAAGCAAGAAGAATGAATTTATTAAATGACAACAATCATGAAATACAAAGAAAGAGTACAACAACAACAACAACATACCCAGTTGAATCCCACAAGTGGGGTCTGGGGAGGGTAGAAATGTACGCAGACCTTCCCACTACCTCGTAAGAAGTAGAGAGGTTGTTTCCTATGAACCCTCGACTCAACAATACAAAGAAAGAGTACCATTGAAATTAGAATTACAAAGATACAATAGAGCAACACAAGACTGATTAATTGCTAACGCACTACAGTTGATCGCGAATTCTTCCAAGAAAATCAATGTCCCATTTTATCACGACGAGGTTTCAGTTGCTTGCTGGCATTTCATCAAGTTCTTGTTTCATGATTTTCCCCATGATGTTGGCAGCCAAAGGTAGTCCACCTAATTTGCTCATAATTGTATCCTTTAGATCATGATCAGTCTGATCGTTAAGAAATTTCTTCACTGTTTCTCCAGCTGAATCATTCAATATCTCCCAACAACACTCATCATTCAATGGCAGAAGGGGATAAACATTTTCCTCGCCAACCATTTCCTTCGCCATTTCCTTTGATCGAGCTGTGACGATAACAGCTCCACCCTGTCGTTTTGGCAATCCAAGCGCCAGTTTTTCACTGCAATTATCTTCCAACTCTGGATCCAACCATAATTTATGAAAGAAATCATGGAAACAGAAGGCGTCATCGAGCACAATCAAGTACCTTCTACCCTTCAGTACACTTCGAAGAGCAAAAAGTAACCCCAGAAGACCTCGATTTTCAACTGTAAATTCGATCACATGGTCTTCAACACCGAGACACTCGAGCATCCTTTTCAAAACCTCTTCCTTGTAGGATTCATCAGCATTGTCTGATTTTGACATAGAAACCCAAATCCGAGGAAAGAAGCTTTTGGCTACTTGCTCGTTATTGAAAGCCAATTGGCACAACGTCGTCTTCCCAATTCCAGCCACACCAGATATACAAATTGCCTTAAATCCGTTAACTTCATTATCCCTCCGGATAAGAAATCTCTCCATGAAATTCTCCTTCTCACTAAACCCGAATACTCTGTTTCGATCTACTCTCCTGTAACTCTCCTTATTATAAGATTCATCCATGATACTACTAATTTTGTTCAATCCATCAACATTTTCACTTTCTAAACCTCCACGGCCACCAATGGTTGATTTATCACCTTTATATCTACTTTCCATTTTTTTCAATTTGTTGCTAAGTGCAACGACGAATCGGATCCCTTCACGGGAGTAAACTCTTTTCCTTTCCAGTACCATTTGCCAATTTGCAAGAGCATTGAGGAGATAGTATAGATCTTCCCTACAGCTCGATTCGCCATTTTTAGCCTCTCGAAGCACACTAATTACCTTTTCAAAATGCCTTTGGATATTAAACAGGACCTTTGATAGACAATCTTCACTTCCCCGCGCTTGCTCTACTGCTCCAGCAAGTTTATTCAGTAGATATTCCTCTGTCTCCACAGCCATTACAAAGAAATTAAGCTTTTCGGCTTTCGCCATGAAAGAAAACCAAAAAAAGATAGAATATTGATACGTAGTACTCCTTTGGACGACGGACTCAATTTTTGACTCTTGATTTTATTTTTTTAATGAGTATTCAAATCAAAAGTCGGAGAGGAGTACTAAAAACACTTTTAAATTTGGCACGAATTATCAGTTTCGTCCTTAAACTATTGATAGGCTTAAAAACACTCATCAACTTGGTGAAGTAAACTTAGATACACCTTTTCTATTTCATATACAAAAATATGTCATTCATACGCTACATGTGGCCCTTTTTTTATAGAGCTTCATTTGTTACCTAGAGGTGTATCTAACCCCGATTTGTCAAGTTAAACTATGATTAATAATTTAGGAACAAAATTAATAATATGTGTCAAGTTTAAAGATACTTTTAGTACCTCTTAATAAAAAGTCAATCTAAACATCTACTTAATAAGTCTCGTTCATATGTAATCATACTTTTTTCATCCCGTTTACTTCTCTTCTTAAAATATAGGAGTTTCAGACAAATTTCACAAATAAGGTAAGAATTTTTATTATTAACAAAATGTAATGGAAAAGCAAGTTGCAATTATTTGTAATTGTAATTAATTGACTATAATTATAGCATACTAAATGTAATGACCGGTTAGGTTATCTTAAAATTAGTCCTCTTATTTTCTTTAAATATCCTCGTAAATTTTAAATGGGTATTTTTGATTAATTGATACTACGGTTGTTTATGGGTAAGTTTAGACAATTAGATTAACTCGTGGACTAAAGTTGTTTAAATATCCTATACTACTTAGACTAATATATAAATAAAAAAAATAAGTAGTGGATTACACATGCAATTAAATTAGAAAATAAAAGAAGGAGAAGAGCAAACCCTTGTCGACGGCTGAGAAGCATCAAACCGTTCAAAATTTCTAAGTAAAGAACTAGGCAACTTTAATTTCCTGATGTTATAATTTTGGGGTTGGCATAATTTATTTCTAAGGTACCAATTAATGTTGTGTGCTTCTTAAGAATGAAACTAGAATCAATATATTAAAGGTATCCATCTGACATGCACATTATTAGATGTATCTTATGTTATAAATACCATTAGAATCATATTATTTGGAGAATTTAAGGCTAAACTTTAAACTTGAAATTAGAATTATCAAATTAGATGAAATCTTGAGGTTAGGCTAGATATGTAGTAATATGGGTGTCATCGGACTCCTTGTGACGTGTATGTTCCATTCTTGATAGAGAATTATCATTGTGGGAGTTGAATTCAAGATTTTGTCCATTCGGTAGAAGTGTTTGAGTGCGGTTTCAACATTGAGGTAGGTTTGCCTATCCTTCTTTGAGATTAAGATTTAGTTATTGAATATCTTTATGTTGTAATTTATGGGATGAAATCATATCATGTGTTGGTTGATAATTCTTATTGTGTTGCTTCGAGAGCATGTGAATCCTAATAAATTGGGAATAGTGTGAATATGACATGTTGAGAAGGGGAGAAAATCGTGATATATATATTGAGGATCATGGGTTGTTTGAAAAAATAAAGTTACTAAGAAGATGTGAGATATTTTAAAAGAGAACTGTATCCAAATATGTATAAAAGAGGGTGAATAATATAATTACTAAACTCGAGAACTTTGATATTTATTTGTGCTTATTGAGAGGAATGTTGTTTCCATAATTGTGTCTTGATTGCATGCATCATCATACTACATGTCATGACATTTTGGAAAGTTTTGAATGGTGATTCTTATCATGAGTCCTTGATCACGAACACTTGGGTGGCAAGGTAGTTGATATATTGTGATTGAGGTATATGGCCTGCAAGGTCCCCATGGGAACCCTTAGTCAGGGAGCCTTAGCTCGACGGGAGTATATACGACAGGCTGTGCGACGTTCTTGATACCACATTGCATTGCACGATATTGCATTTCATTTCATTATACTACTTGTGATTGTTTTGGGTTGATTTATGTGAGATTATATGTTTACTTTATTCGCGCCAGTCTATATAAATTGGCGGCACCGATGCCGGACTGGTTTTCCTGTTGCAGGTGGAAGCATTCCTAGATTAGTTCATAGTTTATTCAGTTTCTAATTCCCAGTCGGTTAAACCTATTGGGTACATATTATGTGTACTCACCATTACTCCTTTTTCTCCCGTAGATTCTCGTCAGGATTATCCACGTGGTAGTTGATTTGCTCGTGCACTTGGTTCATATCAAATCTAGTGGTGAGACTCAGGGCATCGAGTTTCCAGTGGATCCTATCTTAGTTGTTTAGTCTTTATTTCTATTTGAAGACTAAGATGCACTTATTTCACTAGTTATGTATTAGATGCTCTTTATACTCGTAACACTAGGTTTTAGGATATTATTTTTACGTGGCGACTATTTAATTATTGAATATTTCTCTTTCTAAGGTACATTTATTGTTGGGATTAAAATTAAGCGGTCTTTTAGTCATGACACCATTTTTGAATCGTGACACTAAATACACAGAATATTTTAATTAGTTGATTTAGATCTAGCTTTGCACCAGTTGGCATTGATTTTTTTCAATAATAATAATAATATAACGTCTAGGTCATTATTTTTTAAGCACTATATAATAAAATAATAATAATATAAAGTCTCGGTTATTGTTTTTTAAGTACTATATATAATAATAATAAATAAATAATAATATAATAATATAAAGTCTTGGACACTGCTTTTTAAAATAATAATATAAAGTCTTGGTCATTGTTTTTTAAAATAATAATGTAAAGTCTTGGACATTGTTTATTAAAATAATAATATAAAGTCTTGGTCGTTTTTTAAGACTTCATTATAATACTAATTGTTTTTAATACATGGATTCCAATAAAAGAGCACCAACTTTATAATTCTATCCATATTTTGTCATTTTGAAAATAGTTTTAGGAGTTGTCTGGTTTGAAAACATGTTATGATGTAATTAGTTATATTAAAATTAATTATTTTATTATTTTTTTAGTGCAAACTTAATTTGTTGTATTAAAAATGATATGCAATACGTAATTTTTAAGAATAAAATTATTTTTTTACAAAAAATAATAATGTATAAAAAGAGCTCAAGCTATAAATTATTCTGAGATTATTATTTAATTTTTTTAATTTACAATAATTTATATTTAAATATTTTATTTTTAATTAACAACAATAACTCATCAAGTTTAAGACACAAGATATAAGGGAATGAGTTGTAGGCAACTCTAAAGATATTTTATTTTAATCAATAATAATAACATATTATGTTTAAAAAAGAATAAATTATAGGTAAATTTAAGTATTTTATCTCTATAACTATAATATATTGTTGTCATTTAAATATATCACGTGTCCATATATTTAAAATAGATAGACCTATTTTTTAATGTATAATGAATTGGGATTGACAATTATAAATCAAAAGTCAAAAATTATATTTAATTATTTTTTTTTATGTATGTTGAAATTTATGTTAAGTATAGTTTATTTTATTCAAATCAAAAGTCACTGAAAGTAGACAATTTAAACACCTACTTAATAGGTTTTATTCATATATAATTGTACTTGTCATCTTGTTTACTTAACTTTTTTTCTTAAAACTTAAGAGTTTCGGTAAAATTTCACGAGTGAGGTAAGATTATTTATTATTACAAAATGTAATATGAAAGCAAGTTGTAATTATTTGTAATTGTAATCAATGACTTTAATTATCTATATCTATATTTCTATTTATATATATATATACACATGCGCGCTATATTAAAAGTGTGAAAACCCTTAGAAATGTTGTTTGAACTTTTTGCCCTTCATTAAAAGACTTCTCTATTAAACAAAATCATTTTTCACTATTTTTCTTAATTTATTATTTGATCTTTTATTTATTTTGTTTTATAATTCACTTTTGGATTAGAATTTCTTTAAATTTAGAATTCACATTTAATTTAGGACTATTTTATGTAAATAATTACCTAAAATTTTCACAATCAAATATTTTGTTAAGAAAAATGGATAATATAACAAATTTAAAAAGAAAAAAAACAGTGAAATTATGTTAAAAACATTAAACTACTCCATTTATATTTAACACCACACATACGTGCAGAACACGTAGACTGAATTTAATTATATTAAAAGTATGAAGGCCCTTCGAAATATTGTTTGAACTTTTTATCCTTCGTTAAAAAAATTTTCTTTAGATAAAATTATTTTTTCACAATTTTTTAAAAATTATTATTTAATTATTCAATTGATTTAGATCTAGCTTTGCTCCAGTTGACTCCACATGGACTGTGGCATTCATGATTTTTTAATAATAATATAAAGTCTAGGTCATTGTTTTTTAAAGTATTATATAATAATAACAATAATAATAATATTATGAAGCCTTGGTTATTGTTTTCTTTAAATAATAATATAAAGTCTAGGTCATTGTTTTTTAAAGCACTATATGATAATAATATACAAAGATTAGGTTATTGTTTTCTTTAAATAAATAATATAAAATCTAGGTCATTATTTTTTAAAGCACGATATTATATTATAATAATATACAAAGTCTTGGTCATTGTTTTTTAAGTACTATATAATAATAATAGTAATAATAATAATAATAATGTCATATTCTTCACCTAAGCTACATATAAGGACTTCATTATAATATGAAGTCTTGGTAAGTTGTTATGGTGTACCTTACCTCTTAATACGAGGCTTTTTGATGTGAATTTGAAATAGTTAGATTTTGACGCGGATATCAAATAATGAATAAAAATAGAAAAAAACTTTATTTGTTTTAAAGAGAATGATACAGTATATTTTTCTTTTTAGTTTGTTTAAAAAAAATGATCCTTTTTCTTTTTTGACAACTATTTAATTTCACCTTTCCATATAGCATGTTTAAGGCTACACGATTAAATTACATTTTGGTACATTTTGACATAACTTTAATTTAAGATTACAAACTTGAAAAGTTTTCTTTATTTTCTTAAAATTTGTATCAAGTCAAATTAGATCGCTCTTTTTAAATGGAGGGAGTAATAGATATCTTGAGTTCGAGTCTATGGTCTGTCGTGGTCTTTGTCAGGAAGTGTTTCATCTCTAATGTGGACTTTTCGATACAAATTTAGAATAGTCTATTCAATACATTTACTAAATGCCGGGTGAAAATAAAAAAAAGAATATCGAAGGTTTCTAATTTTAGTTCTAGCACCAAAGTACAGAGTCATATTTGTTAAAGAACGTTTTAGGTGGGACTTCATGACTTCTCCTTATTTTAACTCTTGGCCAATGTACCTTTTCAGTATCTAGCCCAATTGAATTATCAGGAATGAGCCCTTTCACATTTCACAACATTATAACTTTTATAACAATACCACAAAGAACTTGGGAAATTTTTATGAATAGTCTAGATTTGAAACTTAATATGATCAAATAACTATATTTTACATAATCACATGGCATAACCTCGGCGATGTGACCTGGAGGAGAAGACAGAGGCGAGCGAGATCTAGAGAGGGAGGAGAGAGGCAAATTGTATGTGTATATCTGTCAAATAATTGTATATGTGTAACTAATACACATATGTATTTGTATATTTGACAAGGGGGATTGGGAGAGGGAGGAGAGAGGCAAGAGTGATCGAGAGAGGGAAAAGTGAGACGAGTGAGAGAGGCAGAGAGGTGAATTGTATATGTGTATTTGTCGAATTATCTATGTATATCTGTCAAAATAATTGTATATATGCAGCTGGTATACATATGTAACTGTATATCTGGCAAGAAATTGTAAAGAGAGAGGAGAGAGGCGAGAGAGAGGAAGAGAGGAGAAAGAAAATAGCAACAAAACCCTAACTATAGCTATAAATTGTTATTTTTTTCAAACTATAGTGGTATAATGTAAATACATATCACATGTTTGTCTAGTTACGATTTTTACCTATTTTAAATTTTTTACAAATAGCTATTATAAGTATCTTAATTATACTCCTTAATTACAGTTTCTCTAATTACGCTCTATACCTATTGTTTCATTTACTATGGATATTTCCTTTTGTATATTTTACTTGTCAATATACAAACAGAGTAAGCATATGCAAATATGGTATTTATATATATGTAAGAATTTTTCAGAACTCCATTTGTATATTTCGCTTGCCAATATACAAATAGAGTAAGTGTATATGAATTTTGTTTTTATACATTTTAAGATTTTTTCAGAACTATATACAAATCAAATGTATCAATAAATTATATACAAACAAGATAATTATATACAAATTATGAATTTATACAGTTGTGAATTTCTCATAATTATACAAATCAAATGTATGCATATACATGCCTATTGATTGGTGAAGGCCTTTTCATATAAAAGAAACATAGCATCTTGGCCTATTAGTAGTTAAAAGTATGTGGAATTTCTCAAATCAACTTTGTTTAGTTCTTGTAGCTAAATCATATTCTAAGTGAGAGAACAGTCTAGCCCATTGCTACCTTTCAGTATTCTTTACCTAAGGCCCAAGTGGTCTAAAATAGGGATAATATATATTAAATATAATCATATTTTATTTAGTGTAATTTTTAGAAATCCCATCCAGGTTTTCAAAAATACCCAAAAATCCCGACTCTTTCCCTAATTACAAAAAATGATGACTTTTTATTCGTTTTTGATACCTGGAGGCGTCATTGCGCTTAATAAGGAAAAAAAATTTCTGCCAACTATGTAGATCCCTTAATATGGTAACTGTAAGAGAGAGAATATTAAAATAAAAAATAAATTTAAAAATGGCTCTAAAAATGGAAAAAATTATAATTTAAATAGTGATTGACATTAATTAGACTTCTATACAAAAAAAATTGTACTAATTATATCTTTTAATAAAAATATAGATTCTTTAATATAAAAAATAAATGGATAATGATAAAGAAAATTGACATATTCTTTATGTATTATTTTATACAAAATTGATGAAGAAAGCTCCCCTCTATTTTTCTCAAATTTCTATCTTGATATAGCACGTAACATTTAAATTTAATGAAGCATTTAATGAAGTATCAATCTTACTTAGGTATCCACATCAACTTTCAAAATCCCCAAGTCAAATAGGTATCAATTTGACAAACTAACCGGTGTGAATATCAAGAAATAAATTACTTAAGTATCAATCTTACTAAACTTGTTAGGTATCCACATCCACTTTCAGAACCGCAAAAATTGGGTATCAATTTGACAATCCAAACAGAGTACATCTCAAGAAATCAATTACTTACGTATAAAATTTAGTTAATTTGTTAGGTTCCCACATCAACTTTCAAGCACCTAAAAATTAGGTATCAAATTGACCCAGTGTATAATATCAAGAAGTCAAATACTTATGGATCAAATTTACTTAATTTGTTAGGTATCCACATCAACTTTCAAAACCCCCAAGAATTAGGTATCAAAATGACAAACAAAAGCAGTGTAAATATGCGTCACTAATACATTCTTACCGTTGTGGTGGTCGACATTGGCAGTGTCGACTTCTTCACCACCTTTGAACACTTCTTGTGTAAGGCCAAGACTAAACGAAGGTATGAGTTCCATTGTTGATTGAAAGAAAATCTAAAGAAATTTCTAATAATGGGGTCAGGATGGAGATAATGGGATTGAAAACAAAAAAAAAGAGAGTGAAGGAGAAAGAAATTGAAAACTGAAAAAAGAGAGAAGAAGAATGAAAACTGAAAAAAAGGAAAATTTAAATCTTCCTATGGAAACTGTAAAAGAGAGAAAATATTTAAAAAAAAAAATTCAAAAAGGGCTTAAAAATGGAAAAATTAAAATTTAAAAAAAGAGAGAAAATGATTTTAAAAAAAATAAAAAAAACTGCTTTAAAAAAGGAAAATGTTTAATTTGAAAAGTGCTTAACATTAATTAGACATCTACACCTAATAAAATTTCCAATTATAACTCTTAATAAAAGAATATATTCTTTAAATATCAAAAATAAGTTGAAAAAATTTAAAAGATGGGATTTACGTAATTTTTAAAAAATATTGGATAGTTTAATATTTGAAAAAAAAAGGTTGTGTAATTTCATAATTTTTACTTTTATTTATACTAGTCTTGCTTGTTGTACGCGTTTTGCACGTGATCAAGGCATGTACCTCGATTGATAACAAACATTATAGAGAGAAATTAAATTTAATTAGTAACTTATAATTCACTAATTTTGACAAATTATTTATTTATAAACGTTATATGTATATATATACAGATTCTATCACTAATTAGAACCCATGATAAATAAGAATTTTCCTTAGCGACTGCAGGGTATATTCGTGATTCAAATAGAGAAGAAGTGGAAGTCTATCAAATAAGAAAGATTTAAGAGTCTTTCTATGGGTAGAAGTCCTTATTTTATCGCCTCTTTCCATATATTTTAAAAGTCAATATTATAAATATAATTAAATAATAAATTAAAGAAAAATGGTGAAAACACGATTCTATCTAAAGAAGAGATTTGTAATGAAAGGGCAAAAAGTTCAAACAACATTTTTAAGGGCATTCACACTTTTAATATAGTATAGATATAGATATAGATAAAAATAGTCAAAATTGTAAGAAATATACAGTGACTAAACAATATAGCTTGTCAAAAATCATAGAAAGTATATTGAATTACACAGATTACTTATGCATAAGTTATACACTAAATATACATTATGATACTTTTACTTTGTTTTTCTAACTATTAATATAAAACTTTGTTCGTACCTCCAACTATTGCTCTTACTTAGCCATGAGGAAAACTATCATATCTTAGTGAACAAAATCTCAAATTATTTTGATTAATTAGAGTTTATTTTATCATTAATTAAGAATTTATGACAACTTAGATGCAAAATAATTCACCTATGCTTCCTTTACACGTTTGTATATTTTGTCGGTTAAAATTATATTTAAAAAAAGGGTTACAAGAGACAAAAAAGAGAATAGATTTGCAAAGATGAATCCAGAATCAATTATGTCAATAATAGCCATTATTTGTGCAGTCACATTCAATGTTGCATTCATGCAAGACAAGCCAATCAAATTCTTCATAGACAAATCATATTGTGATTAGAAAATTCTTCTTTTGGGGGGTGGGGGTGGGGGTGGGGGAGCCAACTCACCCCTTTTATTAGTTAGGATTACAAAAATGGCTATAATATAAACACCCCCACCCTAAATGGCTATATTATAAACACCCCACCCCCACCCCACCCACCCCACACTTAACAAGAAATTAAAAAAAATCATATTCCTGAACGTCTTTCGACCTGATCTTAGGTGAATCATATTCCTGAACGTCTTTCGACCTGATCTTTGACGCTGATTCACTCTCCCCGGACGAACCTTGCGGAGGAATCCAAAATGTTTTGTGTACATTTCTTGAGTGCACTACGATTATGGTTTATTAGGGCCTCTTTCTTATAGACTAGTTTGTCGATTAAAACTTTTTAGTAGTTATATTTTTTAATTTCTTGAAATTGAGATATTGGTAATAAAGATTTGTTATAGAAATTTAAAAATATCTCAATAAGAAGAATTTCATTTTACTCTTTACTATAATTATGTTCCATAAAAATTTAGTATATAGCATATAAAATGCTCCGAAGCATCATCCATAATTAAACTCTTTACAAAGGGATCACCTATTTAGAAGGTGAAAGTTTAAATCGAGCAATCTTAATTTCTTTTATAGATAGTTATAATTTAACTTTTTTAACAGACTCGTTTGTTTCTCAATTCAATCGTTATTAGGCGAGAGCTTCATAATTTAGGAGCGCGACTTTTGTTCCTTCAAAAGAACAAAGGAATTATCCACTTATTGACATGCTAAACTACCTTAATTACTCTCTTAGTTAAAAACAATAATTCGAGTCTCAATAATTATCTCGAGAGTAAAGTATCATAATTCATACTTCAACATACTTCGAAACTCCAGTCTTTGATGGATCCAAAAATTTTCATTATTTAATCAGTTATTCAGGGTTCAGGTGCAGGGTTCGAGTTCTATTAAATTTATTTTTTTTTACTTTTAAATTAACTTTTAAGATGTATATAAATACACACACCAATAAAAGACATGTACTTTTCTTTCAATATAATTTATGTCCATTTATTAAATGCTATGAATTAAATTACATAATATTTTATTTGGGACAAAAACTGTGAGATGGAAATGAGACGGTGGGATGTGGAGACAAGAAAATTATTGGTCGTAGAAAAATAGTTCATGACATAAATATTCCAAAATAATTAATTTGATATAAATAAATAATTAAAATAATTGATTTTGTACTAAACTAAATAAGTTGACAGCAGGCCATTGCTGAAAAAAAAATTGGCCTGCGTCCCTTGATCTTCATCAAACGCAAAATAAACACTTAGATTCTCTTTAATTTGTCTTAATTAAATTTAACTCATATTTGATTGAATAATATATATATATATAACTTAATTTCATATGGAAGACAGGATAAGTTATCTAGGTTATAATTTTAATTTAATCACCACGGGTTCAAGTCTTGGAAATAGTCTCTGGTAGAAATGCAAGATAAGACTGCGCACAATAGACCTTGTGGTCGAGTCCTTCCCCGGACCTCTACGTATAACATGAGCCCTACGCAATGTTGTTTAAATTCTTTGTCCCCAATTTATATAGCATGATCGAAATTTCGAGATTTGATCATGAATTCAAAAATAAAAGCTTTAAACTTTTTATAATAAAATATATATATTTGAAGTCACATAAAAAAGAAAAATTATAAGTCAAAATAATTGATAATTTAGAAAACATGTAGAAAATTCTAATAAAAGAAAACTTAGTTATCTAGCGAAATTCCAACTATATTGCCTAACTATACCACTTCGTGAGACTACGTTAAATATATTATCACATAAATTGAGACGTGGGAGTATTTAGTTATCGTCTTTAATTTCGACACTCAAATGTAAAACCAGAAGATAATGCAATTTTGAGTAATTAAAAATATTCCCATGAGATTTCTTGACCATTTTTTTCCCATAATGATCATTGATGATTTAGATAGATAGCAAAAAAGATAGAAAATAGTCATGAGTATGGACGATACATCGACGATGGATCAAATCCACCTTGTCTATTTTGTTTATCATGATCACTCTGGTCGTTCATTCTGTTGCACCCTATTTCTTGTGAAAGCGAAGTACCTGCACCTAAGTTTAAATATACCATCCTCGAGTCTATCCTCACGTTGTTCCTCGCGTTGGACACGTGATCATCGTTGTTGATGGATGGGAATATCGCGGTGGAAGATGAAATATTACTTGTGTTTTCTTGCTCTCGAGAGATCACCATGGCAGCGGATTGAACTAGCTCAAGGCAAAGTCTTAGTTTATTAGGTTCAATGTGATTGAGTCCCAGGACAGCACCTTTGAATAGGAAATCAGAAGTTAGGGTTCTGAGAATATCGAGAGGAGTAATCCCATCCACTGTTCTGACATTTGGATCCGCGTGGTGGTCTAATAAGACTGCCACCATGTCGGGGGACACCATTTCGGATGCGATGTGGAGTGGGGTTTTGCCGGCTGGACCAGCCTGGTGGTTCACATTGGCTGCACCTAGCTCGAGTAACGCTTTCACCACCTCCCGGCTACAATTCTCAACCGCGTAATGCAACGCGATTGATTCGTCTAGATTTAGCCCTTCTCCCATGACCATAAGCTTGACTAGCTCAACGTCTGATGAGTCGAGGGCTCGTCTCATACGTCGAATTTTTTGGTCCTCGAGCTCTGAGGCTGAACTAACATCTTGTTGGTGATGGTGAGGGATCATGGATCTTCTTGCTAGCGAAGATTTAAGGCGAATTTCTTCAATTTTCGCGACAACATCAATAGGGAGATGTTTGGCTAAGATTTCTGGTGGGAGGCCTGATTTTGCAACCAAATGGGAACAAGTAGTCCAAAGTTGAGGCATGTCTTGTTTTCTTGAAGCAATCAAAACTTTCATCACATCTTCAATTGAACTTTTCTCTACCATGCTTGTCAATTGCTTCTACAAAATCAAATATAATAACTACGCCTCAGTTTCAAACAAATCGACCAGAACTATAGAAAAACAAATGAGAGACACAAATGTCAATAATGTGATTTGGTTCTCATACATTTGACATACATAGAAAGTACCTTTCTAATCAAAATATGTCTTTTTGTGCAATAATTCCATTTTTTAATCTTGGTTCTTGAAACCAAATTGGGAAAGTAGACTTGATTTGGAGTATCTATACTGTAGAAAGACATGACTACTGCAGAAATCAAGAACCAAATTTGGTAAAAAAAACATACAGACAAGAGGAACATTTCAAGAAACTCAAAATCTTTTACATGAAATCAAGATACAACTAGTGAAATGACACAACTAGGTTGTTCAAACTCGATCGATATCCTTCAAAAATACATCAAGATCTAATATAATATAACCCGCGTTCAACAATATTTTTGAAGAGTCAGAATAACCTGAGTGAGCAAAGCAAGTTGTTCAACCCCAAAAGATCTAGCGGCTGAGAGTGTATCTAGTGCAAGATCAACGGCTGAGGTGCAATGTGTATGCCAACAGCTTCTCTCTCCACAATTAGGCCTTGGTTCATGTTTTTGTGGCACAATTGAAACTTGTCCACTATACAAAAATTGCAACATCAACAAAAACACCTCATACCCTACCGAGTTCACAGGTATCACTACCTGTGAACCCGCGATACTCCGCGGGCTACCAAAGCCCGCGGAAGGGTCCGGGCCGCCAGCACCAGGCGACTCGGGCCCGCAGAAGAAATTACGAAACACAAGGCTCCTAGCAGCTAAGATACATCTATGAGCATGTACTAAACGGCCTTCAACACTGAAAGTAACATCACTAAAAGCTTGGCCATTGATGAGGAGATTTAGATAATCTAAAGAAAGAGTTTTTAAGGAATCTTCAAGACTCATATTATAAATTTATGTAAAGATGAGAAAAAAAATAAATTTTGGTGGATTTTAATTCACATAGTGGAAGATGATTTTGTGTGTGTGTGTGTGTGTTTTCTACTATAAGATGATGAAAGAAGTAGACTATTTGTTAGTATTATTTTTTCTTGTGAGATTCTTTTAGTGATTGGAGTTTCTGTTTTCTTATGTGGATAGATTATTTTTTTTGTGGGTGTGTGTGGGGGGGGGGGGGGGTAATTATGGACGGCTGAGGTATTTAAAAAAAATATGTAGTAAATAAAAAGAGAAAAATATGTATATAATAATTTAATGAAGAGTTATAAGGATAAGATTAATGTGATAGGAAGGAGGCGAAAAATAACTATAGTTTCCTAAAATTATGATTTATAAGCTACATATGAGAGGAGAGAGGCGAGCAAGATTGAGGGAGGGAGAAGAGAAGGGAGAGATATCGAGAGAGAGACGAACTGTATATGTATATTTGTCAAATTGTATTTATATATCTATCAAATAATTGTATATGTGTAACTGATATACATATACATTTGTATATCTAGCAAGCGAGATTGGAAGAGGGAGGAGAGAGGCGAGCGAGAGAGGGTAGAGAATGGAGAGAAGCGAATTATATATGTATATTTGTTTAATCGAATATGTATATCCGTCAAATAATTATATATATTCAACTGATATACATATATATTTGTATATCTGGCAAGAGATTACAGAGAAACCCTAACTATAACTATAAATTATAATTTTTTCAAATTATAATAATATAATATAAATACATATAATATATTTGTCTAATTATATAATTTACCCGGTTTAACCACGACTTGAATTATTAATAGAGTAGAAATTATTACAAAGGGGAATAATTTCTTCATTTCTAGAGCCTAGAGAATATAATTTACTTGTATAGCCAACTCTACATGCTATTTGTTTCCTACATGAAACGTTATAATTAATGGTGGAGGAGTCACATGTGTTATAAGAGGGATTTTGGGAGGTAACAGATATCTCTTCGTTGACGTGTCTATTTTAGCAGGGGTATTTTCAAAAAAGAATTTAAATAATTATTTCTTTTGTTCTATTTTAACCTAATTGGTCTATAATTTTTTCAAAATTATGGAATCCGTTTTAACTTTAATCTTTAGTTTTCAATTCATATACTTTAATAATGGCTTTATTATTTTGAGTGTCAGTAATATTTACATATATTTTATAACTATTTTGAGTAAAAAAAAAAACAAATCAATGATGGAAAATATTTTAATTGATGATATCTCAATGGATCTATTCACATTAATTTGAAGAAAAAAAATGACCTACTATCAATATATATATTATGATTTATTTTGAAGTATCAAATTAATCAATATTAATGATATTTATTTTACACTTAATAAAATAATTTAATATTACTTAATTATATCATTAAAAGTGTGTTTGTGTGTGTTTGTTTACATAATCTATTTATTTATTTTTTAAACATGTTTAAGTGTGAACATGCCTAAGTTATCAATCATTTTTTCACTTTCTAATTATGGAAGGGTACTATAATTAGAAGAAAAAAATATTTTTTGCTAATCAATTCATATCTTTTAATTTACCTCTTGATAAAAATCTTAATCACGCTATAATCATATAGTAATATATTTTTTGACTATCAATTAAAATTTAAGTAAAAAATTAACTAGTGGTTAACAAGTACTCCTTAATTTGGACCAATAGTTTAGCCTAATAATATGGATCCTATATGTGATGCAAACTTGAACTAGTCGATCTGATAAATTTACGAATATGTTATATAAAAAGATTTTTTTGCCTTTTTGTTATCATTTTTTCCGTTTATTTTAGTTGTCATGATAAAGTTTGATCTTAATTTTATGAAAAATTTAATCAAAAGTGTTGTTTGGCTAACATATTTTTTATTATTAATTAAATTTTTATCTATATATGTACCTCTTAATTCTAGATTTAATTAATGCCAAAGATAAAGTTAAAAAAATGATTAATTTTTTTTATTATCTAAATTAATAACTATTTTAGAATAATTATTTTTTAATATATATGATAATTAAAATAAAAGGGAGGAAGTAACAAATAAAGATAGATCTTTCTTGGGAAGGTGTTTAATTTAGTGAGCTTGTGAACTAAAAGCCCTTGGAAAATGTTGTCTAATTTAATTAAATTTACTCACTGTTAGCTAGCTAGCTACTAGGTTGTTCATGCATTAATAATTATAGGGTGCTATAAACCTATAATTTTAATGTTAATTTTAATCTACTTGCCTAGACTATATATCTAATACTCACTTCGTCTCATTTTATATGTCATCTTTTGACTTCACATGGTGTTTAAGGAAAAAAAGTAAGATTTTTTAAACTCGTAGTCTAAAATCATTCTGAGATATTTATGTGGTTGAGAATCATTTCATTAATGTAAAAAAGGAATTTTAAGGTTAAATTGTTTTCAATTAGAGTAACGTGATATTTTTTTGGGGGACGGACCAAAAAGGAAAGGGTGCAACATAAAATGGGACAGGGGGAGTATGCTTTATTTCTTAGATTATGGACGGATAATTTTAAAGAGACTGAGTTGTATGTAGACTCACGAAGATGAGTAAAAGTCAATTGCATAGGTATAATATCGAATTGAATTTTTAAATTATATTTTTTTTCATAAAACATAAAAAATTCTCCTTTAATCTTGAAAATTATTAAAATTTTCCCATTCTTTTTCATACCATCTAACCAAATAAGCAAAAGATTCTAACATAAGTATCATGCACAATAATAAAACTACTATGAAAAGATAATATATTTATTGATCGAACTTTAACTCAATGAAAAAAAAATCAAATATGAATTGAATATAATTATTATCATTAGTAATTATATCGTCATATTCATATTCCATCAATATTTCATTACTCTTTTGATATTGTTATAAAAAAAATTTATATAGATATAACCTCATGATTTTTTACAAAATATAAATTATAGGAAGCATATTCAAATTAGAGAAAATATTGCTTAATTTATTTTAGAGCAATTAATATATGGAAAATAAGATATAAATAAATAGAAAAATGAGAAAATAAATAGGCAGTGATTGACAACATATCACATACTGTCTAATGATTTGACATTCTGATTTGACATTTGAATTGTCATTTCAACATACATCTATATCGCCCTGCCTCTTTTTATCTCAATTTATATGATATAATTAAATTAATATGATATTTAAAAAATAATAATTTAAAATAGAAATATGTATATATTTGTATAATTATAAATGATGTAAAATTAATCTTTTAAAGTTAAATTATTAGTACTAAATAAAATATATGTTATTTCATTGAAACTGACTAACATAGCCATATAAATTGAGACAAAGTGGATATTTATTATCTACTACTTTTTTGTTTGATTTGTTAGTCTAATTTATGGAATCACATGACAAAGATTGAGAACAAGAAAGAAATAAAAAATAAATATTATTAAATAAAATATAGTTTCAGAAAAAATTAGAATCATAAAAACAAAAATAAATAAATAAAAAGAAACTAAAAAGTAATCAACATGTAATTACATTATGTAATTATCTGCAATTCACAGTCTCTCCCTATAAATTGAAAAATATAATTACTCAGTCAATTACATCCAATTACCCGCTGACCATTAATTACACCCAATTTCACCAATTCCAATTATCAGGATATATGTCCTTTGAAACAGGCTCTAAATATATTGTTATTGCGTAAGAAATCCTAAACTTCAAATCCTAATCTATTTCTATTATAAAGTGAGAGTTTTTAAAAAAATTTAAGTTAATCGAGCTCCAAAAAATACAAAGCATCAAACAAAAAGTATTGATATAATTGAATAGAGTTTCTTTCGTTACGTCTATTTCTTTAGCTTTTTTTTAGGAAATTCTTTATCCCAAAAAAATGAGGTCAAATTGATTTAAAAAAATATTTGATAACTCAATTAATTGACTATCTCAATTTCGAACAAATATTTAATTTTCCATTTTATCTCTTATAATTGGTTCATAAAATATATGTCATGTAAAGATCAAATTTAGTTACTAATTTTAGATATTTTTTAAATATAAAAAGGTATTATTTCAACCTCTCATAATGTGTGTTTGTTGCAATTTTTTTGTTAAAACATATTAAAAAAGAAAAATATATCTTATAAATTGAGAGACTAATTAAGAGTATAATAATCAATAAATCTCTTTCTTTCTCAACCTTTAGAATTTGGAGGAGACACATTGTATTTTATTTATAGTTAGAAAGGGTAGGCCAATTTTGACCATAAATCTAACAAATTAAAATAGGGTTTGACAAAATAAGTCATCAACTAACCTTTCACATTAAATTTTCCAAATATTTTTGTATTAAAATATCATACTAAGCTACTTCATTTTTTTTATATAACAGGGAGAATCTGCCGTCGCTATCTGGGTAAATTCCCACTTTTATGTAATAACTCGCAAACTAAATAGGAGAGATAACTTGCACTGGGCAAGTTCAGTGCGATGAGCTCGACCCAGAAGGCAAATACTAAGCTACTTCATTCGTTTCAATTTAAATGTGTTTTTTTTAGTTCATCTCAGAAGAGAAATGCTTACTGTTAAGAACACTCGATGTTGAAAAATTATACTGTATATATTAAAAATAATACTATAACTATTTATTTATATATAAATCAAAACAACCTTGTAGAGATATATACATACTAAATCCAATAAAATTTAGCTACACCTGGTATATACTCAAAGATAAAATTTAAATCATACTTTTCACCTGTACCCTTTATGAAGTCATAATTCTATAGTGTAGTTTATCTCTTGGGAAATATAAAACTTTAATAAATGAAAAGACAGATATAAAAAAAGTTTCAAACATTCATCTTGAACTTTAAACAATTCAACTATTTTTTAATATTGAAAAATGCCTCAAAAATTCAACTAATTTAAAACGGAGAGAGCATCATTATTATTATTATTATTATTATTATTATTATTATTATTATTATTTTCACTATGCAATTATTAATTTGATACATACATTAAATTCAAGTAAACTTTTCCAAATATTTAATCTTCCATTGTATGTGTCATAAATTCTAGCTGAGGTCAATCAAGTAATAAATAAAAGATGACAAGTGGTAAACCAAGTGGAGAAAGAATTGATTAATTATTTTTTGTTTTCAACTAATACAGAAATATTTCATAATTTATTTATTTTTTTGGATTCATTTTTTTACTCCAGCAGAATTTCCTAAAAGGGAAAAAAGGGGTTAAAAAAATTACTGTTATTTTCATGATCTTTTACCACATGATATATTAAGAATATAATGATTACAAAGCTTCCTTAAATTGATTTCAATTTAAAATTCTTAAATTTCCAAATAGGGAAAGGAGTAATTTTGTAGTATTATGAGTAAATATATGATTAAAAATATAATAATTTAGATTTTATAATGAGAAATAAGTCTTGAAAAGAGGGGACAAACTGGAATTTTAGAAAATGAATTGCCAGCCATAAAAAAGTAATAAATAAGGGGGACAATAAAGATATTTAAAGTGATGTATTGATTAATTAGGTCCCACTTGATAAATTTTCTTGAAATAAATCTGGAATATTTAGGGTAAATATGTTTAACATTATCAAAGTTTAAATTAAGATAGTAGGTTAATTATTGTTGAATGTATGAAATAAAGATTTATAATGATAGTCGAAAAGATTGTGAAACTCATATAAGGCGTAAGAATTTTTAAAAAACCCATATTCTTCTTAAACGGACAATATCACATGATCATGTTATAAGAGTGTTTCTGATCCATTAGTTTATTAAAGCAAGTGGTTTGACAAGATGAATATGGAGTTAACAAAATGAGAGTGTGGGGCTCGATCGATTTACTGCCTTTATCATTCTAGATATAGTTTGGATATGCACGCGTACAAGATGAAGATAGCTCTAGCTTAAATGGCCATAAATACTTAGTCGTGTGGATGACATACAATGAATCTTAGAAATTGAGTACTCGTGAATCATGATAAATAGGGTTTTAGGAGCTTAGTTCGTAGAGAAATTTCATAAATTATGTGATGAGCCACGTAAAACTTATCCTGATTATATTGAGAGTAATTTTAATTGACATAGGCAAAGGCCATCCAATTGATTTATGGCTTTATTTGTTGATCATACTTACTTTTTGGGGGAACATAACCCATAGGAGTATGTTATGTTAAATCAAATTAAAGGCCACCCAATTGGAAAATCCACTTTCTTCTTAACCCCTTTGACTTCTTACTTTCTTTTTTTTACAAACTTTTAATCATAACCTAGTCCACCATTACTTAAATTTCTTTGAGTGGACCTAAGATGATAATCCAAATTAGGCAAATGAAAATGATAAGTGATTTTTAAACAAAAATTAGGTTTCTCTCTTTTCCCTTTACTCGTCATAAACGATGTCTTAAACTTGTTCATAATTTTTAATTTAACATCTGAACCAGATCAAGTACCAAGTTAATGGTTATACCGATACAAGGCTATCTCGAAGGAGAAGAAACAACACGTGTGATTATTATGGAAGGTTTAGGGACAAACCAACCTTATAAGTTATCGTCGTTCATGTGAATCTAATGTTTTTTCCGCATATAATAAACTTTAAATTCTGACGAATTAGCGTCCCTATTAAGAACATGGTAGGTCTATTCTATGATCCTTTTGTGATGTACTAACATTATCACATGGAACTAAATGATGAAACATATCATAGTATTTACATTTTTGTTTAGACAGAATATTTTTGGATTTCAAAAATAGGAAAAGTCTCCTATGTATACTACTTTTATGACTTGTCTTTTTTGTCTTTCTGCACACTCACTTGAAGTATCACTAAAAATTGCATTATGATACATGTGGACAAATATAAAAAATAAAAATATCTTCAACTTAGTGTAAAATTAACTATTGGTCATTATTCATTACCCAATAAAATAAGGCATTTGTGTTGTTGGAGAAATAATTCATTATAGAGAGCATTTAAAAGAGCAATTATTAAGTGGGAGTTCATGGTAAAAATCCAAAATATACATGATTACGATTCACGATAAACATATAGCTGTAATTACAGTTTGAGTTTTGCATAATTCGCGCGATTTATACAAAAGTTGCGGGCGAATCAAATTGTTTAGGGAAATATACAAACACTGTAAGTTGTACGATGATTTATACAAACGTTGTGCACGAATTGTATAGAGAAATGTACAAATGTATACAAATGTTGCGCGAATTATACAAACGCTACTATAATTATAGTTACGAAATGTAATTACCCAAACTATAACTATGGAGCATAATTAGTCCATTTATGAAATTTGCTCTTAAATATTTGAACTGGTCCAGTGTGGCTCGTAGCCAAGTAGTTCTAAATTGGACTGACTATTTTCTGACCTTCCAAAATAATAGAATAATCCGACTTGATTAGTACAACAACAACAACGATAACATACACAGTGAAACTCCATAAGTGGAGCCTAAAAAGGATAAAATGTATGCAAAATTCACCACTACTTTATGCAGATAGAGAGACTACTTTTCGAAAGACAATCTGACTTAATCAATAAAATTTCAAAATCTGTATAAACTAGCTCGATCGAATGAACTGATTGGCCCTATTGATTGTTGAAACATTTACTAAGGGAGTGGTAGATGGTCACTTCTTATTTACCAACTTTGATGTGACAAAACAATGCAAATGTGACAATTGCTAATGACATAATTTTTGAGTGACCACTCTATCTTCTTCTTACTTTTTAACAACACATATACAATGAACACTCTTATCACTCTTTTTTCCTCTATATTTTGTACTTGACTAACTAAGTTTTTTTAGATTCACTACAATGCCTTTTTTTTTTGGGAAAAAAATAAAAATAGAAACACTAATTTGTTTGGAAGATTTATAACTGCAGTTATGGTTTAGGTGAAGAGGTGCAATATGGCACTAACTTCAATGTTGATGAGTAGATTGAAACTACATCGGTGAAGGACGATATTCCTGAACTCTTCATAAGGCTTAAATAATTTTTTTCTTTTTCAGCTAGATTTTATGGTGTGAATTAAGTCTAAAGCCTAATTCTGCATGTCTCGCGCTAAAATATTTTACGTTGTTTGAATTTAAATTACCATATCAATTTGAATCTAGCTCTAATGTCGTATAAAATTAGACTTTGAACTTAACTAATACAACAAACGAGAGATTATGAGGATAGATTTTCCTTTTAGGGGCAATTGAGATTGCTGTAAAAACATTTAGTATAAATTGATCTAATATCATTATATCCAGAGTTGCTAAAGCTGTTAGCGACATTTATGTATAGTATTTGCTATAAATATTCACATTATATTACTATCACTAAATATAATATAGCGAAATCATATATATTATTATTGTTGTTAAATAATTGCCGCAAAATTCTTTATCTATTATAGTAAACTTACGTCGTAAAATCTATCTCAAAAAGAATAGAGAATCGCCAAGTCAAATAAAAAGTTTAAAATTCTCATCCTTCACCAATATGAAAAATGTTCACGAATCGTGATGTCTTTCTATGGAATTGTGGTCATCAACACAATAGTTCCAACAAGGAGATTGAAAAAGAAGAAGAGAAATTCATTAATGTCCACCTAACATTTGAACTAGTATATATATTTGATATGTTATATATCTGATTTGTAAATAGTGACAGAACCAATATTTGAATTAAGGGGGTTTAAATTTTGAAAAAAGTAAGTACACAAATTAGTCTAAGAAGATTCAACATCTATTATATAAAGATAAAAAAATAATTTTAACTATATATAAATAGTATAATTTTCTGTCAAATCATAAAGTGCATAGCTTAAAGAATTAAAAATAATTATTATCATAAAAAGATACTTTCTTTATTTGAGAAAATTAAAATCAAAACAAAAAATAATCTTTTTAAATTATAATTATTAATTAATTAAGTGATCATTCGAGAAATCAACACGATACGACCTTTTGGCATTTGGTCAGAAAGAATTGATTCCTTATGATTATATATTAGGGTCTCTTTCAATTTTTTTTTCATTCTTTTTGCCTTACTTTAAAGCAGCTTTAGGTAACTGAACTTGTAGTTTCTGTACACTATTTAGTTTCCTTTCTTTTTTTTCCTTTATTTATTGACCACTTTCCATTGACTCTGAAATATATATTGGGAGCGTCACTCTTGAATGGACTTAAGTTAGGACTCCACGGCAATGAGGTGGAATATGGCAGGTTTAGAACTATATATGTGGGATGGGGCGAATTTAAAGTTATGTAGAGAGGGTTAAAGTAATTATTTTTAAAATTAATGCGGACGAGGCGAATTTAAAGTTATGACAGGAGGGTTGAAGTAATTATTTTTAAAATTAATGGAGTGGGTGGGGGGTGGGGGGCGCGGATTGTGGGCTTAAAGTATCAAATAAGAATTTGAAGAAAATTATATCGTTGTAATTGGTAAAATCAAAGATATAAACTTTTTATATCAAACCTAGACTTTAATTTTTTATTTTTTTTTCTAAATTTAAACTAGATGTATCTAGTAAATTATTAATTGTTGAAATATTAATTAGAAATTCTTTATTAGCGATTCAGAAAATATTATTGAAATGTTAACTAGAAATAGCTAATTAGTTATTGAGATGTTAATCAACGAAAAATTAAAAAATAGAAATTTTATTTTTCATATTAAATTCAATTAAAAAAATAAAAGAACATGAAAATTTATGTGGGCGGGTTATATGAGGCGGGCAGGACGGGTTGAAAATAAAAAAACTTGTCATATGGGACGAGGCGGGACGGATCAACTTAAAAAAATTGCGGATCGAGCTTAACTTGCCCCGCCCCCGCCCCCGCCCCACTCCGTTGCCATCTCTGGGTTCCAAACATCGAGTGAAAATCAAAAAGATAAAAAATAATTATAATCATCAGTTTGAAAATAATAAAAACTCTTGAATCTCATTATATTCATGTATGAGATAAATACACACATTAATTGTTGTGTTTGTATATCTAAGTAACTTGATATGTATATGTACATTATGAATTCTCATCATATACTAATCGAAGATACAACTAAATGTCGATAATTCTCATCATATACTAATCGGAGATACAACTAGATGATAATCGACGAAAAAATATGTTATATATTATGAATGTATTTGATAGGAAAGAAATATATTTTTGTGTAAACCAATTAGGTAATAGTCAAAAAGTTCCAGGATTTATGGGTGCAGTACTATTTGGGTAGCAGATTTGAAGAAGACTAATTTTAAGCAATAAATGTACAAGCATGGTGTTGATCAATAAATTAAACTTTCATTTATTGATTAATTCTACGAGATATTTGTTACTTTTCAATAATACAAGTATCGATAACTCTGTACATCAAGATTTGGACGAAAATAATGAACTCATCACCTAATGGTTTTATTTAAGCTTTAATTTAAATTTGAAATCTCATGACTTTCAATTCGCTTCATTTGTTAATTCCATTCTGATATACACGACTCTAGGCAGATAAAGGAGCTATATTTCATGCGCGCTCTCTCAAACCTAGCCAAAGGAGCACATCTAGTTGAAGATCATAGACAAATTATCTGGACTAAATCCTAGGAAGCAAGCCTTGGTCGTGAACAATGATTCGATTGAGGATGAAGAAAGAGAATTCTTGGTTCCGTTCTCCACCTTAACGAAAGAAAATAGAATTGATCAAATTTTATTTAGTCTGACGAACCATTTCAATAGTACGGGTGTTGTCGTACCACGAGGCACGACCATGAAAGTAATGAAAAAATTAAGTTATCAGTTATGTAGTTGGACCATCTGTTCTATGGAATATATCAATACCCGAACTCCAACTTTGCTTCGCCAAATACTCCTAAATCTTGTCATGATGCTACCTTTAGTACTTCCTCAATTTCAATTTGTGTCACATAATTTGATTGGACATAAAATTTTAGTAGATTTTTTGACTTAGAATTTAAAATAAGTCATTGATATTTATGTCGCTAAAATCTATTTTATTAAGTAGTTACTTGCAACTAATATTTCAGAAAAAAGAAAACAATTTGTTCTTGGACACTATAACAAGAGACAATTCTCATCCCAATGAAGAAGAAGCCCACTAGTTTATGTGTGTTTTATTTGGGCCTTTAGATAGATTAAGGCCTTTCATTGATGGGCTTTAGTTTTTTATTTTTTTCAAAAAAAATAGGCGAAATGACAAACATTTAATGGTTATTATGTACTTTAATTATAATTTCAATCAATTATTGAACGCGGTTACAGTTTGATTAATGTTTCTAGAATTTGTATGATTCGGTTCCTAATTATATAAATCTAAAATTTGTATATGCTTTCCCTAACTATTTATATACAAATTTCTTATACTTTTGATTTATATAAGTAATGAAAAATTCATAAATATTAGCTATTTGTGTAAGTTGTGAAAAATTCATAATTGTATATACAAAATCTGTATATATTAACCTTGTTTATATATTGGCTAGCGAAATATACAAACAAACATATCCATAGAAAACGAATTTATAGTTAGGGAGCACAATTAGGCAAACTGTAGCTAAGGAGAATAATTAAGTTATTTATCTTTGTTAGTTATGAAATTTGTCTCTCATTTTCTATACTGAGGTTCTCAATTAGGGAGAAAAGAAATAAATCATTTCAAAGTCGGATTCAAAGGGAAAGAAGGGGGCTTTATACATAGTTTCTTCACCAGAAAATTATTTTATACATATGAGGTTTAATATAGTTTTAGGCTTAATATATCGATAATCTCTAAACTTGTACGTCACCAATATCATTTAGACACTTGAATTATAACTTGTTCCAATTAAACACCTTGACACGTAATAAAATGTTTGTATAAGATATTTTTAGTTTAAATTTCAAAAAAAAATTGTGTATGCTCAAATAATTGTTATGTAAATAAGTTAATCAGATAAATCATGTCTATCTTCTTTAATATACATATAAGCCTCAATAAGTCGTAAAACCTCAGGCCTGATCTAATTGAGTTTGATGTGTATAATTGAAAAAAGATGGGATATTTTATGTGCCCAAGAATTTTTAAAAAATTTAAATTAAAAATGCTTGATAAAATATTTTATAATGCATTCAGATGCTCAATTAAAATAAGCCATAATTCAATTATTAAAATTTTTACTCACAATTTTAAGGGATTGTTTAAGAAATTAAAAGAATTTATTATTTCCTTGGTCTCATATTAGAATTATTAAAACCCAACAAATGCTCTTGATAGCTACATAATAGCATATATTAAGGCTAATAGTGCAATTTAGTCTACTTTTTACATCATCATCCACTTCTATTATTTCACATTACATTATTTAGCATTCATATAAGTTTTTAGAATTTGAATTTTATAGATTTTGAATTATAAAATAATGATATGATCAGGTATTACTAATGAATTTTTTAACACAAATACAAAATTTGAATTAAACTCACTTATAAATTTAGTCAAATCGAATATCTGCTTCTAACTCTGTTCCTGCTTATGAATCGTCTTTGCCTAGATTATATACAACACATCCTTTAAGATTAATGTCATGTGAATTGTGACATAATTATAAGTCATATAGAAGTCTTCATCCACTTTAGAATTTATGTATCATCATGTTAAATTAGTTGCCAAGTTGAAGCAAACTAGCTAGCTAGTCCACACAAAGTGGTGGGTAGTAGGTACCATAGTTAGACTTTAGCTTACTCATGTTTTGCAATTTGTCTTGTCCAACTTGTCATTATGTTGTCCAAAAATACTTTTGTTTACTCCCTTCCTTTAAAAACAAATGATCCAGTTCGACTTAACATGATGTTTAAGAGAATAAAGAAGACTTTTCAATCTTGTAGTCATAAATTAAAGTTATGTCAAATGTACCAAAACACGTTTTAATCTTGTGGTTTTAACATGTCACGTGAAAGTAAAAATCGAAGTTTTGTAAAAAAAAAAATAGATCATTTTTTTAAACAGATCAAAAAGAAAAGTAGGTCATTTTTTTTTAAACGAAGGTTTGTCCTATCACGAATAAGCACAAATAAGATTGTATGTATAGCTTTGACCATAGAAACACTTTTTAGATGCAAAACTTATTATTGTATGTGCATTATATATATATATATATATATATATATATATATATATATATATATATATATATATATATATATATATATATATACTAAATGGGAGTCGCGATCGCTTTGAATCACAATTTTCATCGAGCTGTAAAATTCTTTTCAGATAATTTAAATATGTGATAATAAGGTATTGTAATTGGCAAAGTGACTTTGCTATCACGACCTATTAAAATTCAATTTTATATCGCTTTGATTCATCCGATTAAAATAAATAATCTCTCCCTTAATACCTAAGACGAAAAATTGTTTAAGAGAGAAACATGTAATGAATATTATAACTCAAATTGTTTACAATTTTCACTCTTGGCTTATATTTACTAAGTTGACTTATAAGAATAAGACATTTAATTTCTTAAAATATGTATTAAGAATTAAGATTTCTGAAAATTTTCTTAATGTTATTCAATACTTTATTTATTCCATCAAGTTGTGGAATAATCATGCAAAACAAGAGAAACTTTTCTCATTCTTTTTCTCTAATTAAAAATTAATTATTTGCAAGATTTTTTAATTCAACTCTTATTTCAAGATAAGCATAACTTAATTATCCATCCAATTACTAATATTTAACAGTTTAATGCTGGACTTCTCTGTCCTTACATAATTAATTAATTAATTAATTAATTATGTAATTAAAGTCCAGAAAATACACTACAATTAATCTGACCCCATTAGCCCAAAATTCCACAAAAAAAGTAGGCCACAGTTTGTGACTTTTTCTTAAAAATATAGTAATTCTACGTCAAATCGAGAATTTTAAATTTATGAATTATAATTTTAGAATAAAATAGTTTACGAAATTATAATCCTTTAAAATGTTTGATTCGAAATTAATAATCTATATATATTAAAAGAATTTTTTTGATGGAATTTGGATTAACTTATAAGGTGCAATGAATCATATTAGTTATCTAGACTATCAAAAATAGTTAACTCAATTTATTTGTCAATTTACAAAATTAAGATAGAATTAACTTAATTATTTAGATTATTTTATCCCTTAATAAAACAAGTGATATAATAAAATAAATCAAACAACAAAGTGACAGCACATGTAGGAATAAAAACATCCCTTCTCCTAGGAGGAAAAAGAAATTGTTATTTTGTTTGTCCCAACAAGAATTATACTCTTTCTATGCCGTGCCGAGTCAGGATTATTACTAAGAGAGTTCAAATTCTGAAAAAGTAATCACACAAACTAATCAAAGGAGGTTCGAATTCTACTATATATATATTAAAATTTATTTTAATCATATATAAATAGTATAAATTTTCATCGAAGGAGGTTTCGATGAACCCCTGACAAAAGGATAGCTCCACCCCTGCTCCTAGCTTAGACTAATTTGCAAATGTACTAAGGCTATTTTTTATTTTTCATCCGAATATTTATATTGAAGTTCAACTAATTTAAATTTATGTCGTATAGTACACATGTCAAGTCTTTAGTTATAAATTCATATATATATTTATATACTATCACTACCCTCCAAACCGCCCAAGTCTGATGACTTTTCTATTAAAATAGAACGACAAATATGTTGATTTATTAGTTAAAACAAAATAAGTATTAAAAATTATGTACAATCATGTAATTGCTACTATTTTTTATTAATGACGTTATTTATCTGAATATGTTAGTCTACTATAGAAAAATACTTATTTTATTTAAAATATATAATATATCATAACATGAGAAACTGTAGAGAGATCTGATTGTATTTTGATCGTAAATGAATTTAGCAACTTAGTGTATATATGGTCTTAACTTAGAACAACAATAACAACAACAAAATACCTGGTGAAATCCCACAGGTGGGGTTTGGGGAGGCTAGAATGTGCACAGATTTTACCACTACTTCATAGAAGTAGAGAGACTGTTTTGTGGGAACCCTCGTCTCAAAAATCCATAAGCAGAATAAACTAGATATGACGAAAAGGAAAGAGAACAGAAAGAGCGACTAGTAACGAAAAGCGCATGAAAGTATGTAAATATGATAAAATAAACACATATATGATAATTAATGACAACACATGATATAAAATACGACTACTCCTGCTACCCTTACTATACCCTAAGGCCAGATAAACACCTAACCCTACTAACCAATTAGCTTACTACTCTAATTCGCAACTTCCACTCCTTTCTAATCTAAGGTCATGTTCTCGGTGAGATTGAGTTTCATCATATCTTTTCTGATTAAGAGAGACATCCTACCTCCATTCTTCTCCCCAAAACCAAAGCCTTCATGAACACCTTCAATCCCGCTAGTGGTTGCTCCGATATGCCGATTAAAGTCACCCTAATGAAGATTTTTTCAGTCTCCGGTATGCCTCGTACAACCTCATCTAGGTCTTCCTGAAAGAGCCTTTTGACTTCCTCACCTAAACCTACTTGGGACACATAAGCACTAACTACGTTCACTATATGCCTGCCAACCATGAATTTGATAAACATCATCATATATACTATTGAATGTCGAAATTGGAAAAGAACTTAAAAAGTACAAAAAGAAATACACTTTTTGAGACTTGAAATACTTAAATCGAGACAGAGAAAATATCTTATATCTAAATCCATTTAATTTTTCATCCATAAATGTCAAAGAATTCAATAATTTGATTATGAATTTACTCATAAACTATCATAACTAGTTGCGTTGATGTTAATCAATACCTAGCTTTAGGTTATAGAATCTAATTTTGCCTTTTATGACCTAACTTTTGATTTTTGAATCAATTATTGAACTTGATTACTTTAATTAGATGCATTAGTTTTTTTTAATATCTTAGTTAATCATAGAGTAAGTATAATTATAATAATCCTCAAAAAAATTAAAGAAGTCAACTCTTTCTAAGTGTTTCTTTGGATCCTTTTGTTACCAAAACACAAAAAAGTGATCAAAGCAAGAAGATCTTTTGGGAGTTGTGTGGTTGATCTAATGGACGGTTGGATGATGATATTGAAAGTGAGAGATGGGGCCCAATTGGGAAAGAAAAAGTACAATTTTTATTCGCGAATTATTGACAGTATTAAAAATATTCTTCTATTTCACACCCTCCGATCTGTCACATGTAGGGATGGCAAAATTAAACCGAACTCGTTGAAGTTTGGGCGGGTTAATAACGCACCAATTTATTAGCTCAATCCATCTCAACCCAACCTATTTAAATTGGGTTGATATGCAACCTGAATTGACGAGAGAGAAATCTTGTCCAAATGTTTTTTATCCAAGCAAATTCAGTTGGGCTGAGTCTTGACCCACTAGAACCCGTTCAAATTTGAATCAACCCGTCCAATTGTCATCCTAGTCACATGACATAACAAATGGTCTCAAATTTTCGTGGAAGCATGAGAAATCTTAATGAAAAGCCAAGAAAATTATTGAGGACACCCCTAAACTTGGCGATAATTTAGGAGTGTATTTCACTCATGTTACAAGATCGAGAGTGTCTTAAAGTTCCGTTAGTCAAGTATACAGGTGTTTTTGAGTCTGTCAATAGTTTAGAGACGAAACTAGTAATTCATGCTAAGTTTAAGAATATTTTTAATACTTCTCTCTTTAAAATAATTGAATCATCGAAATGTGAACGATGTTACGATAATGTGCAAGATTCTTCACATATTACCAAAGCTTGTTTAAAATTTAAATAAATATGGACACAATTCATTTCGCAAAAGAGAAAGATGTTATGAAAACTAAGTCAATACTTGAATGACAATGACATTTTTAAGATATGCTTTGCAACCTTTTTTTAGTGCCCATGTTAATTAAGTATTATTATTATGTGGCCTATATCGAAAAAGAAATTAACAATAATATATTCTAGTAAAATCGCACGAAATAAAATTTGTGAAAAATAAAATGTACGCAAATCTTATTATTATCTTACAGAGATAAAAAAATTGTTTCCAAAAAATCCTCGACTTAAATAGACTTAGTTGTCCTATCATTAGCGATGGGAAATTCTAAATTAGGAAGTCTAATTTGATTCCATGATATATTGTTAATAACAAATTTAGCAAATAGTGTGCAATTATGAATGGAAGAGAAATATTTTGGATTGTTCACTCTTGTTATTGGTTCGTTTTTTGAGATAACTTGATGAAATTATTTTGAGATAATTGCAATTTTTCTCATATTAATATGATAAAAGAATATAAAATATTAATTAAAATTCGTATAATTTGACCTTAATAAACAAAATAACGATAAATAAAAAGTGAACGGAAGGAGCATAAGTTTGATTGATATATATAATAAGCCAATTCCATTTCAATTTCATGGGTAAAAAAAAGGTAGGAATTTGTTCTCACATGTATTTACGACATAAATTTTGGTACACCAAAATGGATCAATCTTAGCCGTTGATTAGATCCTCTAGTTAATCCCCACCCTTAAAGTAAACACACTTTTTCCTTGAAATTGAAGGGAAAAAAAGAGAAGAAGAATCAACGACCATCAATTACTTATCAACATCTCTGCTGCTGTTCCATCATAAGACAGAAGTCCTCGAAGCATACGAACCCATCTCCATTTTTATCGACACCTCTTATCATACGCCGGCACTCTTCTAACGTGCACCGTTCATCTCCGATCGTTCTAAACACTTTGAACAACTCCTCCGCCGTGATCTTCCCGTCGTGATCGGCGTCGAAGAAATTAAAAGCGTCTCTCAGCTCGGAATCACACGCCGGCGGTCCAAAAGCCGAGCTTATAGCTCCGAATTCCTGTAAACTAATACATCCATCTCCGTTTACATCTACTTCGTCAAGCAACAACATAAGTTCCTCCTTACTCGGCGGTTCAGTTCCAACTCGGCTCAAAATCGCTTCCAGCTCCTCCTTCCTTATCTTCCCGTCGCCGTCAGTGTCCATCATGTGAAACGCATGGACGAGCTCCGCGTAAACTACTTCCGCAGCGGAGATTTCGCTGGAGAGACCGGGCAACACGCTGGTCGGAGTGGATGACCCGACGTGTTTTTTGTATCCACAGTGAGAATCCGAATCGGAGGAGGATGAAGCGGTTGCTGAACCGAAAGATGTGTTTTCGGATCTGGAAATGGATCGGGTTTTTTTGTAGTTGAAGAGCTTTTTGGGGAAGTTTTTGAGGAGCTTCATTGTTATGGAGGATTATGAGAAATGGAGGATGAAGAAGAAGAGATGAATACAAGGAGAGAGGAAGGAGATGGAGGTTAAATGGGAAGAGGGAAGTGGAAGCCATGGTGAATTTCCAGGAAGCTTCCTAGTGAGAGAAACTGATTTGAAGAGTATTTATATTTGGTGTATATTGTTAGGTTACGTTTGGTGCTTGATTACCTGCTCTACTCGTACTCTTCAAAAATATCAATACGTATTAAAATTTTTAAAAATAACATATTTTTAGAGAGTTCGAATTTGATGAAAATGCGGCATTGAAAGTGGAACGTCCGCACATTTTAGTTAGTAAATGTACCATGTCCTGATTGGATTGCAAATACACTCATGTATACTTGTTCGATATTCATATTAAAGATCGAAGTTAGAGGGTTGTGGGAGCAACATGGGTTAGCTAAACTCTTTTCAATTGCAAAATCACATGACGATAATAATAGTATACTTTGTGAAATTTTACAAGTGAGGTTGAGAGAGAATAAAATTTATGCAGATTTTATCACTATCTCGTAAAACTAGAGAGATTGTTTCTAAAAGATACTCCGCTCAAAAACATCAAATCCAAGTATAATAAAGAAGAAAAGAGTGTTGCTGACTATCAAAATGAAGGATGTGAACGTTGTACTACCACATCTAAAGGGCAAGGAATTGAAAGCACTTTAGAGAAATCCATGTACAACTGGTTGAAGCACCAGCATGGATAAGAAAGGATATCAGAACTAGATTAGATACGTTTTCTACCTCAAAGAGAGCACATAGCAATAGAGAGTCCATGTATAGGTTGCAGAATTAATAGTTTCATATTTTCATATTTCTTTTCTTTGGTCGAGAGTCGAGACTTGATTCTCGCGGCACCCTACTTGGAGTTAGGTGCTCGTTAAGTTGTGACACGTTTGTTGACTTGATAAAAAATTTATAAAATAATAAATGATAAATATAATTTTATCAAATCATTTTTATTAAGTATAAATTATCTAAATTATCGCTTTTAAGAGGTATTAATAATTGGGAGAAAATGAGTGGTCGAGGGTTACGTGTTTCTCGTAATTCTTAATTTTTCTCTTTCAAATAATGTGGAGAAAAGAACAAAAAATCTTTTAGTGAAAAAAATAAATTAAGAACACTATTAATTTTAGTGACGTGATAAGTACTCAACAATAATTCAATTTGTGAAAATGAAATCATATTTTATAAAAAGTATATTACTCCAAAGTAAAATTTTCTCGATACAAAATTTGAATCAATTATCGAGCTTTAAAGCAGACATCGAATATACGATAGAATAATAATATGTTCATTCGATGCAGCTAGCTGGATGACAATTGCATACTTTGAAAAGACAACCAAAATATCAACCTATATATCTATTTCATAAATTGACCTATATATGTACTAATATATAAAAGAAAAAATGATTAATTTATAGAAATTCAATTTTTTCATCCAAGATAGGTATAAAAGAGTGTTTTTTTACCATGAAAATATAATCTTTTTACTAAATTAAAACACAAATATTGTAGAATTGAGATAAAGTAGAAAATTCAGGGCAACTTTTATCAATTAGCTAGAAAAAAAGAGAATTAAAAAATGATATAAAATCATCTCCGTATAACCTCTAGATTATATATTTGAGTTGTGAGCTGGCCATTGACGTCTGCTAACCTACTTATATGGCATGACCATTTTACCATCAAAGAATGTGATGCAGTGAATGAGGATGTTTCTATCCTAACCAGATGCCTCGAGTTTGAATCCTGGTATGAAAAAATCCTCGATATGGAGTGTTTTTCTCTAAATGAGGCCCTACACAGCATGAATTCGAAACAGTCAATCTCCAATGCAAATATCAAACACTAGATAGAAAATTTTAAAAAAAAAAACACATGACCTGTTGTCCCCTATTTTGTGTGATTACGAAATGCTTCGTCCATCGAATTGCTATTTAATTTATCATGTGATGGGTTAGCAGAGATCAATGATAACATGGAAAATACTTTAGAAGATTTAATTAATTAATTTGGTAGGTGTTTATGATTGATAATCATCATTTAGTAAATGATTGGACATAAGTTAGTTTTAATTATGTACATAAATCTTTTATTCTAACTATGATTTCCTATTCATTCATTGCACCAAAACTTGGTGTTGGATTCACATTAGGTACAATTTATATAAAATTGTATTATATAGATTATGACCAACATTGTTGGTAAGAATAGATATTCAAGAAAGTGACGGAGTCAAAAATTTTGTTGAGGGGTGTCAAAAGATTTAAATAAATAGAGGAATTTTTGCATATAACTTCTCAGAAATACTTTAACTATGTTCCATAGTTATAATTTGGGTAATTATATTTAATAACTATAGTTATAACAACATTTGTATAATTCACTCAACATTTCTATACGTTTGTAAAAATTCGTTATACAGTTCATAATTCTTATATAACATTTGTATATTTCACTATACGATTCGTGCACAGCGTTTGTATAATTCGCTATACAATTTGCAGTGTTTGTACATTTTGTTATAGAATTTGATTCCCTCACAGTTTTTGTATAATCGCGTACAATATTTGTATAAATCATGCAAATTATATAAAATTTAAACTGTAATTACAGCTAGATATTTGTCTTGAGTCGTAATTAATTGAAACTATAGCTATATTAACTAATTAACTACTATATATTTGCTTATCCGCGTAATTATTCCAAATATTATAAATATATGTAAAAATAAATAAATAAGGGGAGCCAATATATACTATTTATATATAAAATTAGAATTTATTTGATTGAACATGAAATTTTAAAATATATATTAAAATTTATAGTTTGAAACATACTATTGGATTAATGTTTGTGATTATAAAACTTTCAAATTTATATCAACCACACATGAGATTTGAATAATTTTTATCCTTAACAATTTAACCGATGGCTCGGAGCATATAAGTTAATTCTTTAAAGGCACAAAATATAACTTATGAAATTTTACGATGCAAAAAGATAAAGTTATGTCTCACACAAAATTATTTTCCTTAAGGGACGAAAAAAAACCCAGCATAAATAGAGATAAATGTGTGAATGACCAACAAAAACAATAGATAATTTTTATCTCGATGAAAAAAAATAATTTGATATTATTATGTTACTTGTTAGAGATGATAAAATATCCTTTAAAGTTAAATGAATTATAATACGTACAAACTGACTTGAATATCGTAATTATTAACGAGACAATAATAAATTTAAAAAAGACAAGTCATGATTGGGGTTGTGTGAGGTTCATGATAGGAAAAACCAAATATTTTACTCACAAATCAAGATAGATTTATTAATTTTTTTTCAATTTAAATTGATTAGACTTTGTTTTAAGCAATGTTTATAGTTAATTAATCTGTTTTATTTGGTCTTTACTTGTCTAAGTACACTTAATAACACTAGCAGCTCACTAATTGACAGCCTATTCCAACCTCTTGCACCACCATAATCAAAATTATAATAATATTACGATCTCATATGTAGGTCACAGTCTTCTTTTTATTTTGAGAGGTAAGAAAAGTCGTTTTCAATGGACTCTCGACACAGGGGGCGGAGCCACCTAATGGTCAGGGTGCTCATCGGTCCTCTTTCGACGAAAAAATTATATTATTTATATATGGTTAAAATAATTTTTTTTTTGTATATATAATAGATATCAAACTCCTTTGACAAGTTTATGTATCTACTTCTTCAAATTTTGAACCCCCTAAAATAAAATCCTAGCTCCACCACTATTCTCGATATATTACAATAATGTTACATCAGTGTAATTTCAACGTCTAACTTTTATTTTAGAGCGCTTGTTTCAGAATTTAAGGCATAGTTAAAGACATATGACAACTGGAAACAACCCTTTTGCCAGGACTCAAAAGGACTAATCAAACAAGAGTCTTTCTAGCTTATATTAATTTCTTCATGGACAACATACTTCAGTGGCAGACAATGTGCACATGCAACTCTTTCAAATGCAGACACACAGGTAACTATTTTAATTTGCCAGAACAAAATCGCAATACATACTCAGAATAGTCCCACAAAGTGAAATCGAAGAATAGAGTCAAAATATACTCAGGATGCCTAATGTCAGTTCATCAAGAATACGCAGGAAAAAAATGCTTTGAATTGTGGGTTAATCGTCAGAAATGGCTTGGGATGAATAATTCACTATCTAATGAATCTTTCTGTTTCTCATACTTTGTATGAGTAACTCCAAAAATGTAGGAAAGAGGGAAGAAGGAAAGAGTGAACATGAGATCTTCATAAGTAAACATAGAACTATGAAAGTTCTAAATTTGCATTGAACTAAACTACTATGAAATAGTACAAGATTGATGAGTACAATAAACAATTACAACATAAGTAATACCTCCTGTATTTACAATACAAATTCTTATGTGTCAGCTCTGACCATCCCAGCTAAAATTTCTGGAATCCATGGAGTATAAAAGAATTTGAATGTCCTGTTCTATGCAGAATAATCAAAGCTAAACGAACCTCGTTTACTCAAGAATCAATAACTTGCTTGCCAATATCATGTTTATCGTCACCATCATCCATGGTTGAACGATTTTCACTAGAGTGAATGGAATCAACTTCATTGATCTTACTACTTTCTTGCTCAACGTCGTTCTCACCATCCTCGGATACTGAGCTAATATCCATCTCCTTTTCCGGACTTTCAAGTTGCACACACTCAGCAACTGTGTCCTGCACGGAACTATTATTTTCTGAATCGAGGCTTCTATTTGATGGGGTCACGTCTCCTTTTCTTACCACGTTGAAGACGATACCATTGTTGGTCCTTTCAGGCTGCAGCAGGTCACCTTCACCTACCATAATGCTTGAACTACCCGTGGGGATCCTAATACTGAAATCTCTTTGATCAAATTCAGTGTCTGAACTTCTATCTGGTGTTGTTACCCTTGGACTTGGGGAACCAGCCATCTGAGGAACAATATTGTTGAGGTCAATAGTCAATCCCTTGTTCAATCGTGAACTGATTTCCAAGCTCTGGACAAAGTCGACAAATTTATCAGCAGACGTTGTCCTCATCAGAGGACCACCAGATCTTGTCCAAGAGGTAAGGTCCACATTTTCGGACTCACTGTCACTGCCATCATGTGCACTCCGAGGTGTTCGCCAATTTCGGGTGGCATGTGCCCCAGAACCGCCTCCTCCTTGATGATGGGAAGCAGCAACATCTGCAAGAAAGTCTTCAAGGGAACCTGTTGAATTCTCTCGCGCAATGCAGTTCCAAGAAGGAATTCTTCTGGAAGCATTGAACCTGACAGTGCTTGACAAGCCGTGGGAAGCAGCAGCTGCTCTCTCGGCACTCCTTTTCAGTCTACGCATGTGATTCAGAATAGCAACACATTCGTCCAGTGCAAGCTCAATTCCACAGTTCGCTTTCATGGCCGAGAGCTTTTCCCAAGTACACCGTCTTCCTTGATTTGCTGCCTTTTGTAGCTCCAGAGTAGAAGGGTTCTGTATGATTTTCGAGTACTGTATCATAAACATAAATTGGAGAAAAGGTCAGTTATCAAGTCAACCTGCAGTTCTTCATAGCAGAACTTAATTTGAAGAAAGAAAAAAGAAAATTTCGTATGAACTTGACATTATTTAACAATTCTCATCAATATCTCCACAAATTTGCAAATGAAAAGCAACATTTAGACATTCACGGCACAATCAGCAGAGACAGACCAACGATGATATTTACTGAATAATCTTATCGTGAATAGCTAATTAAGCAGTTCAAAATTGGCAAGTTTAAAACTTCTCAAAGATAGCTCAGAGAGTTTAAAAACAGGGGACATATTTAAATTAGTAAGTACTTCAACTTGAAAATATAGAGTCAAACTACTATACATCCAGTATTTAGCATTTCTACTACAGTGTGTTCAGTTCCATCGAGATGCTTATTTCCTGTTCTGTTTAGCAATTACAAAATTTATTGACAAAACGAGTTGAAAGGGCACTTGTTTCTTATTTGCGAAAAAGAGATATTGTTCGCAGTAGACATACCTGAGCTAGAGTGGCAGGCATTACAACAGTTACATCCCCTTCCCAATCTTGAGCAAAAAGCTTTGCTATTCCTCCCAAAGGAAAACCAAGTTCTAACACCTGATGGCATCTGTGTTTCACCTCCATTTCAGTAAGCTGGGCAAGCTGCATGACCAAATACTTGATGTTACAATGCCTCTGTTTAAATATCAGTCTCAACAAAAATATAACAACACCACTAGGAGCATGCAAGGATAAGAGCTATGAGCAAGCAATCCTTAGTTACAAGTTTACAACCACCAACGAGGTCTATATAGAGCCTAAGTATTTGGATGTCTAAATCATAGAACTGAAACCGAGTATACCTTGTGAAGGCGTGATCAGTTGGTCCAATAAACAAAAGCAATTTGGTTGGCTAGATTTATATTATATTCAAGATTATTCTATAGGTTTGACAAACTCATTCTGTTACTCCAGCACCTAAAATATAGTAGAAGAGTATGAAGAAATGAATCTTGCTCGATTATATTTTCAAAACCACTTTAAGCTGCAAACTGCTGGATTAATTTTCCAACAAATGATTGCTGCTTCGAAGCTGATCACTGATGACTTATAAAAACTCTATCTCTACTAAGGAGAAAATCACACAGAGATGTCCACGCTGTTACATGGCGGCGCATGTGACGACTACAAAACTTATTCAGCATATGCTTCCTTCATATTAGTCCCTTCTGTGACTTCAGTTAAACCAACCACAAAGGAAGGAAGCATATGCTGAATAAGTACAGTGAGCATTGACATTAACTGAAAGCAAAGAGAACAAGACCATCTATAATAAAGAAAATAAAAAGTCCATATGAACATACCTTGGCAGCAAAATTGCCTCCATAAGCTCTTACAAACTCTTTGATCCTCAGTAGAGGAGCAATATGTGGATTTGCCTGGCTCACAATGAAGTGATTGACATTGAAGAGCTCCTTCAGCTGCATCATTGGCAAATCAACCTCCAAGCTACCATCTCTCCACCGGCGAGAAGATGCACCAGAAGTGTCATCAGGTCCCATATGAAATGGTGGGTGGTATGGAACAAGATCTCCACTTCTATCCTTTGCCATCAGTTCTTGAGCTTCGAAGAGACCAGGAAAGGCACAAGAAGCAGTAACAGCACTCCATATTACAACATGAGGTGAAGTCAAGTAATTCAAGCATCTAGGAGGTTCATGTTTCCTAGGGGAGCAAACAGTAATCCCCAGAACTCTACCAGTCATGTCATAGGCTTCTTGGAAAGTAAGATTATTCGTCAGATTGCGTAACATCACCTGGAGCTGTCTGATCTCATGTACAGCACCCTGAGTCATGACCCTCCTAAAAATAGTAAAAATCCCACCCAACTGATCGAAAAATTGCAAGGAGTGCCAAGAGTCTTCGAAAAAACTCTGGAGCTCAGGCCAAGATCGAGTCGCAACTATGGAGCACATAATTGATCCAACACTTGAACCAGCAATTATCCGTGGCAACAGCTTGTGTTCTACAAGTGTTTTCACCACACCCACATGGAAAGCTCCTAGAGAGGCACCTCCACTTAAAAGCAAAGCTGTCCTACCAAAGGCATGTCTTGTTTCATGCATGAAAGCAAGCTTCTCTTCCAACAGAAGCTCCTCTGAATCAGAGTCGCAAACCATTTTCAACTGAGTTGAAACCTCATCAATATACTCCTTAATAAGCCTAGGCACATGAAGCCTTCCCTTGTGAAGTTCTGAATTGCACATATTACCAAGATTCCTTACAAGGTCTGCTCTCATACAGAATATGATATCTCTTAGAGAACCCTCTTGCCTACGATGTCGAAGCTCTTGAAGTTTATTTCGAACTAATTCTTCATCATAAAGATCTGCCTCATTCAATTTAGGGGTCTCTTTCTCCAACATCTTAGCAGCATGAGCCCACTCCTCATAAGTCAAGGCAGATCTCATCATGTTCCTCCAAAACTTCCTTCTATAAGCCATCTCAGCCTTGACTTTTACATTCGTATATCGCCTCAACAAGAAGGCGAGAAGCGTTACTAATGCCAATATCCCTTGTGGGTTGCGAGGGTGCAACCATGAAATCAAAGGCGTCACGTAGTACGAAACTCCATTCTTAAACTTGTACAAGTAATATACCAAGAAATGAAACAGCTGATGCCTCAACCGGGACATTGACTTGCAAAACAAGATTCTAAAGGCGATGGTTCGACCCAATATCGTAGAAGGTCCGATAGCAAAGAAGTCAATAGTAGCCTCATTACTTATATCCATCACAATGGAAAAAGGAACTGGTTCCTCTAGGTTACTCAGCAAAATGTGAAGACAACCAATATACAAATACCTAATAATCTAAGGCTCTAAGCTTATACTAATTGAACAAGATTAGCACAACAAAGGTTTATACTAGCTCTGAATATCAAAGTAACACAAAAACTGATGATACTTTGACAATAGGTAACACAAAGGTTATTCACAAGATTCAAGGAACCAGATTGAATTTATAGATCAAAGGAAATTCCTCTATTTAGGAAAGTCAAAAGAAATAAATTTCCAACCTTTCCTGTTTCAGCCTTTCCCTTGGTGCAAAATCAAGAACTTGGCAGACCACAAAACTCAACACACCCCCAGAAATCAAGATTCAATTTTTATGCAACCCCACAAACCAAATATCAAAAGGGGTTCTAGGAATCAACCAAAAAACTAAAATTTCTCCAAAAAAATTTAAAAATAACTCAGAAAAAGGAAAGAACCAAGAACCTGCTAATGCTTCTTTCTCAATAATAGCACTGCAATTGGCACAAATTGGATTTAATAGAAGAATCACATAGGGATTCGAAAAAAAAAAGTCAGAATTTTGGATCAGATAACGATATGGGTCTATGGTTAAAACTGACGTACGATACGTATCAGCTAAGACAGTATGGATAGACACGATTGAATATATTATTTCTAAAATTCAATTCAATTTTTTTTCTATAAATAAATATTGCTTCTACTTCAACAACTTTCTGATTCTGCAGCAATCAGTAAATCATTTTAATTCTTAAAAAAAAAAAAAAGATAAAGTTTGAAGCTGTCCTTTTCTCCTTTCTCAATATGAAAATCGTTTTGATTGTTGGACAAAGGAGAAAAGGGGAAAAAAAGGAAAGTTTTTTTTGTGTTCAAAGATATGAGGTTGTTGCTTGCAAGTAATTATATAAGCTAATTTGGCAAGTTGGTGATCCGTTATTTGTATTGAAGTTCGATTAAGAGGTCTATTTGGATTGATTTATGGTTTATAATTTTTTGACTTATTTTTATTATTTTGTCTTAAAGATAAGTGTGTATAATTATTTTTTAGTTTTATCCAAACATTTTAAAATTACTTACAAACTATTTTGACTTTAGAACATGTAAAATAAGCAATCCAATCGGGCACTAACTTAGATTCACGTAGAGTAAGGCTCATTTGGAGTAGATGGTTGTGTTTTCTTAGACATCTCTAGGATTTGAAACTGAAATATTTGTTAAATGAGCAATTTCATTTACTAGACCATATTTGATGGTGGATCAAATTTTTTTCTCGTAATAGCTAATATTTGATCGCTGAATACGACATATTTTTCTCGATAAAAGGTATGCACTAGACCAATCTTTGCCTAAGATGCCTTTGTCGACTAATGGGCAGAGTTAGAATTTTCTTTAAGGGAGTTCAAAATTTTAAGTAGACACACAAACTAATCGAAGGGGATTCGACATTTATTATATACTGACAACAAATTATTTTTACCATATATAAATAGTATATTTCGTTGAAGGTGTTTGGATGAACCCCCTTATTACTATGTGGCTCCGCCACTGTCGTCGACTACTTCCTTTTGATGGTGACAGTTGGGTGACGTTGTCTTTAGGTTCGTGGTGATTAGGTGTACATATATGGTTCGATTTGATTTGATTTCTTAAAAAAAATTAAATTAGTATAATAATTTTAGTTATTTTTGACTTGGTCGTTGTTGTGTGAGTCAAAATATATTATCTATCTGACTATATTATATCCTTTTATACATAATTAATGAGTGATAATAATTAAATATATTGTGTGTATATTGAGAAAATGACATTGGAATACCTTTTAAGTAAATCAATTTAGAATTATTATTACAACTTTATGAACTTATTAATTACTTGTGTTGACAAATACTATAATTAATAGTATTCTTGTTTCTTCTTAAATATTTAAATTTAATTTTTACGAAGGAGAATTTTCATAAATAGCATTATAAAATATTAATACCTCTAATATATAGATTATAGCAAAATTATTTAGTTTTTAAAAAATTAGTATGTAATAGTTCTTTTTTCCAAAATATATTATACATATACACATCCTCCCATCATGCATATATACATATGTACGTACATATATATTCGAAAGACTGACATACACCGACATGCAAACATACTCACAAACAAATATGGGGATGTATTATATGCCAAAATACACTATATGAATGGCTTGTGTGTCATATATATCCCTCTATAAACAGTGGCATTGAAGGGGTTCGGATGAGCTCCTTAGCTAGGTAGCTCTGCCCCTGCCTATATGTATGATGATTAGACGTAGATTATAAATAAATTATACAATAAGATACATACACACAATATACATGGATACTCACATATATTTCACGTATATTTTAATGTGTGTGTGTATATATATATGTAATGAAGTTTATTTTTCCTTTACCTTAATATTTTTTTAGTGTATTTTCATGTAAGTTATTCAGTTGGAGATATTTTAGGCCCAAATTAGCAGTCATCACTAATATAAACCATAGCCCACAATTAATCAAGAGAGCTGAACTATTAAATAAAAAAGAGCCCAACTAATTACAATTTGAATTACTAGTTAGTTAGTTGATATATTTATAATTTGAATTAATTATTGATCATAGCAAATATCTAATTGTAACTAAAGTTTGAGTTTTGTATAATTCGTGCGATTTTACATGAACGTTGTGTGTTATTATACAAAAGTTGTGCGCAAATCAAATTGTGTTGCGAAATATACAAACATTGTGAATTGTATAGCGAATTATACAGACGGTCTGCATAATCCTATAGCAAAATATATCAACGCTATACAAAAATTGCGATTTGGATAGTGAATTATACAAACGTATACAAATATTGCGCGAATTATACAAATACTGCTATAACTATAATTACGAAATGTGATTACCCAAATTATAGCTATGAAGCATAACCTATATTTTTAAACGGCTATATGCGAAAATTTACCGAATGAATAAGATTTAGCTATTGAAGAAAAAATATTTTTCATACAATAACTTAGAATTTCATGTGGTTTCTAACACTGTACGTGTGTTGCACATGTGTCACATCAATATTATTATATTAAATATAATACTATAAATATTTAAAAATCTTTAATATTGTCAAATTCAGACTTGACAGACCTCATTTGACAATAGCGCTCATAAACATTCAGATTTAACTATTTCATCTAACTTGACTTTCGTAAATAATAGTATTACATAAAAAATACTAATGAAAATGATATTTCTTAAAATAATTAAAAATAAAAATAATAAAAATATAAAAGAAAATATTATTTTTTTGGGATTTTGTCTAATAACAAATAACTTATGAATATAAAAAACTTCATATATTTTTAAGAATTTTCGCGCTTTTAATATAATATAAATAATTACCATTTCTTTTTGCTAAAATTAAAAACACATAAAGGGAAAATAAATATAAATTAAAGTCATATTTCTTAGCAGAAAAAGTAAAAATAAAAAAAAAAAAACTGTTAGCGTCGGTGCCGACTTTTACTTTCGTCAATCTATTAATTACTCTAAGTAGAGTTCCCAAAATACCCTCCAACTTTTGTGATATGGCCGTTGACACCCTTCGTCGAAAATTATATTGTGTCGATAGGTAAAAAAAAAAGTATCATTATAAATTCTAAGTTATATTCATCGTTAGTATTAAATTATTTTGCGTTATTAGATCATCCTATATGATACAGTAGATAACCTATCTTAATTTTCAAGTTTTTTAATTCATTATGATTTATATTGCTAAAGTTTATATAATATATGTTAACTACTCTTAATTTATTTGAGAAACGAAAATTCATGTTGAATTATATACGATTCGATATATTTATAGTGTAATTTTATAAGTGAAATTTTAGAAATAATGATATGTATGCGGACTTTATCCCTCTGTACCTAAATAAATTTATTATCAAAATTTGGAATTTATTGTCATTTATGTCAGCCACAAACTTAAATAATCACCACTAACAAGATAACCTAACTTTCTTAATAAAATAGAAATATTAATTAATTAAATAAATAAAATTTCAACTCCAACAAAGCAGAAAAAATATTTCAACAACCTTACAGAAAAGAATTAGCTAGTAAAATATTCTTCAAATAAAATAAAGAAACCTTTTTTCAATTAGAAAAAGAAAAAAAAAAGTCAAATCTTGGAAGGGCTAATGACATGGAATGAACACTACCTTAACCACCAAGGTTTCAAGTTTGAGTCGTAAGAATGAAGGATCTGTTGGAGGTTAAAAGCGAGCGTTTAAGTCCTCTTAATGGCCCCACCTGACACGAATTTGGATTCGTTAGGCTAGTGAGTTTCGTGTACCAGATGATTTAACAAAAATAAAATTGCTAGCTCCAAGCTTGACATGTTGGGACAAAGAAACAAACTAAGGATCTTTCCTTGCCTTTTTCATTGATCCATTAGCCAAAAATCCAAAACCAAGAGCAAAGAAGATTTAACAACAACAACAAATCCCACGAGTGGGGTACGGGGAGGATAAAATGTATGCAGGCCTTATCAATACCTCATAGAGATAGAGAGGTTGTTTCTGGAAGACCCTCGGTGTAAAAAGTATCAGACCCCAAAAGCAGAAGATACTACATATAAATTGAAACAAAGAAGATTTAAGAAACCAAGAAATGTATAATCAAATAGAATAATAAAGACAGAATTTTCTGCACTTTCTTGTTGAAGCTTCCTCAAAGTTGATAACTTTGTCAAAGAAGGAAAAAAGATCAGTCTTTTTCTTACCATATTGCTAAGTTCTCAATCAGGTGAACTACTCCTTTTATGCTATAGAGATCAAGAACAGAACTAACCTGGAAAACATGATGACAGAGTTTGGCAGCACAAGGTCAAAATCAAGAATCAAGAAGCTGACTGAATCTCAACATCCATCTTCACTGGAGGTATCCGATTTTCCGCCTCATTATATGAAGGCAACAAGCTGTTCTGAAGGGAAAAAAGGTTATATTCAGGCAAGTCATCATGGTTCTGAATCTAGTTTTGATAAGTTGGAGTCCATCTAGTTGTAAATCCAAGAGGTTTAACTCAAACTCCCACCAAGTTCGAGTTAAGTCAACTTGTTCTTCCACTCTAAAGGATTCAAAGTTCCCTCAACAAGTGGAACTTCATCCTGGACAAAGTGAATCAGACAGGATTTCAAAAGTGAAAGTTTGTTCATACAATCACTGTTCACTCAATAGACGGTGTGATGATCCATCGGCCACAATAAAACGCGTCTTTAGAAGGAGAAGAGTCTTAAAATCACAGAAAAGCATTAGACTAGAAAGTGAGTCCACAAATGCAGATCACTTTTATATTGAGGAAAGCAATCCTATACAAGATGATGGAGTTTTTGATGTAAATAATGAGGTTATCGAGTATGCTGATCTTGTTGAGATAGTGTTTGGTGAAACTTCATTTCCAGAGAGAAGTTACAAGGAGACAATTGACATGATGAGGAAATATTCTGCACAAGAGCAGGACACACTGGTTACCAGTATAGAAAGAGAATGGGATGAATCCATTTCTGTTAGTCATGATGTAGAATCAAATGATCAGAGTGTAACGGCACCAGTTTTTCGCAATGATGAGGAAAGAGATGCTGATGTCAATGTCAGAACAGGTGAGGAGGATAAAAATATCAAAAGAAAGCTGTCTAAGAATGAACCATTTGCCATAGGAACAAGATCATTGACAGATGATCTTGTTGAGGCAAAATGTAGTACTGAGTGTTCTTCTGCTTCAGCTAGCAACGCTAGAATAGAACTCGAAGAGAGTTTGCTAGAGACAGATGGCAAAGCTAATCCAACTGAAGATATTGATCCTAGTGTTTCAGCCAAGACGTTGCACGTAGCCCAGCTTCCGAAAGAGAAGCATAGGAGCATGTGGAGCCTGATTCATAGACATATGATTTTGGATGAATCTACAGACTTGGACAGCATAGTGACCTGTGGAGATGATGAAGAAGAGCACAAGGATGGGGGCGACAAATCTTGTGCAGCAGAAAGCTCTGATTCATTTTCGAATTTTTCTGAAAGAGAGTCAATGACTACAAATCAGGATACAGATAATCAAGAGATTGAAGCGCGCAAACTTTTAGCCATTAAGCTAGTGCGAGAAGCAATCGAGAGAATTCTTCTTACAGAAGTTCAAGATCAGTCATCAGATAATCAATCAGTGACAAGTGAAGGTGAGACTTGCATACTTAATTCCTTCTATAAGTTCTATAAATAAAATCTTCTGTGACTTATTGATATTTGTTGAAGGACAAAAGAGCAACAGAATTATATTATCTGTGTATGTGTTCATCAAGAACACTTTGAATTGCTGATCATAACAATATTAGTGTTCACTATATAACAGTTTGTACCGAAGAAAACTTCAAGGAGTTGGACACCAAGAATGAGGAATGTGATAAGGCATCTAAGTCAGATGAGGGAAATATTACCATAGTAAACACTGGCATCCCTGAGAAACAGAAAATCGATGGACAAGTAGCGAACAAAGCTGAGAAGAACACGCCAAAGCACTGGAGTAATCTTAAAAGATGGATTCTTCTCCAACGATTCATCAAGGAATTGGAGAAGTTGAGAAAGTTCAATCCAAGGAAGCCACGGTATCTGCAGCTGGAGCCTGATCCTGAAGCAGAAAAGGTTAATCTGAAACATCAGATAGAGGATGAGAGGAAAAGTGCAGAACAATGGATGCTTGACTATGCATTACAACAATTGATAAGTCAACTTGCTCCGACTCAGAAAAGGAAAGTCGGACTGCTTGTAACAGCTTTTGAATCAGTGGTTCCTCCCCTAAGCAGTAATATCCAGGTTACATTTCCTAAACTGAAAACTAGAAATGAAGACAATTTACAGACTGCAGGCAAGGGAAATGCATTAGTCTCTGCAGATAATGTTCGTGCACGTGTAGACAAAAGGAATGCTGAAGATGACTGGTTGTTGTTAAAAAATGATGGTACTCAAAAGGCCATTGTCCTCTCTCAGAAGTTGGATGAAATAACAAGTATGTCAAATGATAAGGTATTGGCTGAAGAAAAAGCTAAGCAAGAAGAAAATTCAAAGTTAGAACGTGAAGCTCGGATTGATGAAAAAGAGGAGTGTGGTGATTCAAATGATTCTCTAATCAGAACATCTCTTACTACCTCAAATTTAACAAATGATGGTGATGAAACACAAGAAAATAACATGATTGTCCCTTCAGCTTCTGAATGTAAGGCCACAGGGAGTATTTCTGCATCCAGTGATGAGGACAAAAAGATAACAGACGCAGAAGATGACGTTGGAACATCCGGAAGACACATGAACAAACAGAAGCATATTAGCATGTGGCACATGATATCACAGCACATACTTGCAGATGTTATATCAAAAGTAGGGAATGAACTACTTGACAGAACAGATGATGTAGACTCCAAGAAAACACCAGGTGAAATGAACACAGACAACTCTCGTCAGGATTTCTCTGCAAAAAATGATGATACAAACCACTATGGGAGAAGTTTCAGCAGAAATGATGCTATCAATCTCATAAGAGAAGCAATTAGCCAGATCCTAAAAACACCGATTCAAGATGATTCATCCAATACACGGAGTCTCACTAGTGACATTGTTTCAGATGAAGAGCCACCAAAAACTGATCATAAAGAAGGCGGAGAGCAAAATAGTACAAACTCACTTCGTGAAAGCTTGAGACATTGTGACAATCAAGAAACAAAGGAACTTGTTGCTAATAATTCTATCACCGAAAGTAAATTTGAGCCACCAAAGTCGAAGAACTGGAGCAAACTGAAGAAATTGATCCTCCTTAAGAGATCAATAAAGGCACTGGAAAGAGCTCGGAAACTCAATCAACAAGCCCCTCAGCTTATGCCCCCTACGCCTGATCAAGAACAAGAAAAAGTGGTTTTGAGGAACCAAATGATTAATGAGAGGGAAAAATCTGAACAATGGATGCTCGATAATGCAGTAAAGCACATGGTTAGTAAGCTAACTCCTGCGAGGAAAGCAAGAGTGGCGGTGCTTGTGGAAGCTTTCGAAGCAGTTGTTCCACTTCCAGAAGTATGAATTCAATAGGAATTGTAGCAAATATAGTCAAGCAAATTCTTTGAGAACCTTTTTATGCCAATTATGAAGGTAAGCAAATTAACTACTTACACTTCCTAGGAAAGAATCCTACAAAAATGTTTCTACAGAATCGAGGTTATTCACTTTTACCTAACAGGAAGGACGCGGACAAGAGTTTACACCTATCATTAGAGGCTAACTGAGGATGATAGGAGAGTTTTTGATCATGATGTGTATCCAATAATCTACGATTGGACAGGTAAATACAATAAAGTAAATTTGGAAGCTTGATCATGTTTGACATTGCCTCAGCTCATACATAATAACATTACCAGTATTACTGATATCCTGGTAAGCAATTGCTTGATAGACAAAGTCTGATTTTTGCAGGAAAATCGATATGCATATAATGCTATCGTCGTAACAACTATATAGATGCTTTGACCACCGTCATGTATATATTTAATAGTACAACATTTTCCCATCCATATGATATTTTGTTTTGTTTTTATGAATAAAAGCAACTATTGACTCATGAGTATATGATCAAATGAAAATGCTGCAAACTCACTTATCTGATGTACATTTCCTACCTGTTTATATTCAGCTTATTAATTCATCATCAAATTGAAATGGTCATACTACCTAAATGCTGGATTGATACAAGAAAGTTCAATGTTGAATCATATATGGTATAATCAATCCTAAGGTTCCGAAAATCGTAGGCCTTGGCCTTGCTTTTGCTCAGCCTAGTTCATTATTGTTGTTGTTCTTAATTCATTAGTTCAAACTCTCTGTCAAATGAGCTATGCTGGAGTATTCAGATAAAATCTCTTGTTACATTCAGAGACGGATTCAGGATTTAAATTTGATGAGTTCGACGTTTAAGATCCTTAATATTAAACACAATATAGTGTTAAATTATGCGTTCAGATGTTATATGTCATGACTACCTGCATTTTTTACTACACCCATCCACCCTTGGTAACACTACCTGCATTTTTTACTATTAAATTTCTGCCACCAAAAAGGATGACATCAATAATAATTCAGTATAATCTCACAAGCAGAGTCGGGAGAAGGATGCACACACACCTTACTATGATTGCGGGGGGAGTGGAGAGGTTATTTTCGATAGACCTTGAAGAAAAAGGATTCAAACATAAATGACAAGATTATTTTTTTTCCCACATCGCGGTCTATGCGAAACTATGGGCAGATTGGTCTTTAGAGTGGGGCGGACCGCGTGAGGCTAATTTTACGGAGCAACAAATAGCTCCTACTCTGTGCAGTGAAAGAATAACGGGTCGGTGCTCTTTGAGTCCAACAAAAACCTGATGGGCTGCCTAATTAAACCACCACTTTTTTTTATCCAACATTCTGCACATTTGCAGCCATAATGTTAGTAATATGACATTTCAATCATATATACTTTCTAAGTCCAGAGACGAAGTCAGGATTAGGAGTTTGGGGGTTCAAAAGAAAAAAAAAATATTGCAAAATAAATTTTTCTAATACAAATACAAAATTTATAAAAAAGCTGTTGAGTTCGTCCAAACTCATAAAACCCTGCTTAGCTCTGCCTCTACTTCCAACATGTCCATTGTAAGAAGGAAATAGAGCAATAGGATTATACAACTGAAGAAAACGTCCAGAAACGAAAAATACTACTCTTTCCATTTAAAAAAGAATGACCTAGTTTGACTTGGCACGAAATTTAAGAGAATTAAGAAGACTTTTCAGTCTTATGATCCTAAATTAAAATTATGCCAAATGTATCAAAATACCCTTTAATCTTGTGATCTTAAACATACCACGTGGAAAATTGAAATGAAAATTTTGCCAAAAAGAAAAATGAATCATTCTTTTTGCAACAGATAAAAAAAGAAAACTAGATCATTTATTTTGAAACAACGGAAGCTTTTGCTTGTCTCGTAGAAAAAGTGATTTATAAATGTCTATGAAATAAAGTCTTGTATCTAGACTTGATTAACTTTCAGTTTTTCAAAATTTTATCCTACACCATATCGCTTTTATTTGTAATTATTTGTTAGATGAGAAGAATCAATATCGTCAGCCTTAAAATAATAGATCGATTTAAAATCATAAGTTTTCACATTTCAAGGAGATTTATGTATGGATATTATGAATTATTTAATAATGCATAGAATATTTTATACTGACGATATATATTACTTCAAGCGAAACTGAATTATTTACGATCGTCGGGAATGATATTAAATATAGTCTTAACATTATTATTAATTTTTATTTTCTTAAAAAAGGTCATGTGAACGTATGGATTATCAACTTCCACATGGATTATTTCATAAAATAATATAAGTTGATAATGATTTAGGCCTATGTATGTGTGTTTTCATTGACTATTTTGTGGTGATAAGTAGTTGGAACTTTCAATTTGTGGCCAACTTTTCATGTTACTAGCACATATTTTATTTAACTTATTCTAAATTAAAAAAGTATGCAATAATGCAAATTAAATAATGGAGTAAATCAACTATTGATAATTGACCACATTCATTGAAATTGGAGTCCCTTCTTTTTTTTTCATATCTAGTTTATTCTGCTATAAGTTTTTGTGACGAGAGTTCCAAGGAAATAGTTTCTCTACCTGTATGAGGTAATAGTAAGGTTTGCGTACATTATATCCTCCCTAGACCCAACTTATGAGATTACATTGGGTATGTTGTTGTTGTTGTTATTCATTGAATTGCAGAGTCCCTACCCTTTTGAAATTATTGTTTAGCTTTTAATTTTAATTATTTAGATGTAATTATTTAATGAAATATTAAAATAAGAATAAAAACTTTACTTGTATAATTATTGTTATTTGAGAAGTTTTGCGTTGCGAAGAGGAGATGCACATATGTCTCGTGAGGAAGTGTGAAAGGTCGGTTATGGTGGATCTAAGGAGATTAGCAGAAACAGATTAAAACAATATTGAGAAAAAGGTGTGATTAGACATAACATGACCTTAAAAAGTTGAGAATTAAAATAAAAGATCAATTATATGTAGTTGAGTGTCATCGAAGCATGGTGATAGTTGTTTGGAGTACCTTACCTTCCCCTAATTTTCCACATCAGTATTATTATTATTACTACTATTATATCATCTCAATTATTACTTAATTTTTATTATCATTTTATTATCATTACTATTCTTTTCTTTATTAACATAACTTCTTTACTATTCTGTTATTTGTTGGTGCACGTCTGCCTGCTCTGCAGTAATTGTCTAGCCAATGAAATTGTACTAGATGTTGCTGATGTTTGGTATACGTATAGTATTTATCCTTTTAGGTTAGCAATATATCCAATGCACGAATGGAATACTACTTAGTCAAGTAGAAGGGTCAACTTGAGAGTAGGACAAGCCAAGAAGGGGCTGAGACTAAAACTTGATTTGAAATATTTTACTCGAATTAATCATAGGTCTATCGGAAAGTTATGTTTACGTACATACATTTATACTGAATATATTATTACTTATTATTTAATTTTTTATTATCATTTTATTGTTGTTATTGTTCTTTTCTTCATTAATATAACTTCTTTCCTAATGTATTTTTTTTGGGGGGTGCTAGCCCATAAATCCACTGCACGGATGGGATAGTACTTAGTCAAATAGAAAAGCCAATCTGAGAAAGGGACAAGCCGGAAAGGGGCTGAGACTAAAACTTGCTTTAAAATACTTTACTTGAATTAATCATGGGGCTATCAAAAAGTTACATCTACCGTCCACATACATACATATACCGCTCTCCAAAAAGATTATACTGAATATATTATTTACTTATTATTTTATAAAAAAATTCAATTCTATTTTTGATGTAGACAATTATCAAGATTTACTTGGCTAGCAAAAAGAATAATGTTTAAGTGGGATGAGAATCTTTATTTTGGTCCAAAAAGGAATCTATAAAATTTAGCTCTTATAATAAACCAAAGGTCGTTAAAAGTATCTCTCAAAAGAATAAAAAATATAATATGATTTAATAATCCCACTAACCACATGTCTAATGATAAAATTCACTTACTTCTAAATAATTATTTGTAATAATATCGTTGGTCTCAATAATTTTTTTTAGTTTTTAGTTATAAAAACGAGATGTTATTATAAACATATAATATAACATAGCATAAAAATTGATTTATAAAAAAATTGATCGTTATATTAGAATATTATTATAGAGTTCGAATAATTATTATAGAATAATTTGGTTGTACACAAAATAAATGAAAAATTAGGCAAAATAAACCTAAAATAAATGAATAATTAGGCAAAATATTTTTTTTTTTTTGGTGTGTGAGAAAAAAAACACGTTCTTCTTGTTAAATTAAAGGCTTTCATGGAATTGCAAGTCATTATCAATTTAATTATACCTACCTTTTGACCAACCCAAAAGACAATATTATAATTATTTTTATATTAGTTGTATCACATGTAATAAGAATGAGTTGATGTAGTAGCTATTATTCTACGAGGGAAGCTGAAGAACTGATTTTTTCTATCAATATATTCTTAATTTAGTCGAGATGATCGTATTGAGCTTGTCTAGAGTAATTTGCATCTCTTATGTTGCTTGTAGACTTTTGTATAGAAGCGAGTTTACGTAGTATGCATCAGAAGAATAACAACTGCGAATTTTCTTGTAAATTTCATTAAAAAAAATGTTATTATTATGAAACTATAAAATAAAAAGAATAATACAGAGAAAAGAAAGAAGACCTCTTTTTTTTTCCCGCGAAGAACTAGTTTTTAACGGATAATTTATAATAAAAAAAATCACCATTTTATACATTGAATAAAATTCTAATTTTTCTTTTGAGAAATTGAGATAATATATATTTATTATAACACAAATATATTTATAACAGTTATTTTGTATTTTAAAATGTTTGCATACTTAAATAATATATAAAAGGATTATTGTGAAGTTCTCCATTTAAATCGTGAAAATGAAGATATTTTTAATAAAAAATATTTTTCTCATAAATATTTTTTGCGCTGTATGAATCTAAATTGTTCGATTGATTTATTCAAATTCTCCTTTCTATAAATCATCATTTAAATTTCATCTCTATTTGTAAGTAGTATAAATAATACTTCCTTTAAAACTAACAAACTATTACGACTTAGTTCAGGAGCTCTACCTTTAAAAAAGAATGATCATGCCTATCCCTCTTTGGCGTCTATAAAATTCTAAACTTGAACGTTTTCATGTAATTTTCAATTTGCTCATATATTATCTTTAAATTATGGTGCAAAATATCTATAATTTACAAAATAAAAAAAATAATTATTTACTGAATAACTATCTCCAAAAAAGATAATCAACAAAAATTTTACAAATTACTCGAGCCTCAAAATCTTACTATCAAATAGTTTTTTTTTTGTTTCCTCCAATGTCCGGTACCTATATTAGAGCCCAACTATTTCCAGATTTGTGACGCGTAGGTCTCATTCGAGCGGAAACACTCCATACCAAGGATTTTTTTACACCCAGTGCTCGAACTTGAGACCTCTGATTAAGGAAGGAGCAACTCATGCAGCCTCCTCCACTGCATCACGTCTTTTGATGATAATACCAAATAGTTATACCAATGAAAAAGTTAGATCCTTTGCTTGGAATATTCTAGGGATAAAAAGAAAACACTTAACAAAAAAATAAATAAATTAATTAAGAAGAGGAATCCAACTTGACTTTTCAAAACCCTTTGAGGGTGTCTACTTTTTTTTTTCCTATAAATAAGTGAAATACCCTTTACAATTTTTAACTCAACCAAGAAAACACAAACAATTTTTTTTTTCTTAGCACTTTGATGGCTGGCCTTCAATACAAATTTTTCCCAACAGATTTCTTGTTTCCAATTCAAAAAACAGTTAGTGGAGACAATTTATCAAAGCAAAATCTGTTAATCAAGATTAGAAATAATGATGAATCATTAATTGAAGATTCACAGGGAAAAATTGTGATTAACAGCAACAACAAGAAGAAGAATCTCAAAGCTATTTCTTCATCTTCACTTGCTTTGGTTCCTGTGCCAAAACAGAAGAAAGATCAAGATTAATGAAGATTATTCCTTTAATCATATGGTAATTAATTGTATGATTAAGAATAATCTTGCTCTGCTTACTCTCTCTTCTGTTTTTGTTTTTTTCATTTTGGAAAAGTTATTAGATTTTATTTGATGTATAATCTAAGTTTGCAATCTAATAATAAAGTAAACATTAGTTTCTCTAATCTTATACTATATTTTTTCATATCTAATATCTTCTGCTCAAGGGGCTTGATTTTTGGGACGAGCGTTTTTCGAAAATAGTTTTTCTATCTCTATGAGATAGTGATAAGATCTGAGTACATTGTACCCTCCTCAGACCCTGTTTGTGAAATCCTACTAAGTATGTTGTTGTTTGGTAGGTTTATTGGTATTTTCACTCATTTGAATGATGTGAAAAGATTAGAGAGTATCTATTTTCGATTCTTAAATGAGGGAAATAATTGAATCGGTGCAGTTAATTTGTAATTTTACATGTGGGGTTAAGTTACGAGGGAGTAAGATTGTATGATCAGCCGATTTTCATATGTTGTCATATTGAAAATATAAAGATTCTATTGGCTTCGTTGAGATAGACTGGCGATAGAAAATTTAATTACGCTAGCAATTTTTAAATTATGTTTATCGAGATGGAAATATTAGTCGCATGAAAGATGAAGAAAAATAAAAATACTAATACTAATTTTTTTCATCTACACATCATCCTTAGCAAATCATATTGTATTTATTTAGATGAATTCCTATTATTCAAATTCTTCTAGTAAAATAAATAAATTATACTCACATTTAAACTTTGTTATTAGAAATAAGGGCAAAATTTTTTCCTTCTAGTGGTGACATAATATTAAACTAGAAGTTAACAAAATTGCTCAATTTTCCATAGTATAGAGTCAAATTTGACTTTTTAAAATTTTTATTTTTAGAATTTTTTCTAATTTAACATGTTTTTGGTCAATTATGGTGGCTTTATGATTAAAAAACAAAGAACAAACCATAATATATTAAAAAAAGAGTCAAATCAAAGATTAATTGAGTATTAACCAATAAAACCATCAATATTTGAATCCAAAATTTGTTTAATATGTTGTTTCCCTTATAATACTTTTTCCGTCTCATATTAGTTGTATGTGAAAGTCAATTTGATTAATTTTTAAAATTAAAATTAAATTAGATTAATCAAAATTGACATAGTTTGAAAAATATATGAAAGTTATTTAAATTACTCTAGTATTATTATTTTGTGTAAAATAAAGAAAGTAGGTGAACTTAAACACATGGTAAGAAAATCTACTTATAATATGTTATATAATTTGACTTTTTAAGGCTTACAACTTTACTAATAGTAGCTTTAAAAGGAAAAAAAAAAAGTAGTGGCTTTAATTGATTTTCACATGCTATTTGTTGTCCTTTGAAGACTTCAACAACCAAATTGTACTTGAAAGAAACTTCCTTTTCTCCACTATGCACCTTTGGTGTCATTCACATTTCTCATATGTCTCATTTAAGATTTTTTAGAATTTGCAATTTTTCGAAAACAATCTTTTTATCTTCATGAGTCGGTGGTAAGATCTGCATATATTTTATCCTCATCGGATCCTACTTGTGGGATTTCACTGAATATGTTGTTGTTGTTGTTTTGTAATTTTAAATGGAGGAGTTTTAAGATTCTTTCTATACTAGACGGCCATTAATATTTTATCTGTAAAATTGAGTAATATATATGTATAGCCAGAGATAGAATTTGACTTATGAAATTAGTCGAACTAAATAGCTTTAGTCTAAAGTCGATATGTATATTAAATGATTCATTGAATATGCTAACACCTGATGTTATCTCCTAGAGTTTAAAACTCAGAAAATTCAAATTGTGACTTCATCCTGCGACAACAAATATTATAATCCAGCCTAATGTTTTTTAGAGGGATAACTGCTATCTATTCCAAAAACAAAAACCCCTTAGCGCTCCGAGATGAGAGAGGGAGCGCAGACAACAACAATTTTTTTTTTATTGTTATTATATTTTGCACAATTTTTAAATATATGAGCAAATTCTAAAAAAGAGATATTTGCGTAAATCAATAAAATGGTATAGAACAACCCATCCCAAATGGCCCAACTGATTCATTGGACTTAGTTTTTGGCCCAGTTTCTAAATTGCTCATTGGTCATGGGCCTCCTAGCTCACCTTTTCGTTACTTCGCGAAGAGTCTATCGAAAATAATATTTTTATACTTACGAAGTAGAAAAGTTTATATTCCACTCATAAGATTATATTGAACATATTTTTATTGTTGTTTCTCTAACTCTCACTACCATGGTTTCTAATTTGATATTTTTAACTATTTTTTGATAGATGAATGTATGATGCTCGACTTTATGATTAAAGCGTTGAGCAATTGTGATATCAAAAGGAAAGACTTTTCAAACATCTGTTTCCATAACTTTTTCACGATACCATAACACCATAATAACATAAGCTTTTACCAATCGATAATACGTACTGTGTCGTACATTTCTTTTGCTAAACAATACATTCAAATCTTTTAATAATAACTATCTTATACAACAATCTAGTTTTATTTAAAACTAACACTCATATTACATTATATCCAAAAAGGTTTAACTATCCTCAACCTAAAGTATAACATTTAACGACCACCAAAGAATATGAACAATAGATGAAATTGTTCCTTCCTTAATCAAAAATTTCGAGTTCGAATTATGAGTATGAAAAAAATTCTTTATAAAAAATATTTTCATCGAGTGGGCCCTATGCAATACGAATTCAAATTAATCGAACTTCAATGCAGACGTCGAGATAGGATGAAACAACCCCCCACCCCCTACCTCCACCCCCAAAGGTAACCAATAAATAATTCATTAATTTGGAATTTGTATGAATTGATTTTGGGTTGGGTGGGTGGGCCATGCCTACGTACTTAACCATGTGGTGGACGCGGATTACAGGGGATTTTATCTAACCACTAGGTCCCACTAAACCATTCATTTTGAATACATCATCATAACCAATAGAACAACTCTCCACCGTCCGATCAAAACAGTCTCATCAATCAACCGTTCAATATAAAAACCGTGGTCCCCATAAAAGGGGTTCCTTATCAAGTCAATTACCAACAACTGTATACACGATTTTTTTTAATTACTTTACCGGCTGCTTGTTTTGTTTGATTGTCTGTGGACGGTGGACTCCCAGAGAATATCGTGTCGTAGATGAGACTGTTTATTTTTATTAGCCAGAGAATATCGTGTCGTAGATGAGACTGTTTATTTTTATTAGAAGATTCTTTTTAGCTGTGAACCCGTCATTGCCATTTATGTCATGAAATTAAGCCAATTAAAAGAAATTATATATATATATAATGACATGCGACAAATTTAAGTTATTTGTAATTTATCAAAAAAGAGAAAAGTGAAATTACGATGGTTTGGAAATGTACAGAAAAGAAGTATTGATATTCCGGTCAAAAGGTGCAAGAGGTTGGATTAATTAAGGGTTACGCGACGGGGTAGAGGTAGACTGAAAGAGTATTTGGAGGGGAGGTGATTAGACAAGATATGATGCAGTTTCATATCACGAAGGATATGATCTTAAATAAAAAGGAGTAGAGATCGCGTATTAGGGTAGAAGGTTAGATGACTAGTAGGGGAATATAATGATGTTTGTTGGCCGTGTGATTTAGTAGGTAAGTAGAGGTAATCGTGTCTTTATATATTATGTTGTTATTGTTTTTTTATTGTCTTTATAGATTATCGTTTTGCTTTTCACTATAGTCATTTTGTATCATATCTAGTATTTTCTTCTTTTGGGGATAATATTTTTGACATAAGGGTCTTTCGAAAATAACCTCTCTATTTCTATGAGGTAATAATAAAGTCTACGTATATTTTACTTTTTCAGACCCACTTATGTTATCTATAGTAAGTGATGAAAATGTTAAAATAAGATAAAATTAATCATAAAATTAATTTAAACTTAAGCTAAATTTAACCGGTTGATGAAAAAATGACCGGAGGTGTCCGGTTTGCTCTTAAGAATATCTGTTTGGCTATAAAGAATATCTGAAATATTTTAATTAGTATAATTTAAGTCTTCTCGAAGGTCAATCAGTGGACTGGTTCGGTCTTATCCAAGCTCAGGTTCGGTTCCAACCCTACCAGGCTCGGTACCCTGGCCTATAAATATAAGACCTCAACTGATGATAAGAATTCATACGTGTACGAGATCGTCGTCTCCGTAGCTGAGCAAAAATCTGCGAAAAGGTACTGTAAATTCTCCATTAAAGCTTCTTTCAAGCTTTCATATTCTCTATTTTTCCTGCTTTTGATCTGTCGATCTGTTGAATTTTATCTTCTTTTTTTTTGATGTTTGTAGCTTTTGTTTTGATGAATTATATATGCTGATAGATGAATATGTTTAGAAATTGCGAACGATTTGCGGTATGTGCTGTTTGTTTAGTTGTGTTAGATTGATTTTCGGAAGTCAATTTGAGTCAACGCCGTGTATGTTTTATTGATGAAATGGAAAGACTGTGCTTTGAGTAGATCTAGATCGTTGAGTTTTTGGAGAAAGTGAGGTTAATTATTACTAGTTTGATCTGAAAGAATGGAGGAGTAGCATGTTTTGCCGTGGAAAGATGAGATTTTTGATTTGTATGAGTTAGGGTTGGATTATTAGGTCGAAATTGCTGCAGAACAAGGCTAGTAGTTGTGGTATGAGGCTATGTAGCTTGGACTTTTTGAAAATGTTGATGAGTGCGTGTCAGATCCCTCAAAAGTATCATTTTTGAATGATCTGACCTAGGTGTGTTATCATTTTTGGAGAGTAGAGCAATATAGTTACGAGTTACTTAGCTCAAGTCTGTGTGACGCTATAGGTTTTACTGTGTAGTAACCGGTGCTAAATATAATCATTGCTGAGAGATTAGACAGGATGTTTTATCCCATGAGACCAGATAATTCAGGAATACGAAATTGTATGTTCCTCAAGAATGTTAGTTTTCCTGTTACGTGGCGACTTATTTTGATAAATTGGCTTATTATGTCGGGGAAAACTTCTATGTCGATTCTGTGGATGATTTTAATGTTCGAGTTGAAACTTGACGTACTATATATGGTCATATTCAGTGTGTCATGCCTTGACACGTTCTTTATTTCCGCAAACTACTTCAGGTATCAATTTTGAAAAAGCAATATGGCGTTAGTTTCTGGAGGAAGATCAACGTTGAATCCAAATGCGCCTCTCTTTGTTCCTTCATTCGTTCGCCAGGTAGAGGATTTTTCACCAGAATGGTGGAATTTGGTGACAACTTCAACATGGTTCCATGACTATTGGATGAGCCAGAACCAGGGAGAGGAGTATGGTTTTGGTAATGACGTTGCTGATTTGCTTCCTGAAAATATTGATCTCGATGTTGATGAGGACATCTTGAACATGGAAGCTCAGTTTGAGGAATTTCTTCAATCATCTGAATACAGGCAACAAGGAACTAAGCCTTCTCTCTATGGTGTCAATGGGATGCCACAATATGGTATGCACAATCTGTCTATTTCTTGTAATTACCTACAGTTAGCACAAATATAATGTTCGATTTGCATGGTTTATTGAAGTTTTAGTGCAAAACCTGTCTGGAAAAAACCCCCACAAAAGTGAGGGTCCTTTTAGTCAATTAGATCTTCATTCTATAAGCTCTATAAGATCGCGGAGGATCCCTGCAGGTGTCGTAGTATGTTTGAGCATGTTGAATCAAGATGGGGAAATTCCAACACGCCTCGTCTTAATTGTGATAATTTTTGTGTTTACAATGGTTATTACGATTATTCTTAAATGACGATTCCTTTGTAAAAACAGGTTTACCATCTGATGCACTGATAAGAACATTGAGTTCACCAAGATCCCCCATTGGGCCACCCAAATACTTTGAGAAGCCATCCAAGATCGTGAGCCCGAAGAACAGCTTCCGCAACATCCAGCAGCCTCGTTGAATTGCTTGTTCTTGGTTTGCATTCAGTTTAATTTGCAGCTACTCTTGACCAGCAGCTTATTAGAAAGTCTTTTTAGTTTCATGTAACCTTTGTATAGAGCAAGGTAGGTGGCACTCTTGTATCTAGCCTTGTTCATAGTCTAATATCCTTTCTTAGCTTAACTTCTTGTAAACAACAGAACTGTAAAAGAAAAAAAAATTGTAAAAACCAGTTGAACAAAATTTAAAAAAAAGAGTAGCTTTTCAGTTTCATTACTCCTCGTAGCAATGATGAAAATTATGGTGGTTTAATTTGCTTGTTCCCTTCCTCTGGTAGATATTTAGACCTAAATTCAAGATCTAAAATCATGGTGTTCAAAATGATACTTCATTGTTACTATTTCACTTGTCGAGGTTAAATTATGTAAATTTTGATCCATAATTTAAGATGTACAACTCATAGCATTTTTGACAAGTAAAAATGAATTGAGAGAGTATGGTGTTGTTAATTGTGACATGAATGGTCAAAATTAGTGGAATTTGATGCCTTATCCTTCCTATATAATCATTACTTGTTAAGTTATTAAAATCGAAAAAGATAGCACTTGGAAAAAGTGTGTGTTTTCATACAACAGTCAATTCCATTCCTGATCATAATCAGATACCGAGAGAATAAATTTTGTGATTTTAAATTAACGATAAATAGATATTTTTGAATCATATAAAAGACTCTGCATAAAGAAACTAAATAAAAAATTACAAAAATAAGATAAATAAATTGAAATCATAAATGACTCATTATCCACTTGTGTGCTGGACCAGAGCTGGTGGATAATGGCATTTGGGTCTGAATTCAGTGTACTAAAAGCAGTACATGAAGGGGACATGTTATGATTTGATTTGTCAAATTTGTATATGATACTGCTTACAAACCAATTTATAAATGACTTGTGATAATTTGGCCCCATATAGTGGCATGCTAATTAAAACGTGATTAAAGTAGAAAAGCAAAATTTAAATATTTTCAAAAACTAATTAATGGGGCAAATCCAGATCTTAATAGTTGGGCAAAAATTAAATAAAATTTGCTAATTCTTATGAAATAATAATAAATATCAAGATAATATAAGATATAATCAAAGAAGTTGACAGATTCAGATCGAAATCTTATTTCCCTTCAGATTGATTTATAAATAAATTAAATTGACTTTCGAGGTAGTCCAGTGATTTGGACAGATGGAAGTCTCAAATTTGAAATCCCTTGCCAGGTCGAGCTCGTTGCATCGGGTTTGCCTAGTGCGAGTTACATCTCCTGTGTGATTTGCGAGCTATTGCATAGTAACGAAGGTTTATTATATTGCGTATTGCGTATGTTATTATTATCGAAAATAAATGAGTAAATTTAGTTTTTCCTTTTTTTCTATATCCTATATTTTAATACAATATTTAAACATAGTACTTTTAAAAAAATGTGAATTTAATTACTAGGTTTTATTTAAAGATAATGCTACAAAAATATGCAAAATAACATACACAAAAGATATTTGTACTTATTTTCAATATCAGAAACCCGGAAAATTCCCGATCAGAACTACTCAGATTCCGGCGGCTTTCCGGCAGTTCGCTGACCATTAACCACTATTAGCAAAACCCAGCTCCGGTAAGTGCTAAACTTTTTTCCTTAAGTTATCAATTATTATTACTCGTTCTTTCTTGAGCTGATTTGATCTTATTCTCAACTAATTGGGTCTCTGAAATCATTTAATCGTTCAAGAAATAGTTTGGGGTTGATTGATTTTGAATATAATCATGTAAAGGTGGAATCTTTATGTCTGCATAAGAATTTGATGTAGAGCAGCAAGATGAATTTTCTGTGTGATGTACTGGTTAAAGTTTAAGGACCAGACAGAAGTTATGTTTTTTTTCTTCCAGAATGTACTATTGCTAGAGATTTGTTGAGCGGAGGGTCTATCGGAAATATCCTCTCATCTCTCATAGGGTAAGGTCGACATACACCCTAGCAGGTGGATATATTTTTACCTAGATATAGGAGATGTAGAACCTTTTGGCTATTTTGTGTGTTTACTTTTTTAGATTTTGAACTCTTTAATGAAAATACTGGCTCTCCGATTGTCCATGGGATTATGCAGGGTATGTTGTTGCTGTTGTACTTTTGCTGGAGATAGCTAGTAGTATCTCATGAGGGGTCCAATTATTTGCAAGACTTCATCTATTCCAGCTTCTGCATTCTATTCTTCAATTTGATAGGAAGTGAGAAACAAAATCATGAGGGGTCCAATTATTTGCAAGACTTCATCTATTCCAGCTTCTGCATTCTATTCTTCAATTTGATAGGAAGTGAGAAACAAAATTCCAATGCTTTCACAACTTGCTTTACTTTGAAAGGAAAAGAAAAATCATTAAAATGAGATGTCAAGTCAAAGCTGTTGAAAGATGTTTAAAGAAGCATTTTTTTGGTTGACTGGATAGATATATATAATTGTCAAACTTTGCAAGTTAAGGGTAGTGCTAGATCTCCTTGATAGTTCATTGATGTCAACCAAATTAGTCTTTCGAAAGTAGTTCCTAAAATGTTTGCACTTACTGCATCATTTGCAAATACTGAAGGAACTACCAAAATACTTAGCCTATCAAAAAGCTTCCTTTTTGATCCTTCATTAGCAAGAAGGTCTGCCAACCTATTTTGCTATCGGTAGTTATGCTTGATGACTGTATTCCCCAGTCTTTGTGTCAGTAACTTGTATTAAGAAATAATAGAAAAGTAAGGAATGTGTCCTTTGTTAATTATTTTATTACCTAATCGATTACATGACCTGCATTAGTTTGCAATACCTGCTTAAGTTTGCAATATTTATGAGGATTCCTTTTCTTTTATTTTTTTTATAACCATCAAGTATCCAGGTTTGAGCTCCTATGAATGGAGAATGCCTGATAACGGCGTTTATTTATGTGGATTTGATGACAGGTCACATGGACATGCCAAAAGGAGACAAACTTGTGCTGAGGGGTTTAAAGTTTCATGGATACCATGGGGTGAAGCAAGAGGAAAGGAAACTTGGTCAGAAGTTCCTGGTAGATGTTGATGCATGGATGGATCTTCGACCTGCTGGTGCATCTGACTGTTTGTCCGATACTCTAAGTTACACTGATATATATCGGTGAGTGATGCTTTTGAGTTTGTTCAGTTTTGCATTTTTGGGAGGAGGCATGTATCTCGTAGAATTAGTCGAGGTGCGCGAAAGCTAGCCCGAACACCACGGTTATCGTTGAGATGTACGAATGGAAAGAACTTGATTTCATAGCTTAATAAATGAAGCATCTTGAACATTTATGTAACAAGGTTCTATCGTTCAGAGGTCAGTTTAAATAGTACTCTTTTCACCAGATAGAATATACACGAGGATTGAGCAGTTTCACCAAAGCTAAACTGGAAAAGATGAATAGAACTGAGCAGATGAGACCTCAAAGTTGGGCTATAGACAGCTGTAAAAGGATTGATGATTTTATAACTTCTCATTTAAAAAACTTGACTCATTTGAAACATCTTCCAGAGCACACAGAAGCAGATTCTTGGTGCTATGTAGTCTTGAATATTTCATCATCTACTTGCTTGAGGTAAAAAGGACTAGTGGTCAATAAAGTTGGATGAGGACCATCAAGTCTTAGGTTCAAATCGTAGTGGAGACAAAAACAGCAGGTGGTTTTTTTTTTCATCTGTCTAAACCTTAGTGGACTGAGTTTAATCAGTACTTGTGTTGGTGGGAGGTAGCAAGTATCCGGTGGAATTAGTTAAGGTGTACGCAAGCTGGTCAGGACATCATAATTATCAACAAAAACCAAAGATAGGTAATGAAAGTGTCAACCAATATTTGCTTTTGCATCAGGTTTATCTGCTAATGGAAAGAGAAAAATAATTAATAGAGTGCAGTATTAGTTAGGATGTAGTATTGTCTCTTTGTGACGACCTACTGCAGGCCTCCTCCAGCCAATACACTCTTTTACTTTGTCAAATGTAAAATGATGTAAGAAGAAAGCGCCATGAATTCTATGTTGAGAACTAGGAACAAGATTGGAACCTTGTCCTGCTAATAGCTTGAGTAAACTTTTTGATTTACGTGGCCACAAGTCATAAAACTATTCTTCAAGTAGGCCTTGTGATTGTGAAAGGTCACATATTTGCTTGAGTAGATGCTAAGACAGTCATATGAAGTGCCTTGCAGATGCTACAACTGGTTTGTGTTTCTACATGTTCCTTTTGCATCGCTTTTTGATTTCTATTGGAGCACCACACATGGACAAACGAGGGTAAAAAGATAAAAAAAAACAAAATTTGAACGTCTTTTATAGTACCCCACCTTTTAAGAATGAGAGTTCCTTCCATTTAAGGTAAACTTCAATATTGTATTGTGATGTCAGTTATAGTTACATATTGTATTGGCGTGTTTTTGTTGGTTTACTATGGTTAGTCACAGTGACAGGGTACCAAGTTATTTAGTACTAATATGGATGGCAATAATGCAATTGAATATCACCTGCAAAAAGTCCATTTGAAAATGGAACTTTTTGTATTGCCTGCTGGATCCTGATTACTCAACTGAAATCTCTAGATGGTGTGTGGTAATAAGAAAACCTGAACTCTCAAATTTCAATAGTTTAATCACCGAGATAAGGTAAATTGCTTATTGGTGCTTACTGAAATCTCCTGGACAGTGTTTGCCTGTAAATTGTCGTTGCTTTTCATGTCTTGGCACTTTTTGAGAATAAATATTGCTGATCAATTTTCTAGCCTGGTTAGTATGCTTGTTTTGGCGTGATCATTCATTGATTCTATGTTTTAAATCTGTGTATTGGCAGAATAGTGAAAGAGGTTATGGAGGGGCCACCTAAAAACCTGCTAGAATCTGTAGCTCAACTCATTGCATCGACAACCCTCACCAAGTATCCCCAGGTATCTGCTGTTCGCGTTCTAGTTGGAAAGCCTCATGTAGCTGTCCAAGGGCCTGTTGACTACTTGGGTGTCGAGATCATCAGATACAGAGATCTTGATGTTTAAAACTGAGGACATAATGTTTGTATTATTAGCAGCTTTAAATTTCTGCTGTTTGACAATCATTTTCAAGCCATGGGGTTTGATTTTTGAGATGAGTGTTTTTTGAAAACAGTCTTTCTATCTGTGAGATAGTGGTAAGGTCTGCGTATATTGCACCCTTTTCCTCAGACTTCACTTGTAAGATTCTACTGAGTATGCTATTGTTGTTGTTGTTTGGTAATTTATTAGTATTTTCACTCGTTTGAATGATGTGAAAAGATTAGAGAATATCTGTTTTCGATTCTTCAACGAGTTATTAGAAATAAGGGCAAAATTTGATTATTTTTTCCTTCTAGTGGTGACATAATATTAGACTAGAAGTTAACAAAATTGCTCATTTTTCCATAGTATAGACTCAAATTTGACTTTTTAAAATTTTTATTTTTAGAATTTTTCTAATTTAACATGTTTTTGGTCAATTATGGTGGCTTTATGATGAATCATCAATGAACAAACCATAATATATTAAAAAGATGAGTCAAATTAAACAACAAAACCACCAATATTTGAATCCAAAATTTGTTTAATATGTTGTTTTCTTTATAATGCTTTCTCAGTCTCATATTAATTGCGTGTGACGTTTAATTTGATTAATTTTTAAAATTAAAATTAAATTAAATTACTCTAGTATTATTATTTTGTCTAAGATAAAGAAAGTGGGTGGACCTAAACACATGGTAAGAAAATCTACTTATAATATGTTGTTATATAATTGACTTTTAAGGCTTACAACTTAACTAATAGTAGCTTTAAAAGGAAAAAAAAAGTAGTGGCTTTAATTGATTTTCACATGCTATTTGTTGTCCTTTGAAGACTTCAACAACCAAATTGTACTTCAAAAGAAACTTCCTTCCTTTTCTCCACTATGCATTCATTCACATTTCTCATATGTCTCATTAAGATTTTTTAGAATTGCGATGTTTCGAAAACAGACTCCTTATCTTTACGAGGTAGTAGTAAGATTTGTATATGTTTTACCCTCTCCAGATTCCACTTGTGAGATTTCACTGGATATGTTATTGTTATTGTTTTGTAATTTTATATGGAGGAGTTTTAAGATTCTTTCTATAGTAGACAACCATTAATATTTTATCTGTGAGATTGAGTAATATATGTGTATAGGCAGAGATAGAATTTGACTTATGAATTTGGTCGAACTAAATAGCTTTAGTCCAAAGTTGGTATGTATATTAAAAGATTCATTGAATATGCTAACACCTGATGTTACTTCCTAGAATTTAAAACTCATAAAGTTCAAATTATGACTTCATCCTGCGACAACAAATATTATAATCAAGCCTAATGTTTTTTAGAGGGATAACTGCTATTTGTTCCAAAAAACAAAAACCCTTTAACGCTCCGGGACGAGAGAGGGAGCGCAGGCAACAACAAAATTTTATTATTATTATATTTTGCACAACTTTTAAAAATATGAGCAAATTCTAAAAAAAAGATATTTGCGTAAATCAATAAAATGGTATAGAGCAACCCACCCCAAATGGCCCAACTGATTCATTGCACTTAGTTTTTGGCCCAGTTTCTAAATTGCTCATTGGTCATGGGCCTCCTAGCTCACCTTTTTCATTACTTCGCGAAGAGTCTATCAAAAATAATATTTTTATACTTACAAAATAGATTAGTCTGTATTCCATTTATAAGATTATATTTAACATATTGTTATTGTTGTTTCTCTAACTCTCGCTACCATGGTTTCTTATTTGATAATTTTAGCTATTTTTTGATAGATGAATGTATGATGCTCGACTTTATGATTAAAGCGTTTAGAAATTGTGATATCAAAAGGAAAGACTTTTCAAACATCTGTTTCCATAACTCTTTCACGATACCATAACACTATAATAACATAAGCTTTTATCAATCGATAATACGTACAATGTCGTACATTTCTTTTGCTAAACAATACATTCAAATCTTTCAATAATAACTATCTTATACAACAATCTAGTTTTATTTAAAACTAACACTCATATTACATTATATCCAAAAAGGTTTAACTATCCTCAACCTAAAGTATAACATTTAACGACCACCAAAGAATACGAATAATAGATAAAACTGTTCCTTCTTTAATCAAAGATTTTGAGTTTGAATTCTGAGTACGAAAAAAATTCTTTATAAAAAACATTTTCCTCGAGTGAGCCCTATGCAATACGAATTCAAATTAATCGAACTTCAATGCAGACGTCGAGATAGGATGAAACAACCCCCCACCCCTCACCCCCACCCCCACCCCCAAAGGTAACCAATAAATAATTCATTAATTTGGAATTTGTATGAATTGATTTTGGGTTGGGTGGGTGGGCCATGCCTACGTACTTAACCATGTGGTGGACGCGGATTACAGGGAATTTTATCTAACCACTAGGTCCCACTAAACCATTTATTTTGAATACATCATCATAACCAATAGAATAATTCTCCACCGTCCGATCAAAACAGTCTTATCAATCAACCGTTCATCATAAAAAACCGTGGTCCCCATAAAAGGGGTTCCTTATCAAGTCAATTACCAATAACTGTATACACGCTTTTTTTAAATTACTTTACCGGCTGCTTGTTTTGTCTGATTGTTTGTGGACGGTGGACTACCAGAGAATATCGTGCCGTAGATGAGACTGTTTTTTTTTATTAGAAAATCTCTTTAGCTGTGAACCTGTCATTGCCATTTATGTCATGAAATTAAGCCAATTAAAAGAAATTATATATATATATATATAATGATAGGCGATAAATTTAAGTTATTTTGTAATTTATCAAAACGAGAGAAGTGAAACTACGATAGTTTGAAAATGTGCAGAAAAGAAGTGTTGATATTCCGGTCAAGAGGTGCAAGAGGTTGGATTAATTAAGGGTGACGCGACGGGATAGAGGTAGACTGAAAGAGTATTTGGAGGGGAGGTGATTAGACAGGATATGATGCAGCTTCATATCACCAAAGATATGACGTTAGATAGAAAAGAGTGGAGATCGCGTATTAGGGTAGAAAGTTAGATGACTAATAGGAATATGATGATGTTTGTTGGCCATGTGATTTAGTAGGTAAGTAGAGGTAATCGTGTCTTTATATATTGTGTTATTATTGTTTCTTTTATTGACTTTATTGATTATCATTTTGCTTTTCATTGTAGCAATTTTGTCTAATATCTAGTATTTTCTCCTTTAGGGGATAACATTTTTGAGATGATGGTCTTTCGAAATCAATCTCTCTATCTCTACGAGGTAATGGTAAAGTCTGTACATTTTACTTTTTCAGAGACCCACTTATGTTATCTATAGTAAGTGATGAAAATGTTAAAATAAGATAAAATTAATCTGGCTTTAACTCATAAATAGATGCCTAAACTTGTCTTCATTTTTCATTTAGACACCTAAACTAAGACAAGTTCCTAATAGACACCTCAACTGCTGAAATTTGATATCATTAAACACATTTAATGGGATCAAATCTTAACAGTTGAGATGTCTATTAAGAACTTGTCTTAGTTTAAATGTCTAAGTGAAAAATAAAGACAACTTTAGACGTCTGTTCATGAGTTAAGCCAATTAATTTAAACTTAAAGCTAAAGTTAGAATACAAGGAATTTGTGATTTAACCGGTTGATGAAAAAATGACCGGAGGTGTCCGGTTTGCTCTTAGGAATATCTGTTTGGCTATAAAGAATATCTGAAATATTTTAATTAGTATATTTAAGTCTTCTCGAAGGTCAATCAGTGGACTGGTTCGGTCTTATCCAAGCTCAGGTTCGGTTCCAAACCTACCAGGCTCGGTACCCTGGCCTACAAATATAAGACCTCAACTGATGATAAGAATTCATACGTGTACGAGATCGTCGTCTCCGTAGCTGAGCAAAAATCTGCGAAAAGGTACTGTAAATTCGCCATTGACGCTTCTTTCAAGCTTTCGTATTCTCTATTTTTCCTGCTTTTGATCTGTCGATCTGTTGAATTTTATCTATTTTTTAATTATTTTTTTTGATGTTTGTAGCTTTTGTTTTGATGAATTATATATGCTGATAGATGAATATGTTTAGAAATTGCGAACGATTTGCGGTATGTGCTGTTTGTTTAGTTGTGTTAGATTGATTTTCGGAAGTCAATTTGAGTCAACGCCGTGTATGTTTTATTGATGAAATGGAAAGACTGTGCTTTGAGTAGATCTAGATCGTAGAGTTTTTGGAGAAAGTGAGGTTAATTATTACTAGTTTGATCTGAAAGAATGGAGGAGTAGCATGTTTTGCCGTGGAAAGATGAGATTTTTGATTTGTATGAGTTAGGGTTGGATTATTAGGTCGAAATTGCTGCAGAACAAGGCTAGTAGTTGTGGTATGAGGCTATGAAGTTTACCTTAAATGGAAGGAACTCTCATTCTTAAAAGGTGGGGTACTATAAAAGACGTTCGAATTTTGTTTCTTTTTAACTTTTTACCCTCGTTTGTCCATGTGTGGTGCTCCAATAGAAATCAAAAAGCGATGCAAAAGGAACATGTAGAAACACAAACCAGTCGTAGCATCTGCAAGGCACTTCATATGACTGTCTTAGCATCTACTCAAGCAAATATGTGACCTTTCACAATCATAAGGCCTAGTTGAAGAATAGATTTATGACTTGTGGCCAAGTAAATCAAAAAGTTTACTCAAGCTATTAGCAAGACAAGGTTCCCATCTTGTTCCTAGTTCTCAACATAGAATTCATGGCGCTTTCTTCTTACATCATTTTACATTTGACAAAGTAAAAGAGTGTATTGGCTGGAGGAGGCCTGCAGTAGGTCGTTACAAAGAGACAATACTACATCCTATTTTCTATTTCCATTAGCAGATAAACATGATGCAAAAGCAAATATAATCACCCCACAGAATTTTACATTTTTCCTTTATTGGTTGACACTTTCATTTCCTATCTTCAGTTTTTGTTGATAATTTGTGATGTCCTGACTAGCTTGCGTACACCTTAACTAATTCCACCGGATACTTGCTACCTCCCACCAACATAGGTACTGATTAAATTCAGTCCACTAAGGTTTAGACGGATGGAAAAAAAATCACCTACTGTTTTTGTCTCCACTACGATTTGAACCTAAGACTTCATGGTCCTCATCCAACTTTATCGACCACTACTCCTTTTTACGTCAAGAAAGTAGATGATGGAATATTCAAGACTACATAGCACCAAGAATCTGCTTCTGTGTGCTCTGGAAAATGTTTCAAATGAGCCAAGTTTTTAATATGAGAAGTTATAAAATCATCAATCCTTTTACAGCTGTCTATAGCCCAACTTTGAGGTCTCATCTGCTCGGTTCTATTCATCTCTTCCAGTTTAGCTTTGGTGAAACTGCTCAATCCTCGTGTATTTTCTATCTGGTGGAAAGTGTACTATTTAAACTGACCTCTGAACGATAGAACCTTGTTACATAAATGTGCAAGATGTTTCATTTATTAAGCTATGAAATCAAGTTTTTTCCATTTGTGCATCTCAACGATGACCGTGGTGTTCGGGCTAGCTTTCGCGCACCTCGACTAATTCTACGAGATACACGCCTCCTCCCAAAATGCAAAAATGAACAAACTCGAAAGCATCACTCACCGGTATATATCAGTATAACTTAGAGTATCGGACAAACAGTCAGATGCACCAGCAGGTCGAAGATCCATCCATGCATCAACATCTACCAGGAACTTCTGACCAAGTTTCCTTTCCTCTTGCTTCACCCCATGGTATCCATGAAACTTTAAACCCCTCAGCACAAGTTTGTCTCCTTTTGGCATGTCCATGATACCTGTCATCAAATCCACATAAATAAACGCCGTTATCAGATAGGAGCTCAAACCCGGATACTAGATGGTTATAAAAAAAATAAAAAAAAAGGAATCCTCATAAATATTGCAAACTTAAGCAGGTATTGCAAACTAATGCAGGTCATGTAATCGATTAGGTAATAAAATAATTAATCAAGGACACATTCCTTATTCTTCTATTATTTCTGAATACAAGTTACTGACACAAAGACTGGGGAATACAGTCATCAAGCATAACTACCGAGAGCAAAATAGGTTGGCAGACCTTCTTGCTAATGAAGGATCAAAGAAGAAGCTTTTTGATAGGCTAAGTATTTTGGTAGTTCCTTCGATGTTTGCAAATGATGCAGTAAGTGCAAACATTTTAGGAACTACTTTCGAAAGACTAATTTGGTTGACATCAATGAACTATCAAGGAGATCTAGCACTACCCTTAACTTGCAAAGTTTGACAATTATATATATGTATCCAGTTAACTAAAAAAATGCTTCTTTAAACATCTTTCAATAGCTCTGACTTGACATCTCGTTTTAATGATTTTTCTTTTCCTTTCAAAGTAAAGCAAGTTGTGAAAGCGTTGGAATTTTGTTTCTCACTTCCTATCGAATTGAAGAATAGAATGCAGAAGTTGGAATAGATGAAGTCTTGCAAATAATTGGACCCCTCATGAGATACTACTAGCTATCTCAAGCAAAAGTACAACAACAACATACCCAGCATAACCCCACGAACAATCGGAGAGCCAGTATTTTCATTAAAGAGTTTAAAATTTAAAATAGTAAACACACGAAATAGCCGAAAGGACTCTACATCTCCTATATCTAGGTAAAAAAATATCCACTTGCTAGAGTGTATGTGGACCTTGCCCTATGAGAGATGAGAGGCTATTTTCGATAGACCCTCGCTCAACAAATCTCTAGCAATAGTAAATTCTGGAAAAAAAACATAACTTCTGTCTGGTCCTTAAACTTTAACCCGTACATCAGACAGAAAATTCATTTTGTTGCTCTACATCAAATTCTTATGCAGACATAAAGATTCCACCTTTACATGATTATATTCAAAATCAATCAACCCCAAACTATTTCTTGAACGATTAAATGATTTCAGAGACCCAATTAGTTGAGAATAAGATCAAATTAGCTCAAGAAAGAATGAGTAATAATAATTGATAACTAAAGCAAAAAAGTTTAGAACTTACCGGAGCTGGGTTTTGCTAATAGTGGTTTATGGTCGGTGAACTGAGTAGTTCTGATCGGGAATTTTCCGGGTTTCTGGATATTGAAAATAAGTACAAATATCTTTTGTGTATGTTATTTTGCATATTTTGTTAGCATTATCTTTAAATAAAACCTAGTAATTAAAATTCACATTTTTTTTAAAAGTACTATGTTTAAATATTGTATTAAAATATAGGATATAGAAAAAAAGGAAAAACTAAATTTACTCATTTATTTTCGATAATAATAACATACGCAATAAAAAATAAGATAAATAAATTAAAAAATTAAATAAGATAAATACATTAAAACGATAAACGACTCATTATCTACTTGTGTGCTGGACCAGAGCTGGTGGATAATGGCATTTGGGTCTGAATTCAGTGTACTAAAAGCAGTACACGAAGGGGACATGTTATGATTTGCTTTGTCAAATTTATATATGATAATGCTTACAAACCAATTTATAAGTGACTTGTAATAATTTGGTCCCATAAAGTGACTTTAATTGAAACGTGATTAAAGTAAAAAAGCAAAATTTAAATATTTTACTAATTAATGGGGCAAATCCAAATCTTAATAGTTGGGCAAAAATTAAACAAAACTTGCTAATTCTTATGAAATAATAATAAATATCAAGATAATATAAGATATAATCAAAGAGGTTGACAGATCGAGATCTTGTTTCTCTTCAAATTGATTTATAAATAAACTAAATTGACTTTCGGGGTAGCCCAGTGATTTGGACACATGGAAGTCTCAAATTCGAAATTCCTTGCCAGGTCAAGCTCGTTGCATCGGGCTTGTCTAGTGCGAGTTACATCTCTTATGTGGTTTGCGAGCTATTGTATAATAACGAAGGTTTATTATATTGCGTATTGCGTATGTTATTATTATCGAAAATAAATGAGTAAATTTAGTTTTTCCTTTTTTTCTAGTAAATTTAGTTTTTCCTTTTTTTCTATATCCTATATTTTAATACAATATTTAAACATAGTACTTTTAAAAAAATGTGAATTTAATTACTAGGTTTTATTTAAAGATAATGCTACAAAAATATGCAAAATAACATACAAAAGATTTTTATACTTATTTTCAATATCCAGAAGCCCGGAAAATTCCCGATCAGAACTACTCAGATTCCGGCGGATTTCCGGCAGTTCGCCGACCACAAACCACTATTAGCAAAACCCAGCTCCGGTAAGTTCTAAACTTTTTTGCTTTAGTTATCAATTATAATTACTCCTTTTTTCTTGAGCTGATTTGATCTTATTCTCAACTAATTGGGTCTCTGAAATCATTTAATCGTTCAAGAAATAGTTTGGGGTTGATTGATTTTAGATATAATCATGTAAAGGTGGAATCTTTATGTCTGCATAAGAATTTGATGTAGAGCAGTAAGATGAGTTTTCTGTCTGATGTACTGGTTAAAGTTTAAGGACCAGACAGAAGTTATGTTTTTTTTCTTCCAGAATGTACTATTGCTAGAGATTTATTGAGCGGAGGTTCTATCGGAAATAGCCTCTCATAGGGCAAGGTCCACATACACTCTAGCAGGTGGATATTTTTTTACCTAGATATAGGAGATGTAGTTCCCTTTCGGCTATTTCGTGTGTTTACTTTTTTAGATTTTGAACTCTTTAATGAAAATACTGGCTCTCCGATTGTTCGTGGGATTATGCTGGGTATGTTGTTGTTGTACTTTTGCTGGAGATAGCCAATAGTATCTCACGAGGGATCCAATTATTTGCAAGACTTCATCTATTCCAGCTTCTGCATTCTATTCTTCAATTTGATAGGAAGTGAGAAACAAAATTCCAATGCTTTCACAACTTGCTTTACTTTGAAAGGAAAAGAAAAATCATTAAAATGAGATGTCAAGTCAAAGCTGTTGAAAGATGTTTAAAGAAGCATTTTTTGGGTTAACTGGATAGATATATATAATTGTCAAACTTTGCAAGTTAAGGGTAGTGCTAGATCTCCTTGATAGTTCATTGATGTCAACCAAATTAGTCTTTCGAAAGTAGTTCCTAAAATGTTTGCACTTACTGCATCATTTGCAAACACCGAAGGAACTACCAAAATACTTAGCCTATCAAAAAGCTTCTTCTTTGATCCTTCATTAGCAAGAAGGTCTGCCAACCTATTCTACTCTCGGTAGTTATGCTTGATGACTGTATTCCCCAGTCTTTGTGTCAGTAACTTGGATTCATAAATAATAGAAGAGTAAGGAATGTGTCCTGATTAATTATTTTATTACCTAATCGATTACATGACCTGCATTAGTTTGCAATACCTGCTTAAGTTTGCAATATTTATGAGGATTCCTTTTCTTTTATTTTTTTTATAACCATCTAGTATCTGGGTTTGAGCTCCTATGAATGGAGAATGCATGATAACGACGTTTATTTATGTGGATTTGATGACAGGTATCATGGACATGCCAAAAGGAGACAAACTTGTGCTGAGGGGTTTAAAGTTTCATGGATACCATGGGGTGAAGCAAGAGGAAAGGAAACTTGGTCAGAAGTTCCTGGTAGATGTTGATGCATGGATGGATCTTCGACCTGCTGGTGCATCTGACTGTTTGTCCGATACTCTAAGTTACACTGATATATACCGGTGAGTGATGCTTTCGAGTTTGTTCATTTTTGCATTTTGGGAGGAGGCGTGTATCTCGTAGAATTAGTCGAGGTGCGCGAAAGCTAGCCCGAACACCACGGTCATCGTTAAGATGCACAAATGGAAAGAACTTGATTTCATAGCTTAATAAATGAAACATCTTGCACATTTATGTAACAAGGTTCTATCATTCAGAGGTCAGTTTAAATAGTACACTTTCCACCAGATAGAAAATACACGAGGATTGAGCAGTTTCACCAAAGCTAAACTGGAAGAGATGAATAGAACCGAGCAGATGAGACCTCAAAGTTGGGCTATAGACAGCTGTAAAAGGATTGATGATTTTATAACTTTCTCATATTAAAAACTTGGCTCATTTGAAACATTTTCCAGAGCACACAGAAGCAGATTCTTGGTGCTATGTAGTCTTGAATATTCCATCATCTACTTTCTTGAGGTAAAAATGGACTAGTGGTCAATAAAGTTGGATGAGGACCATGAAGTCTTAGGTTCAAATCATAGTGAAGACAAAAACAGTAGGTGATTTTTTTTTTATCGTCTAAACCTTAGTGGACTGAGTTTAATCAGTACTTGTGTTGGTGGGAGGTAGCAAGTATCCGGTGGAATTAGTTAAGGTGTACGCAAGCTGGTCAGGACATCACAATTATCAACAAAAACCAAATATAGGTAATGAAAGTGTCAACCAATAAGGAAAAATGTAAAATTCTGTGGGGTGATTATATTTGCTTTTGCATCATGTTTATCTGCTAATGGAAAGAGAAAAATAATTAATAGAGTGCAGTATTAGTTAGGACGTAGTATTGTCTCTTTGTAACGACCTACTGCAGGCCTCCTCCAGCCAATACACTCTTTTACTTTGTCAAATGTAAAATGATGTAAGAAGAAAGCGCCATGAATTCTATGTTGTGAACTAGGAGCAAGATTGGAACCTTGTCCTGCTAATAGCTTGAGTAAACTTTTTGATTTACTTGGCCACAAGTCATAAAGCTGTTCTTCAACTAGGCCTTGTGATTGTGAAAGGTCACATATTTGCTTGAGTAGATGCTAAGACGGCCATATGAAGTGCCTTGCAGATGCTACGACTGGTTTGTGTTTCTACATGTTCCTTTTGCAATGCTTTTTGATTTCTATTGGAGCAACACATGGACAAATGAGGGTAAAAACATAAAAAGAAACAAAATTTGAACGTCTTTTATAGTACCCCACCTTTTAAGAATGAGAGTTCCTTCCATTTAAGGTAAACTTCAATATTGTTTTCTGATGTTGTCAGTTATAGTTACATATTGTATTGGCGTGTTTTCGTTGGTTTACTATGGTTAGTCACAGTGACAGGGTACCAAGTTATTTAGTACTTAATATGGATCGCAATAATGCAATTGAATATCACCTACAATTGAAAATGGAACTTTTTGTATTGCCTGCTGGATCCTGATTACTCAACTGAAATCTCTAGATGGTGTTTGGTAATAAGAAAATCGGAACTCTCAAATTTCAATAGTTTAATCACCGAGATAAGGTAATTTGCTTATTGGTGCTTACTGAAATCTCCTGGACAGTGTTTGCCTGTAAATTGTCGTTGCTTTTCATGTCTTGGCACTTTTTGAGTATAAATATTTGTTGATCAATTTTCTAGCCAGGTTCGTATGCTTGTTTTGGCGTGATCATTCATTGATTCTATGTTTTAAATCTGTGTATTGGCAGAATAGTGAAAGAGGTTATGGAGGGGCCACCTAAAAACCTGCTAGAATCTGTAGCTCAACTCATTGCATCGACAACCCTCACCAAGTATCCCCAGGTATCTGCTGTTCGCGTTCTAGTTGGAAAGCCTCATGTAGCTGTCCAAGGGCCTGTTGACTACTTGGGTGTCGAGATCATCAGATACAGAGATCTTGATGTTCAAAACTAAGGACATAATGTTTGTATTATTAACAACTTCAAAAATTTCTGCTATTTGACAATCATTTTCAAGCCAATGCCATTTTGATCAATTGTCCAACTCTTTATGCTTTAATTGTATACCTTTCCTGTTATACACTTCTGCGGTGACACAAGCAGCCCAAAAGGACAATCCGATGCATGAAGCATTCCATATTCACACAGGGTTCAGCGAGGACCACATCCCAAGAGGTGTAATGTACACAATCTACCTCAAGCAAGCATGTTGATTTCCTAGCTCATGCGGGATTCTTTACCATTGCTCATAACAAGACTATACAGATTTAATTGAAGTACCTATAGCTAATCCTTTTGGCTAGAAAATAAAGATGGACAAAAACAACTATCTTGGCATTTCTAGGTCAAATTAACACTGTCAAGAATGTGTCATACTTACACCAAAAGGATGAAAATTTACTATATTTACGAAAATTAATTATAGCTCGTTATGGCAAGAAAATGAATTCTTTTCGATGAAAAATAAGAAAAATAAATTTTATCAGTAATATTTTACTCGATTGGATGCTCCTTACTCTCAATCATCACTATCATACTAACTATTTGCTTAGATTATACATAGATATTATTGGAATAAATGCTTTTTAATGACTTATCAAAAATAGAAAAATGTAAGAAAGATATTTATTTATGAAAAAAAAAAGTATATTTCATGAAAAATATTTTTTGAGGAAGACATTGGGGATATTTTTTCCCCTAAAAAATTAGAAAAATATAAAAAGAAAGAATGTGGGACGTGCACAGCCCCTGCACCACTCCCCATTTCCCAAAGCCCGTGTTCTTCGCGGCGGCCGGAAAATCAAGAAAGCTTCAGACACTACTATGGCTAAAATGGCGGCTGACCCTTTTTCTGTACGGACAGAACCTACTTGTTCGTCTTCTCCTTGGCCCCTCCGAAGCTCAAAGACAGCAGCTTTCAGAATTAGAGCTCGTAATAATCAGCACATCGATGACAAGAACAGGTTCTACAAAGAGCTCGGTCTGTTTCTTTTCCTATTCTCTTCCTTGCTGGTGTTCTTCGTTTAGACATAAAGTTAATCAACAAAAAAGTAACCATTTTTAGTAGTTTTAGTCTGAGTTAAGAGTTTAAGATACTCATGAACTATCACTTTTTCGTGACTCTTGTACTTTAACTATCCATTTTTACTTAAACTGTGCTGAGCTTGCCTACACAGGTCTTTTGTCGATTTAAACATATATATATGGTAAATTCAGTTTAGATAGTTGAAGAGAATAATGGATAGTAGAGGTATAAAATTCAGGAATTGAGTCGTCTTATACACGCGTGTTGTCGATTGGGAACGAATATTTGACCAACTCAACATCAAAGTGTGTTTAAATAGAAAAGGTGTGATAGTTTAGATTGGTAAAGAGAATAATGGATAGTTGATGTATGAAATTCACGAAATGAGTCCCTGCACGGACTTATTCTCAATTGGGGGCAAATATTTGGCCAACTCAGTATTGTGGTTTGTTTTAATACAAAGTGAATGATAGTTTAGATAGGTAAAGAGAAAATGGATAGTTGATAAATGAAACTCGTGAAAAATGATACTTCGTGTTTTTTTTCTTTATCATTAGCACTTTAGTTTTTTAATATGATGTGGTCGGCTGGTTGCTAAATTAAGCTGAAATTCTAACTTCATTATCAGTCATTCATGATTCTTTTAGACGAGTTCTTCAGTGAGGTGATTGCAAAATTAAAATAAATAAGTTGACTTGTCCTAGCTTTAATAACTTTTAGATGAATTTAACTGTTTTTGGTTATGAATTACTTTGTGGGAGGTGTTGTGGTATAAATTTGAAGCATTACCAGTAGTGTGCAAAGATTAGTAATTGAGACTGAGAGGATGGAGACAGAGAGATCTCAGCGAGATAGTGAGAGACAAGTGCAGGCTAACTTAAAACAAGGTAGAACCTTTCGAAGTTCTTAGTGTACTGTAAATAAGAATGAGGGCAAAGGGAAGCCTGGTGCACAAATCATCCATGCTACCAGGGTCGGGGCAAGAGCCGGTAACCCAAGGGGTGTGATGTATGCAAGCATTAGTAGCTGCTTCTACAGTTCTAACCTGTGACCTACATTGCTCCAAGGCTCCTCCAAAAATAAGAAAGAGTTGGGAAGGAAATGTAAAGGTGTGACTATGGTATAGGCAGTGCACACAACAGCAGAGTCGCAAAATGCATAGAGAAAAGTATTTTTTGAAATATATTGAGAGAAGGTTAATTTGAATCCCCTTGACATAAGTAGAATTTAACTTGTAGATTCAAGGTAGTTCAAATGTTGCTCTAGATCATAGGTTTGGAATTATTGAATTCCCTTATGACATTTCCTGGCTCCATCACTGAGTGTGCAAATGCCCTTATCCACAAAGGAAAGTGAAGTACATGCACTTATTTTTATCCTTTTTCACACACCCGGAGATCATAACAGGTTTTAATGCTTTTTAAAGTGTTTTAGAGAAGATGACATGGGTAAGTGAAAAAGGGAAGAAACACAGAGCAGATGAGAAGAATCTTTTTCAAGAGGCATGTGAATGCGACACCATTGAGTTAGAATTGTACACAGCATCTAGTTACTGCTATAAAATCTTTGCATTCTAATATGTGTGTAGTAAATAAAAGTCTGTTAATTGTTGGTGGTATTGATGGTTTCATGATGTAGGGACATTTGCTTTGAAAAGGAAGATTGAAGATTTGGTACTACGTGCCGAAATGTTGGCACCAACAGCACTAGAATTTGAAGAAGCAAGACGCCTCAAACAGGAAGAAATTATTCGTGAATGTGATTTGTGGGATGATGTTGCCAAGTCAAATGAAGACCTTGTGCAATTAGCTGATAGTGTCAAAGCCGTTGATGCTCTCAAAGACCTTAGATACAAGGTGTCATGCAAGATAACTCAAAGCTAATTTTCACTTTCAGCATATGTTATTGCCTAGTCCTTGAAGTCTTTAAAAAGAAATAATCATCAAACTCAAACCTGTCAGTTGATTCTATTTCATTGAGTTTGATTCCGCAGGCTGAAGAAGCTAAGCTGATTACAGAGCTGGCAGGAATGGATTCTATCAACTATAACTTTTTAAAGCAGGCTTATACAGCTTGTGTCAATGTGAATACGACATTAGATAAGTATGAAATGTCTAAGCTTCTTAGGGAGCCATATGATATGGAGGGAGCATGTATCACCATTGAATCTGGAAACGAGGGCATTTACTCAAAGGTAATCAACTGTTATCTCTTGCTAATTTGCCACATATACTTGCAGAGACATTAGCAAAGCTCCATATGCATCTCAGGTGAAAAAAGTAGGTCAATGAGTGTTACAAATATAAGTATGCTATTAGGTAGGGTATAAGAAATGTAACTTTCATGATGAGTTCCCTGCATTTGAAGTTGCAAGAGGGGAAGGGGGCTATATCTGTATTATCAGTGCACTTGCTCGTTAGTACTGCTCACTTATATACTCATCTCAACCATAAAGTTAATAGGCAATCTGCACCATAGATTCTTTTCCCAAAAAGATCTAAATTTCGACCATGTGAAGCTTATTTTACATGGAAATGATTCTGAACTTCCAATTTTTTTGTTCTTTTATGGAAAACATTGAAATTGGTAGGAAATGGGTTGAATTGTGGAGAGGAGGTAGTAGTTTGTAGACCTGATGCCGGATAAGGATTTATAGTTGAGATCAGGAAGTAGGTATACTAGCCTTCTACTCCTACGCCTCTGGAACGCTTACTATCATAAGCAACTTATCTCCAAGTTGCTCATGAGCATCTCTTTATTCTGCTTATTCAAAGTCGAACATATGGTTTTTCTTTACGCTGGGTGTAGCTTTATTTCCTAGAAATTTCATTCTAGGCAAGACTGTATGGTTCCTATGTACATTTGATGGCACTGCTTCTCACTGTTATACTTATCCACTTTGATCCAGATTTGGGCAGAAAAACTCACAAGAATGTATATCAAATGGGCCGAGAAACAAGGTCATAAGGCGAGGATAGTTGAGAAACATGATTCAGACAGTGGTGGTATCAAATATGTGATGATTGAGTTAGAATTCAAGTCAGCATACGGCTATCTTTCAGGGGAAAGAGGAATCCATTGCATGAGTGGAAGTTCGAAAGATAAATTCGATCTTTCAAAGGTATGAATCGGAGGACTCTTTAACTCAAATTTAGTCCTCTCTTGTCGCTATCAATTGATTATTTGATTATAAAATTCCAATAGTTTCCTATTTCCTACTCAACCATTAAAATTATATGTTCTATAAGAGTCATTAGCCATATTCTTGTTGGCCTTTTGAGAGGAGAACATTTTTCTTGTGTTGTCTTCAATCTTAGTGTTCTGATGCATTCTGCTCGGAGTTTAGTTTATCTGAAGTGAATAAATTATAACTGCTGACTGTTAGTTCAAAAATCCTCTGTTATCTATTTCATGGCCATTAAATGTGACTACTACCATTAATGTTATGAAGGAAACTGTGATGGTCCAACATGGTGTGGTATTACAGCATGGACATTGAATATGTACATTAAGTTGAGTTGAGTTAGCATAGAACTTGTTGATTTATGAACCAAGCTTAAATTTTTCATGGACTTAAAACAAGATTACTTTCTACTTCGATGCAGTCCAAGACACCAAGGTAGTGACTCACGAGTTTGAAATAGTCAGTAGAATGCAAAGTACAGTGCTCTCTTCCTATTTCCAAATTTGCACCAAGATAAACTAACCCCCCCTTTCATTTGCCTAGAAGGTGGAATATAAATCACTCGGCTATCAATTTTCATGATGAAGTATTGCTTTTGCAAAGAAAGAGCTCCTTACGTCATGATGTCACAGAGTCTTTATTTGTCCGGGAAGAGGGGAACTTTAAAATGAATGCTGAAATTCGTTTTAGCAATTGAGAGACGGGAACTTTAAACTTTTGAAGTATTAAACGACTAATGGAGGATGATGATTTGACGCATGTTTTGTTGACCAATCATTAAGTACCTTATTTTTACACAACAGTCTATCTGGCTACCTGTATCCTCTTAGATGTTCATCAAAATGATAAAATTTATAGGTCAATCTTATTGGATTGGGCAGGATGGAGCTGCTGCAATCGATGTTATTCCTCTCTTTCTTGAATCATCTCCTGACCTCCAAATTGATGAAAAAGATCTAGAAATCACAACACCTCCAACGTATGAAGAGGAACAGGGCAGGATTTCACCTTCACTCACCATTCAGCACATTCCAACAGAATTGCAAGTCCGGTCCACAGGTAGTAATGGGTGTTTTGAGTTGAGCATCATTGTCTCTGTAGATATTAATATTCTACATGCCCACATACGAACATATAATCTTCTCTATGTTTGTATATGTATAAAAAAGATTCTATTTGATGCGTCCATGCATCTGAATATTGACAAAGAAAAAGAAAAGCTTTTGATGTCTGTCCTGCTGATTGCAGAGAAGTTGGGGAATCTAAAGAGACACTCTAATAGATACTGATGAATGCGAAAGTTCTTGATGAAGAATACTTTGTTCCAGGAAAATATCAAAATTCCTTGTGCAACTCTCTTGGTTTTCTTTCTCTGAGGTTAGAACAATATGAGAACCGAAGAATTATATGTCAAGAAGCACGGTTCTCAAGAGTCAAGGATATGATATGTGACATTACATGACAGGGAACTTCTTTTATGGTTGTCTTCAGTTATAGAACTGGATATAGTTTGAAAACGAGTTAAATGTCTATGGGGCCCTCAATAGAACATAACAAGTCTATATAATACATATAAGTTGTTGCATACTATTATAATCATGCGGGCATCATACTCAAGTGTGTTACTATTGATACCACTGTCAAATGAACTCAAAAGAATTGCTTGAATGTCGGGGGCATTCATGAAAGTTTTTGTGTCCATCATTCAAAAGCATACTGCTCATAAAAATGATACATTACATGTTGGAAAAAAATGAATTGTGTTTCAAGGTTCTGAGTAGATCGTATACTACTACATCGTTAATGATTCATGATAGGTGCTGGAGTGTCTTGTATTCCAATATTCCATTGATTTGCTGATGGCTGTGAGGTACAGTCTATTGTAATTGTGTCTAACACAAATGTGTTGCACTTTTAGGAGAATATATGCTCTATCTTTGTGGCTCTGACTAATCAAATTGCCTGTGCAAGATAAATGTTTATTTTCCACACATATAAAACCTCTTTTTCTTTCTCAATTATTAATTTCTGGCCACTCTCTACCATGAGAGTTTCTATTTACAGGTGAAAGAAGTCGTTTTGCGAATAAGCTCAAGGCCCTGAATCGCTTGAAAGCAAAGCTTCTTATCGTCATGAGAGAGCAAGGAGTCTCAAACTTGGCTAGCATTAGAAGTAGTGATATCTCTAGTAGCTGGAACCAAGTGGCAAGGAGGTATGTATTTCATCCAAACAAATCGGTAGAAGATGTAAAGACGGGCATCCAGTTGGCTGACCTTACTGCTGTGTTAAACGGAAACATTGAACCATTCATCAGTGCTCACATCAACAGCAGACGACATGAAATCCCATGATACATATAGCTTTGTACTCCCATGCAAAAAAGAAAAGAGATTTTGTGATGGAAAAGGAGCTGAAATAGGTGAAGGGGTGGGAGGGAAAAGCAGTCACTGCTCCATTTTGAAAAGCAAGATTATGCCACTCTGTATGGCATGTTTTTGTTGGAAATCAGCTCTAATTTGTATTCTTAAGTTGGTGGTAACTTTTCAAATAGCTGTTCTCTACAAATCTGTAAAATTCTGCTTAGAGTATCGGAAACAACCTCTCTACTCTCTCAAGGTAGGAGTAATGCTGCATATGCACCCCCTCCCGAGGCATCACTAATGGAATCATACTGCGTATGTTGTTGTAAGAGAGATTTATTTCAATTTTAAATTTTATCTTGTTTCATCAGTCACTGGTTTATGAAGTAGGTGTGCTTCAATTCTTGGTAACTTTTTTCATGGATATGTCAAGCCATCAGACAACAACAGAGGTTCTCTGAAATATACTTTGTAAAGAGCAGATTTCTAACTGTAAAACACACTGAACAATAGCATAATAATATATAAAAAATTTAACTGCATAGCAATTTTATTTTTCAAAAATGATTTAAGTCAATGAGCATGGCGCTTTTGCACTATCACAAGAAATAGAAAGTTGCACCATTCCAGCTCTCATGAAAAAACATTATACAAAGCTTTTACAATCTTTGCAGTTTTACCAAAAAGTTTCTTGCAAAGAACAGCAAATTTACATCAGACCTATTATTGAGTAATATCACAAGCTCACAAAGTGAACTATGGGAAAAAGAATGGTTCTAAATGAAACAAGGAGAGTAAAAAACAAATCTTTTTAGCAAAATAAAGCTTCCAAATATTCATCAACATAAGCTAGGCATGGCCAGTGATCTGTTCGAATTCGGACGAGTGTAGAAGTATTGGAAACTTCCATCTGGAAAAGGAGATGAAATCTTGGTGGAAGGAATATCAAAATCTGAATGATACCTAGGTTTTTCTTACTAATTTGGACATAACCCCCTCCTCTATCATCTTCATCATCCTTGTACTTGAGGTAAAGGGGTCCCCCAACTAAACTGGTTTCTGCGATGGTATCATCAGTGGAAGAGGTACTAAAGTTTATCTCATCCCATGCAATGTCCCTTATAACTCCTCCCTCCTTCATGAGGTTGGTTAGAAGATCACCAGCTACACATACAACAAAAGGTGCCAAGGATCGCTCTATGGCTTGGATCAAAGATGCCACAGGAATCTCTAGTAACTTTACGGAGCGAGTACCACTGATTGCTGCAACCCCTTTGCCACCTTTGAGTACAAATGTCTCCCGCCCAGTGCTAGTTGAAGCTCCACATGCTTCCCACAAAGCATTGAACAGATCTACGTAGTAACCACGTACTCCATCTTCAGGGATGTCTTCTGGAACAATAGCTTGGAGAAACATATCTTCAATTCCCACTGTAATGTTATGCAGCTCTCCTCTAATGATCTGACCATTTTCTGCATTCGTTTCAATGGAAACATCAACGAAACCAGGTACTGGATCCTGTGGTTCCAATTCAATCAGAACAGGAGCTTTGAAGCTTTTGTCATCTCCAGGAGTTTCAGAAACATCCTCCACAGGGACAATATCAAGGGAATTCGTCTGGCTAAAAGAGTAGAAACCCTTGGGGGGTTGACCTAGAAGAAAAGGAATGTGGCATGATGGAATGGAGCCATATGGCGCAGAAGAAGAGAACTTGAGAACAGTTGCATATAAGGCAGGAAGGGTATCGACTCCATTAGCTGGCATATTGTTTCCCCAAATGCGACTGAAGGGCTCTGACTCAAACCTTAAAGCACAGGATATTTTGATCTTGAGACCCGGCATGTGTCTGAAGTCAGGAATACATGAAAAATGCTTCCTCAAGATCTCAACAATCTGTGAAATCTTTGAATCCATCACACGTAATGGCTCTGGAGGCTGATTGTGCTGATTGGCTTCAGAAATCACTGTATCATCAGTAATTTTGTCAAACTCACTTGGCTCACTTGGGGACGCATTGTCCTTGATGGGTTCTATATAACTATGTTTCTTGGCATCAAATCCCAGGGCTGGCAGGGACAAAGACCAAGATTGTTTAACCAACAAGGGCACCATGCGGTCAAGATGCACGCAGGATGAAATATTTCTAGATTTCTTAGGGTCATGAGAAAGTCTAGGAGACTGAACACTGAAGAAAGAGCTGGAATGGGTAGATGGAGAAATTCCAGGAAGCTGGTCCCCACTGTTTAGAATGTCTCTTAGTTTTTTCCCAGGAACACAAATCAGCATCCGCAGGTAAATTCTGCAGAATACCACCAAATATTAGAAAACAATAGTATACTGCAAACTCATTATGTTTATTTTCCCCAGTTAATCCTACGAAGTGCAAATTCAATGGTGAACAAACTTCCCAATGTTATTGACATCTGTCACTTGTAGTGAACAGGTGATGATATAAACATGTATACATCCCAACAGAACGAGGTAAGAAATGGGATGGAGATTTTCACCTGGCATTATCACGAATCTCCAGATCTGGGAAATAAAGACAAGTGAATGATAAAAGACGAGACAACCGAACAAATAATTTGGAACTATAGTGATGCATGATCATAGTCCGACAAATTCCAAGAACTTTACTCCCGTGACTCCAAGACCTTAATCCTGTATCTGGACCATGTTTTTCAACAAGAACTACCATGAACCTAGTAAGGAGATCTATTAACCCACTAGGTGAAACTTTATCACTCTCAGCAATCCTTTCCAATATAGAGAAGTAAGATACCAATTTGTAGTCTATCTTGAGTTTTGGAAGCAAGTTATCATCAAATGTCTTAAGTAGGCGTTCTCCCAAAAATTGATGTTTGTAGCATGTCAACAAGCGGTCTGTGAAGCCAACAATGACAGGGACTAACCCTCTATATTCAGACAAAGAGTCTATCAGCGTTCTCTGCAAAACCAAAGTCAAGCTTCAGAAACAAAAAAGCAAAAAACATATGAGCATCATTGCAAAATCAGAGTAGTGTATGAGTACTACTGCTAAGTCAGGAGGAGATGCATCATCTGTCATTCATTTCTACACTACCATAAGACAAACTCCAATAAAACCTCTAACATGCTTCCAACATAAACGAATCAACATCCATATTTTGACAAGGAGATGGAAGACATTAAAGTAACACACGTGACAGGGCACCTATAGATGGCCTGAAGGAGAACAAGTTTCACCTGAGAATCCAACCCAATTTTATGCAGCAAAAGCTACTCAAAAGAATGATATGTACTGTTGGAGAGTTACGATGTATGCAGATTCGTTTCACCAAAGTTCTTATCTTTCATTGGAGAACTTCTTGACCTCTCTATTATGCTACAGCCTTCTAAACTTTATTCATCAATAATATGGTTTTTCCTCTATATTTCAAATTCAAACAGATTAAGTAAAAAGGAAAAGAAGAAAAAATCTAACAACTGTTTGCACATAGAGACGCATAGTGAAAAGAATGTATAAACTCTTTCCTTTTGTGAAGCACCAATCATGTAAAGCAGTGCCACTGACCCAAAGCAAAAATAAAACAACAGGTTCAAAGCATTTGTACCTGAACTGTGTGGTAGATTGCTGGCTGCCAAAGAATTTTGTTGGAGATAGAATCATTTTCTGAGTGAGGTGTCTGACTGATCAAAAACTTATGGATTGCACGGAATGCCACAGAAGTTTCCATACTCCAAGGAGGCAACCATTTAAAAGCTGATACACAAACAAGGCCATCTTCAAATAACTTTTCTCTAGTCATTCCCAGACTGCCGTTTGAGCTCATTACTCCATTGGCATTATCAATCAAAATTGAACAGTAGACAAGCAAGTCAAGCTTCAATGATTTCAAAGCAAGGGGATCAAACACCGATGGATAAAAGCTCAAACTCATATCAACAACGTTCTTCCTTTTCTCAAAATCCCTCGTCAATACCAACCTTATGAACCCAACTAACCAGTGCAACACCAACAATCGAAAAACCAAATGATGCTGAGATTCTTTGGATAACAACAACAGTCGACTCGCAATTTCCATCTCTTTCCCATCAAAAGAATCCATATAGCTTAAATACATGACTAAATAAGCATGCCATAGCAAAGGATCATATGTATGAATCAATCCTGAAAACTGAACCTTTAACAAAGATGGCTGCAAATCCAAAACTGCAGCAACTGGCAATGTCTTATCCATAAACTCCAATAACCCCCAAGGAGTCAAATTCTGTGGACATTCAAGCAAGAAAGCAACCACTCTCCTTAACTCCCTGTTACTCAAATCTGATAACTCCCCCTCTTGAAAATGTCCATCTTTAACATTTTCATCAACCAAAAACCTAGGTACAGTAAACGGAACTAACGTCGAAGAATTACTGAATGAAACAGAAGGTTTTAATCTAGCAATGCTGTGAACAACAGTTGCTAACAATAATGCATAGCTTTGGCCAGCATGAGTACGCTCATTTTGGCACAAACTCCACAAATGTGATCCAATTTCCGAAAGTAAACAAGGAAAAGCGGTTTCTAACTCACGTAAACATTCGCAAGCAATTGATCGAGTTTGCCTGTCAACGCTATGATTCGGCCGGTTAATAATAGTCAATAAAAGTTCAATTAAGCTTTCAAGAGGAGTTACAAAGCTAGAATCCAGACAATTCGATGTGTAACTCACGTAATTGACGAAAATTGAAGTTGAAGAGATGAGGAACTGTTCCTTGAGCGCGAAGGTCGTTGAAACGCCGTCGTTTGGTGATTGGATCACTGACCGGAGGGCTTCGACGAAACGGATGAGGAAAGTAGGCGAAACGACCTCGTTTTCATTTGAGCTGAAGTGTTCTTCGATGAAGATGAGGAGCTGGAGTTTAAGATTGTGAGGGATATCTTTACGAAGGAGTGAGGAAAGAGTGAGGTCAAGGAGAGGAGCGGCCGCGTAGTTGATGGAAGTCCACCGGAGCCGCCGTGGACCGCCGTGGTTGTAATCGTCGATTAGATTTTCCCATTCTTGCGCCGATAAGGGTTTGAGTTCCGGTGACATTTGTTGTGTATTGACCCGGCCTGAATCCGAGTCTTCAAAACTCGGTGATTAATGGGTCTCAGTTCTCCTCATTTTTTTATTTTGAGCTAGAAGACAAATTTGTGCAAGGTGACACTTCTACCTCTAGGACGTTTCAATTGAGCACATGAACACATCGTTAAATATTTTTGTTCTATATTTCGGAAAAATTTTCATGTATGTGCCGTTACAAGCTCTTGTTAGATAAATAATATGATGTATTTTAAGTGATTATTTGTCTACCTAATTGACGCTCGAAAATATGCACAAAGAATTTCAAAAGTTTATTTATCAACTTTTTTGACGTATGTTTGCTTTAACCATTATTGAGTAATTGTTACTCTTTCTATTCGTTTTTACTTGTCCACTAACTTAAACTGTATTTTAAAAAACAATATTATTCGTATGAGTACTTGACCATAATATCTATATTGAGGATTCTCTCCGTCCCAAATTAATTGAATTTTTGATGCTTTTTTCATTGTTCAAAATAGTTTAATGGTTCAAAGTTCAATATGAATGTTTGAAACTTTTTCCATATTTACTCTTTTATTATTAAAGTTTTGTATTGTCTGGAAGATAAATTACACTACATATTTATGACTTCACAAAAATAGTGGAAAGTATGGTTCAAATTTTGTTTTTGAATATTTTCATATTTTTCTTAATGGAACGACAGACGATTCAAGATTTGAAATTTATGAATTATAAAGTTTTCAATGACGACTTTCAAGTGTTAATAACGGCGTTCTGTAGGTTATTCAGTTACGTTTCGATAAATAGTTTCAGACATGAGTTAGTATACAAAACACTTGATACTAGTTTAGAGGAAAAGAGAAAGCTGCAATGGAAAAGAAGTTCAGACATAGATAATTGCCTTATATAAACATGTAAGATGAGTACATATCACGCCAAGGGTTGCTTTCTGTTCAAGTTTAGCAACGATTATTCAACTACGTATACAGAGAAGATCGATAACTCTCAGCTTATTCCGTTAAATTAGTCTAGCTAGTTGAAAGTGATCGCGTATTTTGGCTGCCTGTTTGGTGTAAACAGTCCAAAATGTTTCTCAATGTCAGGGGTTTTCTGATTTTCATCAAACAGCGCGAAAATGTAAGCCTCTATTGGCCTGGATGGCCTTTTAGGACTCCCTCCTTTGACATGCCTAATCAAATTGTTGTTGTAAGTCCTTGCATTGTCAATTGAAGTCAATGGCCCTGCTCCAGCTGAAGGCCAGCCGCTCTCTGATACAACGATTTCCAAAGATGAACCACCGGCTTTTTCAAGGGCGGAGTATGTGGCATCTAAGAGTGCATCAAACAAGTTTCGATATTGTCTTCCATTATCATTGACAACAACAACAGGAGATGTAAACAACGCGTAGTCAAGCTTAATGGCAGCTTGATTGTTTGCTATTGCGAAATAAGGATAAATGTTGACAAGCAAAGGTGATCGGTTAGCTACTAAGAAGTTGATGATGGGATCAATAAAACCGCGGACATTATCTTTAAATCTGCCTTTTGATGGAGGAAAGGTGTCTGTAGTAAGTTCTGTTTCAACAGCAGTGGAAACTTTAATCTGGTTTCCGAGACCAGCACCAGATATAGCGTTTTGAATGTTTCTCATCGCGTTGAGCACGAAAGGTACATATTGGGAGTTACCATTTAATGGACTGACTTCATTTCCAACTGCAATATACCTGAACTTGACATTACCATAGTTCCTAACATTGTTTTGGACCCAGGTATTCGCGTTAGCTTGGCTAGACGCGATGTTCTGAAGGTCAGGATTTGGCACACCTAAAATGAGTTCAATATTGGACCCTCTGAGGGCTTGGAGAGTGGGTTGATGAGGATCGTAGATCCTCATTCTTCGTATGTTATTCCGATTGCATAGAGCCACAACGTCTGCTGGAGAAGGCAATCCATTCCCATTTCTTCCATAACAAACTCCTGTTTGTGCACCTGTTTAGCATATGCATAAAATTCATGAGTTAAAGGTTATACACACCGTGGATATAAAGATGTTTTTAATCACCTCTATCAGGTCATCGAAAAGATATCTACGTTAGTGTATGCTATGTATATCAAAAGAGAGCCGCGACAGACCTGTGAAATCTGAAGTAGCCAATATAAGTATCACCAACAGAGTCGCCACGTTAAAATGTGGTTTCGTAGAAGCCATGTCTAGGAAAGACAAATTGATCTATGGTTAAAATAGCAGGAAAGTTTACACATTTATAGTGAAATTTTTAGAAAGAGGAAGGACTATTTTAGTTTAATTTCCACAGCTAAGTCAAGTCAATCCATGGAAAAAAATGTTGCAACTTATAATTAGAAGGTGCAGAAAAGTCTGCAGTCCCTAAATTTCCTTGGTGAAAATGACTAGGAGGAAATGTGGAATTTGTTAGGCAGCCTTGCAATAAATTGCTGCATTAACAGTTTAGGAAAATTGAAAGATATTTCTCATCAAGTCTATCGGAAACAACTTCTCGACTCTTCTCAAGGTAGGGGTAAGACTATGTAACACGCTGCCTTCTCTTAACCTCACTTCTGGGATTATTTCTCTAGGATTAAGTCTATCGGAAACAATTTCTTGACCCTTCTCAAGGTAGGGGTAAGGCTACGTAACATGCTGCCCTCTCCTGAACTCACTTGTGGGATTACAATGCGAATGTGTTGTCGTCATTATATCTCTAGGATTAAGTCTATCGAAATTTTTTTTTGTGAGGGCTACGTAACACACTACCTTTTGCTTACCTCAGTTGCGGGATTACAATGGGACGTTGTTGTTACTATTTCCCTTTAGGATTAAACAACAATATCCATTACTTGGCTGCAAGATAAATGAAGTCTTGCACAAGAGGCACTAGTACTAACTTGGATGTAATATTTTGACAATTCAAAGTTTTATGAGAATGGACTATCATGTCATTTTCTAAATGCAATGTATGTACCAAGGATTTCGCACCAGCAGTGTCGATCTATTATCACAATTCAATATAGTTCGGAATTCAAATGCTTTACCAACCATTTCAAGATTGTTTCTTTTAGCCATTTATTTTATTTTAAGAAATACGCATCGTATATATACATGTGTATGTGTGTCTATACTCGCGCGTGTGTATATACATACATATGTATAATTAAATTAATGTGAGGTAAAAAATGGTACCATTTTAATAGTCATACAGAATGCGTAGAGCAATGTTTAGCATGATATTATTGACTATATATTATACACTAAACACCTTGACAAAATATTGAAAATTTTCCATTTGTTTTAGGACTTTGATAATAGATATTCTAGATGTGTTAGAAAGATTAAGACGTCAGCGGACCGACTTGACAGGACTCTCATCTGCTCTATCTAATTTGATATGCGGTTCTTCTGGCCCTGCAAGAACATATTCAATTTAAAAATTATTTATAAATAGTATTTGTCATATAAATAAATACAATATTCATATAAACAAAATTAAATAAATACTATGAATTTGACACAATACTTTGTCTATTATGAACTACCGAACGGGAAAAGATGAGTAAATCAATTCAATACTTATAATATAGAGATATGTTAATAGTTTATAAATACATAAAGTAATAATTTGGAGTTGAATAGTTAGGAGTTAAATGATTAATCATTAAAATTTAATTTTAAAAAGACTCCTAAATATAAAAGGATCAACTTAATATTTCCAACGTAATTTGAATTACTCTTTTTCTTTTTAAATAAATTTGTTATGTCTCATACTTTTATTAACAAAATATTTGATTTTGAAGATTTTAGTTAATTTCAAAGTTTTAAATATTAGAAAAACAATAATATTTTTCCCTTATAGCCTAGACAATTATTTATATAGAATAGCCCTAAATCAAGAGTGAATTCCAAATATAAAGAAATTCTAATTCAAAAGTGGATCTTGAAACTATATAAATAAAAAATAAAATAATAAATTAAGAAAAATAGACAATTTTATCCAAGGCAAAATATTTTAATAAAAAGCAAAAAGTTCAAACAATATTTCTGAGGGACTTCACGTTTTTAATATAATATAGATAAATAAGTCTTTATAATAAGTCATCTTATAAACTAATATATATATATATAGACAGATAGATAAATTGATTGATAAGAGCGAAACAATGACAGGTAATAATGACACTTAGAATGTCTTTAAAAAAGAACTACAATTCCACCAAAAAGAACTCAAAAGCAATTTTTATTAAGTAGATCTTGTTGGAACAAAAATAAAGCTTAAGGGTGTGTTTGATACAAAGAAAAAGGATTTTTTTGAAAATTTAAATAAGTTGATTTTTCTCATCCATTTCTTGGTGATTAACTAATAAGCAAAAGAATGTTATTTAGAAGCAGAACAATAATAAATTCAGTAAAATCATATAGAGTAGAGTCTGAAAAGAATAGAATATACTCAGACTTTACCACTATCTCATGAAAATAGAAAGGTTGTTTTCGAAATCTCCTCGATTCAAATGTATCTGTCTCAAATAAAAAATATAATTCAGAATAATCACAAGATATAATTACAATATATACATTTTGTCTCTAGGATAATATTTTGGTACAATCCTATCTAGGTGTGGTATGCACTAGATCCACTTGTCAAAGACACAAAATCCCTCAAAGGGGGGGTTCAAGCAACTTGGTTTTGACACACAACTTGAATTGCTAGGTCTTTAACTAACTTGATTGCATGCCCTACCAACTCAAAGAACTTTTTAAAATGTCCCTTCATCTTCTCTAAATGTCTATTTTTACTAAAAGTAGTCACTTTGTACCATTCATATTTTTATACCTCAAATTGAATAATATCTGACATCCACTTTTAAGAGGTCTTTTCAATGTTTTTATTGGCCAAAATCACTGGTTTTCACCCCAAAAGAACTACACAAGGAATATATAAACATCATCTTCAATAACTACTAAGACTGTCTTTGTTTGGTTGATTAAAATGTTTGAATTTTTTTAAAAAAATATAAACTCATGAATATGAGAAAAAATAATTTTTTTTAGTGGAAGTAGTGCAAAAAGTTGCATAAATGAGGATTCAAGTTTATTGTTTCTCCCTACTCAACCCTCACCCCTTGATCATCCTACTCCACCACACCTGAACCCTCACCTCCCATTTCTACCCGCCTTCATAACGTTTTGCTAGATATCATATACCAAATATTTTTTGCGATAATAATTTCTTGCTTACTATAACGGGGGAGTCAGAATTTCAATTAAGACAGATCAAAATTTGAAAAAGCAAACACACAAACTACTCGAAGGTGGTTCGACATCTTACTATGTATAGATAAAAATAATTTTAATCATGTATGAATCGTATAATGTTTCGTAGAAGAGAGTTCGGATGAACCCCGTAGGCATACAAATATTTTTCGTTGTACCAAACACACCTAAGCATGAAGTGAGCACGCTACTAGAAATATAGATTTTTTCACCGTGAATTAATGACAAACTTCTATTATGAGACATGATTTTTCCACCCATATCCATCCGAATCATCTCACTAGGAAAAACTCATGATGAAAAATGAATTCTCAAAAATACTGAGAAATTTCCTTATTTTTTATATGAAAATACTATTTATTTTTCTTTGAAAATAATCATCGAACATTTTTCTATAGTAAAATTCTATATTGCTCAGACTCTTAAAAAGTGTTAGTGGGTGCGTATTGAATTCGTCAAAAGTAATATATTTTCGAAGAATTCGACACGAATACGATATTGAAAGTGAAAAATCCACTCAACTTAGGTAAGATTCAATGAGAAAATAGTGATTATAGTATTTTAAGTAACACACTTTGATTCTATAAATAAATATGTAGCTAAAACCTAAAATTGACATATCATGAACAAGATTTCTATGAGAAATAATCTTGAAAAGAAAAAAGATTGACTTTTTTTAAGAAAAAAAACATTATCTTCACGTGAAATCTAATTAAGGGTCTCTATCCAGTCAGTATCCCTATTTTTTTATTTTTTATAATAATTACTATCTAATATTTATCGATATCCACTCTGACATAATTTAAATTCACATTTTATAAAATCTATTGAAAGAGAAACACTCCTTATTAAAAATTAATTTCATTTTTAAATTTTAAACTCGAAACCTCTAAATAAGTTCCATGATGGTAATTTTCAAATTTTAGAGTTGCTTTCAGTCTAAAGGTTTTCTTGATATTCATTCTTTTTATTTGTAAATCTCCTAATATAGTGCCCTCCTCCAACTTGTTGTAAATGAATTAATTGATGATAATAGCATAATTAGTAAAACTATGAAAAATATCTTTTAATTACTTGAATCAGATGTTTATATCAAAATTAAGAAATATATCTTTTCTATATAGGCTTACCTATATAAAGACAGTTCCTTTGATATTCTAATAATATGAAAAATGAAGAAGGCATAAAATGCTCTCGAACTTTTGAAAATAGTATAAAAATGTCTTTCGTCCACCTATTGAGTCTAAAATGCTTCTTCATTCATCTTTTTGGTTCACTTATACCATTAATGAAGGGCATTTTTGCATCCAAAGGTGGATGATAGGGGCATTTTAGGCCTAATAAGTGGATGGAGGGCATTTTGTACAATTTCCAATAGTTCAAGGGCATTTTAGGCCCTTGTCCGTATGAAAACTTATTTATATTTGCAACAAATTTTAATGTGATAGAAAATACATTGCAGTAACAAATAAAATATGAAGAAACATAATTTTATTGATAAACAATATGGGTAAAAATTTATTTCTCCCTTGAACATAGAATGATTTTAACCTCCTTAGACCATATTTTGATATCTATGAATATCCCAGAGTTTATAGAATATTTAATATGCCTCTTCAAGAGAATATAGTACACGTTATATAGACATAAATTAGGATTTAAAATACAGTAACTTCTAAGAAACCCTAATTGAAATACGACTCATCTTATAAAATCCTACAAATTTTCACTGTCTATAACAACAACATACCAGTGGAATCGCACAAGTGGGGTTTGAGGAGGATAAAATGTAAGCAGATCTTACCACTACCTCATAGAGATAAAAAAAACTGTTTCCGAAAGACCCTCGTCTCAAAATTACAAATAAATTACTACTAAAAAAATCTTTTTGATCAAATTGACAACTTGATTTAAAACCACTAAAAGAAAATGGAAGGCAGACATAAACCAGAAAAAGACTTTGAATCTGAACCATCAGCAAATATTTTCATAATTTTGCCTACAAATAGTTTTAAAATCTCTTGTTGTATTGGACCGACTCTTACGTCCTGGGACATAACCTAATTTTATTCACTGTTAATGTAGCCTAAGACTTTCAATTTTATTATTATTCTTTTAAAATATATATATATATATATATATATATATATATATATATATATATATATATATATATATATATATATATATATATATATATATATATATATAGGGTTGGTATGAAGGAAAATATTTTCCACGGAATAAGTGGATTTTTTTTAAATTTATTTTCTTGTGTTTGGTAAGTAAGTAAGAAAATAATATTTCAAGAATATTTATGTATAAGTTAGCAAAACATTATGACGATTACGAGGGAGAAATAGGGTGGGAGTGGGGTGGAATGGTCAAGAGGTAGGGGTCGGAGATGTTGGGACATGGATGGGGCGGAGACAATGAATTTAATCATTACTTTATTACTTATGGAAGTTGTTTTTTCTACTTCTACTAAGGAAGTTATTTTCCTCATTTTGAGAAGTTTGTTTTCCAAGAGAAAATATTTTACCAATTATTTTGACATGGAAACATTAAAAATCTAAGATGAAGTGATTTTTTTTAATGGCGTGTGAGGCCTTTTGGAGAAAATCACATACAAGGGCTTAATTCAAAATGGACGACATCATATCTTGTTAAATAATTTCATTCAACAATTGGTATCAACGCAAAGAATTCAACATGCTGAGTATGGTGATAAAGAAGATGATTATGTGAATGCCACAGACTGAATCATCATTTTTTTTTTTGAGAAAATTATATATGAACCAAAAACGAACAGTATCATACCATGTTATCTTCGTTGAAAATTCAACATAAGATGACTAGGTCAAATAAGATATCATAGTCACAATAATGTTGCCTATAAGAAAAAATATAAACCAATCTTTATATATGATGCTGATGAGGCAATTAAGGGGAACTAGTGGAAACAACCAACTTTTTCTAAAAGTATCCTCCAACCTAGAATTAGAATTTAACCAAATCAAGAAACCAATCATTCTATATTCATTATTCAAGAAATAAAAATGAATTCCTAGAAGAAATATAAACCCATCTTTATATATATATATATATATATATATATATAATGTAATTTTTTTAAAATAAACACCCTCTTGACTCTCTAGAATCGCCCTTGCTCTTAACGTTCCATCACTGAATCCCCAATCCTTCTGCACTCATCCTTCTCTTTTTACATAGGATCCTCCTACTGTCCCATTATATGAGTTAGTTTAATATGGCACAAAGACTTTTGAAAATGTGTGTTCTAAAATAAGTGATAGATGTTTGTGGCTGTAAATCATTTCATTAAGAGTAAAACAGATATTTTAAAGTTAAATATACTTTTATCGACTCTGATCTACTACAATATTAGGTCGATGGTCGCCTCTAAGTACGACGAATTCAGAATTTTAACTTTATAGATTCAAAATTCTAGGCAGTGACATCAAGTGGTCTTAACTTGATTTGAAATTTAATATTTATATATTTACTAAATTTCTTAATATATTGCTTGTAATGGAATCAAAATATGGTAAGATAAGGTGTTCGAATATAAAAGCTAGAGTCTATTTTTCTTTCTTATAGAGTATTGATGGATTTTAGGTAACGATTTATACTGAAAATGTCACATATATAATTATCTTATCTATAAAAAAGATATAGCACTCAACAGAACTAACTCAGGGCGGAGCTAGTATGTTGATTAAAAATTAGCACAATTCGAATAGCTTTGATGCAAATTTTGTATTAATATTAAAAATCTATTCGTACTTAATATATATATATATATATATATATATAAATTTATCAAAAATCTAATAATTTTTATTTTATAAAGAAAAATCTAACACTTATAAACTCGAAATTCTAAATTCGCCTCAACCACAACAGAAGGTTACATCATTGAGGGCTTGAGGCCATTTGCCTTCATATAAATTTGGTTACATAGATGAAACTAAAACCTAACCTCTTGAGAAGGGGTAGAACCAGATAGGATCGAAAAATTACTGTTTATATATATACATAAAATAATACATAAATTTTCTTATAATATATACATATATTAAATTATGCGGGTTTCTAAGCTGTCAAATGTCATTAATTTTATACATGAATAACTTATTTCTTATCTACTTACTGAACATCATATAAGTTATATGAAAATTGATATGGATAATTTATTTCTTATTCAGCTACCAAACGACCCCTAATAGTGTACGTATAAATCATCCCCTCACAACTAATACATGCATAAAATAATACATAATTCACTTATAAAATTAATTCTTGCACTACTAATATATACATAACTTTAATCAACCACTAAACGACCCTAAAGATTCCTTACGTATTATTTTCAAATCTTTTTATATATAAAAATAAAAAAATTATAAAATTAAAAATAAATTTGTAAAGAGCAGCAGAGAATCATGCTGGGATCCAGGACTCGAATATTCCCTCTCTATTTTGCCAGACAACTTTTTAGCTTTGGATCCCTGTTGGTATTCAGGTGTTCGATTTTTCGATTCGATTTTATAATTAGGTCTTTTTTTTAACAGACTAAAAAAAAAAGTAGATCATTCTTTTTTAAATAAATGAAATAATATTCTACTTAAAAGAATCATATCATATCATATATCATATATAACTAAAAGTGGGGAGGTCTAACGATGAAAAGTTAGATTATCATTTTGCCCCTATATTAAATTAAATATCTAATTAATTTAATATTAAATAATAATATATTAATTATTTTTTGGATTATAAATTATTTATTAGAAAGACAATGAAATAGTCATTAATTAAATTGTAAGTTACAATGAATTGTTTCATATACTAATTCATTTATCAAGGAATTGAAAGGGTTCTTTACCATTTTGCTCCTATAATATATTAAAATATAATAAAAATATCTCTAATCATATCACTAATATGAAAATAAATTTATTTCAAAGTGACTATTCATGATAAACATATCATTTTAATACCTTAATTCTATTTATTTAATACCAAAAATGTTATAAATGTACATTAAATTGAAAAAGAATACAAATAGGTAATTACTCCTTGAAGACAAGAAATTAAAATAGATACATGTATCTTGCAAAGTTAATATTCACGCTATATCTTTTTATATATATATATATATATATATATTTGTTAAATAGTATTTGACCTTTCAAATTGTGAAGTTAATATTCACGCTAATTAATTGTCTTGCATACTTGTTTCTTTCTTCTTTACTTTTTACTTTTTGGTTCTTTGTATTTGTAATATCGTCTTTAAAAATGAATTTGATAGAATGGTTATACTCTTTCTTCTTATTCAAAGATGACACATGTGGTATTAGATTAATGGCAGATAAATTTATAATATACTTATTAGTACGGGTTACACGCGTAAAGCGCGTACCCAGAAACTAGTAATAATATAAGAAAAAAAGTATCATAAAAGTATTTATATATAATCTAGACGAATTTTATGAAAAGTGGGATGGCAGGAGTGTGGGATGATGGAGATGGGGGCTACAACAGCAGGGTTTCAGAAGATGACGTGTGTTGGCGAGTGGGAGGACACAATCGATGCAGAATGATATTTTTGGAACTTGTTTACCCGATTTCCACTAGAAAAGTCATTTTTTTCGATTTTAAAAAATTTAACCAGTGTCCGAACATGAAAAAATTCAAAAACATATTCCTACCGAACACACCTTTAGTCTTTTTCAAGTCAAACCTACCATATATATAATCCATGTTCAATTCTGCTTGTTTTGTAAGCTTTCTCTGTATTTGCAAATTGCAATGCTTCCTTATAGAACAAAAGATCAGGCCCCTACCAACACATGTCACCCTTGACTTTGTATAGATAAGGGTGACAAAATTATTTCATTTTAAAAATATGATTCGCATATTTTATTTATTTAAGTTTGAACGAATTAATGACTTTTTTTAAATTCAACTCATCTAATAAAGTTAAACCATTATATTTGAGTTAAGTATGTAGTTCGAATTAATTCATGAACTTTTTTTTATCAATATTTAAATATAAAACTTAGTTTTTCTTTGATATTTTTGTGTTATAGCAATAATAAAGAATTTCTTTGTACTAGTTTTATTTGGTAATTTATCAAATTAGAAGAAAATAAACAAAGAAATTAAAACTTGATAAAAATTTGAAGTTGGTATATATATGGGGCTTATTGTTTAGCTCATATTGAACGCGCTCAAACCGGTCATTTATCATACATAATTCTCAATATATCGAGGACCACAAAAAATGACCATTCAACTTTAAAACTTATACCAAGAATATAATAAAATGTATGTATCACCAATAGAAGAAGATTATTTATGGTGAAGTGATAAATTTTCATCCTCTGTTGATCAAAGATCTTATCAGATTCGAGACTATGAATAATATCTTTCTTTAGAAGGAAGTACTAGTTATATATACACCCCATAATGAGCGTTCAACCGCATTCAGTTTGATGTTCGGTAGACAGTAGATTTTAGATAATAAGTAATTTTGGATTAATTAGGGTAGTAGATTTCAAATAATGATCAATGCTTGAGGGACTTAAAAATTAGGCACTAAATCAACATGAACATTCAATTCAAAGAAAATAATCATGACAACCTAATAGATAAAAGTATGGTTTTGTTAACAATCATCTATTGGATGTCCCAATATATACTAATGTCAAATCCATTTTTTTCTTATCCTAAGAACCATAATTCTATTTATGTTTAAATCCATTATACCTAAAAACCATACACAAGTTGTTTATGCTTCAACTGGTAAAGTTGCTATCATATGATCAGGGATTCAAGCTGTGAAAAAACAGTCTCTTGCAGAAATGTTGCTTATAACAAAACCTTTGTGGGTAATCGAGCTTAGCGTACGGAATTGTCTTTTCACGGAATGACAAGATCAGGACCACCAACGAAACTATCTTTTCACGAAATGACAAGATCAGGACCACCACTACACAACTCTAGAATCAAATAGCCATGAACTTAGTAGGGGCCTCCCCATTTTTAGGCTCTCAAATAATCACTAAATTCCATCAAACATCTATATGTATCTGACATATTACTACTGACTACCAAAACAGGTCATCTTGATTCTTGAAGATGGCACAATATATCAAATAGTAGTACACACACATGTGAAGAGAAATTTCAAAATTTTGGGTCTACTAAGTTGAAAAGGAGTGAATACAATAGGGAAGAATGAACAAATAATTGTAGCCACTATGAGTATGATAGTATGGTTCATTGAACACAATATAAATTATAACTTATCAATTTCATACAGAAATGACTTTCTATAAGTGAAGTGGTGTCATAGCTTCACCTAATTTGGAAAGATTTTAAGTTAAAGGATTAAATTTTACTCAAAAGAGCAATAAGACAGTAAACTATTATATGGTAGTTGATTCAATGAGAAGTACTAATAATAGGTGTTGACCCTACCCTTCAAGGTGGCCCAGTGGTTTGGGCTTGAGACTCTCATTGTCCCCTTGCCAGCGAAAGTAGGGAGTTTGTCTTTTGGGTCGAGCTCGTCGCAGCGGGCTTGCCTGGTGCAGGTTACCTCTCCTATGTAATTTGCGAGCTATTGCATAGGAGCGCCTTGTGCGCACCCAAAGGATAGCGGCAACGAGTTTCCCTTGTCATAAGAAAAAATAGTAATAAGTATTGATCCCAAGAACTAGATAGCTGACGAGGCGAGTATTATGCAAAGGCCCATACAATGAGACAACATTTCAATAGCTCATTTAGTTGATCCCAAAAACTAGGTAGCTCACGAGGCGAGAATTGTGTAGAGGCCCCTGTAAGGAGACAACAATTCAATAGCTCTAGCTAATGTAGGACAATTGAACACTCTCGGCCCCACACACCCGACGCTTGTACTAATAATAGGTGTTAGAATCAATCTCAAAAACTAGATAACTCATGAGGCGAGAATTGTGAAAGATAACCAATGTTATGTAGGGCAATGTAACACTCTTTGCCCCACAAACCCAATGCTTGATATAGTGGGAAGTACTAAAAATAGGTGTTAAATTGACCCCAAATTAAAGGCTACATTGCCTATGAGACAAATACCATGGAAGTACTAATATATAATAAGTGTTAAATCGGCCTAAAGGACTAGGTAACTCATGAGGCGAAAATTGTACAAGGTCATATAAGGAGATAATAGCTCAATCCCTCAACCAAGGTAGGACAATCTATCACTCTCGGCTCCGCACACCGATTGTTGGACATCCAACAACTTGTTTGGATGGCGGTTTGTCATAGTTTCATAATGTATGGTACTGTATAGTATGGTATGGTATGTTATGATATTATACAGTACAATACTGTATAATGTTTGATAGATTATATGTGTTGCTACTATTTAATGATAATTTGTTGTTTGATTTGACTGTATAGTACTGTATCGTAACTATAAATTTACAAAAATATCCTTAATTATTATAAATATTAAATTCATCAATATTTTTTAAATAAATTTTTTTAAAAATAAATACATAAAATCAAACAGGGAAACATACATGCTAATTTATCTCCAATTTATACAAATAACATAAGAAAATAAAAAAGTAAGAATTTTTAAAAAAAACGAACCTCAAAAAATAGACTAAAACATAAAAGAAAAGACGGGAGACGGAAAAGAAGTTTCAAAAGTTGATGAGGAGAGAAATAAGTAATACAATAGCAATATATATATATATATATATATATATATATATATATATATATATTAGAGTAAAATTTAATAAAGAATAAAGGATAAATTAGAATTATTTAAATTTAAGGATATAATTGAAAAAAAAAATAAGAGAACCATGGTACACCACCAAATTGGTGGTTTTAAAAAGTGAGGGTTTTCATGGTTATAAAATCATGAAACCAAACCAAACCATATCATACCATATAATTGATGAAACAATCAAAACAAACGTGGTTATCTTACTAACCATACCATGAAAAACCACCATCCAAACAAGTTGTAAAGAGTGGGCCAAATATTGGATAAATTTAGAATACAAAAAGGCTCAACTTTGATACAATGATAAGAACATGGACATTGAGCCTAATTCAGTTTCAAAAATCTAACTCATGAGGTGAAAATTATCCAAAACGATATTAGAAAACAACAACAATTCATTCGCTCAACCAATAACAATATGACAATAGGTGAAATTTTCCTTCTCAATCTCAAAGGGCAAACTCGGTGCACTAAAGCTCCCGCCATGCGTAGGGTCCGGGGAAGGGTCCGACCACAAGGGTCTATTGTTCACAACCTTACCTTGCAATTTTGCCGGAGACTGTTTTCAAGGCTTGAACTCGTGACATCCTGATGTTGTTAGCAACTTTATCAATATCTAATCATATATTTTCCCAAAGCATCCATTTGCAAACAATAAAAATATGATAATATTTGATCACAAGTGCCCAACATTGACAATGACATCTCCAACATACCCCTATATATTCTCTTCACCACCTACCCTTTTTTTGAATCCACTCAAAAATACCACCTTTCTTTTGTTCCCTCAACAACCATTTTTTTCTCAATACATTTATTTTTTTAAAAATGAAGTCACCATACCAATTTTTCTTTAAGCAAAAGCATGTACTTCTAAAATTGCTAACATTCATGCTCTTCATTTTTTCAATCAATAGAAGTAACATCTGTTGCAATTATCATTTTGCCACCCCTCCAAGACTATCATTGAAACAATTAAAACTTGAAGGGTACCTTAGTTTTGAAAACCTAAATCATGCAGCCAAAGACTTTGGCAATAGATGTCACTTCCTTCCATTAGCAATTTTGTATCCAAAATCAGTTCTTGATATATCTTCCACCATAAAACATGTCTTCGAAATCGGTACTGTAACAGACTTAACTGTTGCTGCTAGAGGACATGGACACTCTTTAGAAGGCCAAGCTCAAGCTTATCAAGGACTGGTGATTAATATGGAATCACTTCAAGAACCAGCAATGAAGTTCAAGATTGAAGAATTGTCTTATGTTGATGTTTCTGCTGGAGAGCTTTGGATAAATGTCCTGCATGAAAGTCTTAAACTTGGGCTTACACCTAAATCTTGGACTGATTATCTTCACCTTACAGTTGGTGGCACTTTGTCTAATGCTGGAATCAGTGGACAAGCTTTTAAGCACGGACCACAGATCAATAACGTCTACCAACTCGAGGTTGTAACTGGTATGTTCATGCACAATCGTTTTAGAAGGTGTTTGGATAAGCTTATAAGCACTTTTTTTGGCTTATCCACGCGTCTGGTGTACTTATAAATCACCACCCCCGACCCCCACCCCCACCCCCCAATTATATTTATGTGGTCCTAACCTTCGTAACATACCCCTACGGATATAATTTTACTTCTTAAAGTGAGCTACTTTAACTGCCAAAGAACTGGTGCCAATTTCCTCAGTTGACAATATGACACTTATGTCTGGTGGCACCTCAGATCTTATGGTCTTTATATGTCCAGTGTATCCTGCCTCCTTCCAAATGATTGGGTTGACGTTTAGACATCCTTAGTCGAAAGAGTGGTTTTTCAGGATTATCAGTTGTTGTCTGTCATCTTGACATCCCTCCATAATATTAATCCATCTTCTTCTAGGTAAAGGAGAGGTGATTACTTGTTCAGAGGAGCAGAATGCAGACTTGTTCCACGGTGTACTAGGAGGACTGGGGCAGTTTGGTATTATTACCAAGGCAAGAATTGCTCTTGAAGCAGCACCAAAGAAGGTAGCCATTGAACTCACAAACCAAAGAAGTAAAGATTACTTTAGGCCAAACACATATATAGACTACTCGTTAAAGTTGGCTCCAGCTTTCATTTTTGACACTTCAACTAACGTCAGTGCCTATCGAACACTCCAACCTCATCCCTCATGTGACTTTACCGTTCAATAGGTACTAACCTTAATTGAAGTGTTGAAATGAAAACTAGTGCCAACTTTGAGGCACCGCTAACGTATAAGAAAAGAAAAGCAAGAGCATTCAGCAATGCTAAAACTATTTTCTTGACAGGTCAAGTGGATCAGAGTGTTGTATTCAGATTTTGCTACATTTTCCAATGATCAAGAGAAGTTGATATCATCTCAGAATACATTTGACTATATTGAAGGATTTGTCATTATCAACAGCACTGGATTATTGAATAACTGGAGGTCTACTTTCAATCCTAAAGATCCATTTCTAGCTAGCAATTTCAGTTCAGAAGGTAGAGTTTTATTCTGTCTAGAAGTTGCCAAGTACTTCAATCCAGAAGACACAGATAGTACTGATCAGGTAAAATACTTTAAAACCAGTTTTAACTTTCCAGATTTGACAACTCTGCAGAATATTGATCCTGGTTCCTAAATACTACTACAGAACATTGATGTCCTTCTGTCAAAGTTGAATTATATCCGATCCACGTTGTTCCTATCAGAAGTCTCCTACGTTGAATTCCTCGATAGAGTGCATGTCTCCGAGATGAAACTACAAGAAAAGGGATTGTGGGATGTTCCTCATCCATGGCTAAATCTTCTAATACCAAAAAGCAGGATTCTTGAATTTGCAGATGAAGTTTTTGGGAAGATTCTTACTGACACAAGCAATGGTCCTATACTCATCTACCCCGTCAACAAATCAAAGTACTATATTCTTCCCAACTAGCAAATCTCCATTAATACACATTTTCCTAACAATTATCTTGGATGATGTATGTTACAGGTGGAGAAAAGGTACATCAATGGTTACACCTGATGAAGATGTTTTCTACCTCGTCGCGTTCCTATCTTCTGCTATGCCATCTTCAACAGGAAAGGATGGACTAGAACATATTATAGCTCAGAACAAGAGGGTACTAAGTTTTTGTGAAAAAACACGTATTGGAATGAAACAATATTTGCCAAATCACAAGACTCAAGAAGAGTGGAAACATCATTTTGGTCCTCAATGGGAAGCATTTGCTAGGAGGAAATCCATATATGACCCTTTGGCTATACTTGCTCCAGGACAGAGGATTTTCAGAAGGGCAGCAGCCTGTGAACAACAATAACTTGATATCATATGAGTTTTTAGCTTTAGATAAATGGCCATCCTGCTCCTAGTGTGAGGAACAAATGTACATTCTTAAGTGACGCGGAGCAGGTTGAAATTTTGCAGTTAAGTCTTGCCTCGCCCCACTGTCATCCCTGTTTAACATGTTATGAAAATCTGGTTATTAGGTGAAGATTTTAGTTAAACAAATGTACATTCTTAAGTGGTCAGGTGGTAGTGCTATTTTTTATGACCAAGTGAGAAGCAGTTTGTTTTCATTATTTCATTAATTTCAGGCAACGTACGATTCATATACTGCATTGTATGCATATGTTTAATATCTTTTTTTTCCCTCTTTGCGTCACACCTCCTTGTCAAGCGCGCTACTTCATAGAGATAGAAAAATTGTTTCCGAAAGACCCTCGTCTAAAAAATATTATCCCAAAAGCAAAAAGTACTAGATATGAAACAAAACAACTAGAGTGAAAAGCAAATGAAACTCAACTGACAATTTCATAAAACATCTATTAAAGCTTAAAGTGAGACTAAAAGATATGTAATACATCATGTATCTCAACAAAACGTTCTTCCAAGGGAAATCCAGGCAGAAAATAATAAAAATAAAGAACAATCTTGAATAAAAAGGTGTTAATCAGGCACGGTAGCAATGCAAAATTGAGACAAGCTTAACTTCCTCAACCAAACTATCTAGCAGCCTGTGTTTGTGCATGTTCAAGAATCTGGCCGACTAATTTGTAAGTGCGTCCAGAAAGGGCTTTGGTGTGATCGATGAGCTGCTCATACCTGAACAACACAATGCTCACGATATCAGATGGATATATGCTAAAATGGGTCAAAAAACAAATTTGCATTGAACTTTTCGATAAGATATGTGTTGCATTAAACTTACACATTGGGCTGATTTGGCTCCATTATAACTGTCCCGGTCTCGGTGTCGATCTTAGCATCAAGCTTTGAGGTCCTAATAAGATTCACTATCCATCTCTCTGCCTCCTCATGGTTCAAGTTTAGTTTCTCAGCTAGAACACTGTCACCATACATGAAATGAACGAAAATGGTGATTAAATGGGCGCAACTCTCAATGGGAAACAGACAAAAGGGGTATATATAATTATTACAAGAAATTAGAATACCAGATGATCTAGAAAGTGACTTTGAAGCATTAACTACATACCCCATGTCAATCCGTTGATGAATGCGGCAGTAGGTCTCAGAGATAAAAAGACGAGCATTTTCAAGGAATTCATCCCTCAATGGCACAGAGGAGAAACTGCCGTCTTCAGCTCTTTTCCCAAGGAACGGATCATTCAATATTAACTGCATATAGTGCTCGTGTTAAAAGGAGGAAAAACAGCTCCATTTTTCACGAAGAGCTCAGTGGCTATACCAAACATACTTGGCTACAAGTATCAGAAACTATTGTGTCCAAGTTCTACAAAAGTTATAAATATTTGGAAAGAAGAGTTCTTCGCCTCTTATTTCGAAAAACTGTATCATCTTAAAGTTGTTGCATGTTATTTACAGCAAAGTTTAGATTCTACTTCTGATATACAAGAAATGAACCATAAAACTATGATGCAAGCATGATAAACTAGACATGAAAGCTTACCTCTTCGCACTCCTTCATCTTTTTCTGTGCTCCATCAAAATCATAATTGACGTAAATACATGCCAAAAACTCTGTGATGGGATCTTTGCAAGAGTATTGCTCCTGCTGAATAACCTTTATAAAGTCCTTAAATTGAGGTCTTCTCCGCTTGTTGACAATAAATGCAGTCGCCAAGTATCGCAGCAAGTGGGGAGCACTTGTTTGAATGGCATTCAAGTATCTGCAGGACTTCACCATTTAGAAAAGCTCAACAGGAAGAAGTAAAGCCATATCATACAAACAGAAGAAAAATAACAACTACTTTAATCGAGAAGCATCAAGAAGAAATACCGTCTTAATGTACGTTACCACAAGAGGAGCAGTATAAATTTCAAACATTTTGAAAAAAGAAAATAATATTTCAAACATAATTATGTTGTATGCAATCACAAAAAACATGACCCTCCAGATTAAGTTTCCTTCTTTTTCATTTAGTTTCAGGAATCCATTTTCCCACTAAGGGAAAGAACTAGGCAACCGGAATTTCCCTAAAATATTTCTCTACATCATCCTCCATAGGTGATACTATTGGAAAAGATGCCTAGCTGAAATAAGATGGGGAAAGCCAAAACGAAGCAGCAAATGAAAACAATCATCTATAAGCAATAGCAACTAAAGTACAGTCGGCATACTTGTCCTGGTTAAATAGGTCAATGATCTGAGTTCTGCCATTGTCATGGTTGAAGAAGATGAATAGACTCCAATGCATTAGCCATATTCTATTCTGAACTTGATTCAACGGAGTAGAGAAACTCTGCAAGACAAGTGAAGGTAACAAACTGAGCATCATTCAATTTTTCCTACTAGACACTCAACTTGTAAGACCAACTCACAGACAGATGGTCGTTTCAACATATGCATAATATTACCTTTGAGTCGATAATTTCTTTCAAGCGGTTGAGTTCCTCGAGTGCAACATCCCAATTCTGCATTAATATCTCCGCTGCAAGCTTTCCCCACAATGCACTGACGCTCCTGTCACTGTTTGTACACAAGGCTCGGTACTGGTAAAGATAATCAGCGGCACCAGAGTAGTTTCCACATTCAAACTGGAATTTGGCATATTGGTACAATGCCTCTATCTGGTCTGGACCAATCTGCATTCATAAAAGCCAATTATTTAGCAGAATGAACGGAGAGTTTTCTTAACTCAATATACATTGAGCATTGCTAATCAAATAATTAAAAAATATATTCACAAAATTAGCTAGAGAACAACTTCTGTTGGCCAATCCCTTCACAAGTATTTTATATAACAGAAAGTACTAAAAAAGAAGGAACTTTACATCATGTAAACCAGACTAGACCTACACACCTGGTACCGCTCCTGGAGCAACTGAAGATTGTGCTGTTTGTCAGCTCTCAACTCCTGCACGGCACTTGAATTCTGCAGAAAAGTAATCAATGGGGCTGCAGCTTCCTCAAGTGCTTTCAATCTTGCCACAACCTCAGCTCTCCTCTCCATCATTTCTGAACAATCAAACAAAAATTAGTATACTGAAGAATTAAACATGTAAAGGAACTCCAAACTCACTTCTGCTCAAACTAATTTTTTTAATAACCAAGAAATCCCTCAGGGCAAGTGGTAAATGATTAAGAGACTTTGTACCAACAGCTTATCTAATCTAAGTGCACCAAAAAAACTAGGTTTTTACATTGCATATATAAACTGTAAAGGACAACGTAAAAATTAACTCCCATATCAAATCAACATCTGATTCACAAACAAAACCAGAAAAACGGCAAGAATTGAAAGAGACTGTTGTAGCTAAAACGATTAAACAACTCAGAAGAACGGCATAAACCAAAGAGAATGTACTAACAAAAAAGAACCTATACAACCGCCCAACAATACCGCAACCAAAATCTGAACACCTATTTTATGACAGTAGTGTCAGGGCTAGCTTAATCCAACTCCACTAATATACCAAACAGCCTACCTACAGTCCAAAATCACAGCTTCTGTATGCAAATCACCATCAATGTTGGGATTAACACCAGGGTTCTCCAGATTGTCACCCCTATACCCAACTCAAAGAAAACCTATGGTGACCACACCGACTTAATTTCAACACCCCCAAACTTCTACCCTAAAAAAGGTACTGGTAAGTCTCCAGATTTTTCACTCTTATACCTCAATTATATATATATATATATACCCTCTGAATAAATGTTGAACAACTTCCAAAGACCATATACATCAAAATTACAAAGTACAAACACCACACCTCCAAGAAAAAAACTCTTTTGCTAAAAGTGCATGAGTATTAAGACTAGTAAAGAACCAAATCAATAGACATTTACCAATAAGCAGACCCATATGCCAAACCAATATGAAGGGAAAAAAGAGATAACTCAAGTAACAACACTTACACAACTCCCCACCCACCCACACCACACACACACACAGAGAAAAACTTTACGCTGAAAAGGGCATACGGTATTTCGATTAATAAGGACACAAATCAATGGGCATTCACTACTACATGAACCTCTATAAACACAAATCGATATAAAAGGAGGGGATTTCTAGAGTCCATATCCATAGAATTAACAAACCACCAGCCCACCCCCCAAGTATTAAGATTAGTAAAGAAACAAATCAATTGGGAGCACATCAATTTGAGTTTGAGTTACCTTGAGGCACATCGTCTGTGTGATAGAGGGACTTATGAATGTCCATAGCATAATCAACCATATTAGTGTGATTAAGCAGCTCAATCTTCGCCTTGAGTATATCTACATCTGGGTACATCCCCCTCTCTTGTAAAAACTCCAGTATAGGGAAGACCAAATGCCTATCCAGAAACATCGCCAGAAGTGGCGTCAGGTCATACTTCGCCGCCATGATTGCGGCCGCCGGAGGAGATTTGCAGGAGGTCTGTAGAAGAAGGCTCACTCTCTAGGGTTTTGTTTTTCCTCTATGGAATATTGATGAAACGCACCCTTTGCTTTTAAAAATTGTACCTTTACCCAACTTATATAGAAAATATAAGTATTTTTGGATACTAGCATAAGTTATTTTTCATAAAATTAAATAAAAGTTTTTTTTTTCGTTTTAAGTACTTTTTGAGAAAAATACACTTAAAAACACTTTTAAAAAAGTTGGTCCAACAATAATTATTTTTTATAAATTTAGTTTCTCATCAAAAGGTGTTATCATAATAAAATCCTTAGACATTATTTTATGATGAATGACTTCTAATCATTATGTTATTTACAAAAATCGTTGATTATTATATGATGTTTATTGATTTTGAAATATGAAGTCTTGAGAAATGTTTTGGTGAAGGTTCTTGGAGGTTAAAAATGTCACAATGGCTTATATTAGGATGATAAACAACGTGTATGATGCTGTTAAAACTCGAATTAGAATGGTGGGAGAAGACTTAGAGCATTTCTTAGTTGAGAAGGGGTTGCACTAGGCATCAGTTCTTAGTCTTTTTCTAGATGCCTTTGCAATAGACGAGTTAATGCGGTCTATTCAAGAGGAGGTTTTATGGTGTATGTTTATTTACGAACGGTATAATATTAATCGATAAGACGCACGACAGAGTTGATACTACATTAGAAGTTTGGAGACAAACTCCAGAGTCCAAAGAGTTTAGGTTGAGCAGGACCAAAATAAAACATTTAGAGTACAAATTCAATGGTGTATTAGATGAAGCAGGTGTCACGCATCGCATTGGGACGGCTCGAATGAAATGGAGGCTTGCCTTTAGAGTGTTGTGTGGTAATAAGGTACCTCCTAAACATAGAGATAAATCCTACAGAATATAAACTTTTTTTGTTTTCTTCATGTCTTCCTCTTCTTTTACTTGAGTTCGGTGAACTTTAGCCGAGAGTCTATCTACATACGCTCCACCTTTTTCAAATAATTCTACTCAATAAATTTCACTAGATATGTTGTTGCAAATCACGAATCTTCAATTTACAAATCATAGCATTAACCATCTTATTATAGCCTTCACGACCAATCCACTTCCATCGATACTCACAATCATCAACCTTTATTACCCTTTAAAACGGCCTTCATCAAACTAATCTCACTGCACCATAAAAACTTAGTTTGTCTAATATGTTATTAATATAATGTTCAATTATCATTTCTTAACTCTATATACTAGGGATAATTTTTACACAAAAGATAAGTTCCATATATTCATATGCTAAAACAACAATAACTTTTATTAATTCAGTTCCAAATAAACTCCATATGTATAAAGCACAACCCTTTAACCTTAAAATAAATTGACCTTTTTGGTTTCCTAAATTAGTTGATATTCTAGTTTCTAAAATTAGTCAATCCAAACAGGTTCTAAGTTGTCAACAGTATGTTTGAATACGTGAACACATCAAAAGAAACACAGACAAAGGATTTAGTTTGATAATTATCCCATTAACTGCTGCAAAACACACTGACTTCTACAAGAAAGTGATTTAACTTGAGCCTAAAGATTGTAATACAAAAAACAACAGAAGCAAATATCTCTCTCCTGAAAACAAATGCAATGGAAGCTGGAAAACACATGCCTCCTCTAAGCGATCAGGAAAGGCAAAACGCTTAGCATGAAGGACTCATAAGTGAACGTAGCAGAGCCGGAATATGAAGTATCCTTCTCCTTGAATTTCTCAGTTAGCCCCTGTAAAAGAAATGAAAGCCTATGTGAGAACAAACACCTAAATGAATAGATAGAATCAGTGGATAGAACATGCAGAATATATTCGAATGCCAGAAATAGATGAAGATACTGTAGCTTACTTTAACAGTGAGGCAGCACCTGAATCAAGCAAAGAAAACCAAAGAACGAAAGATAAAAATTAGCAAAGCATAGAACAAAGGAGATGATATAAAGATATTAGAACAATACGAAGAAAGATTTGCATGAAACATACTCGATGAAGTTATCATATTCAATGGCCCTACTCTTTCCACCAGTTTTGTCAAACTTGGATACCAGCAAATCCAGGATAGAAGGCGATACAGCATACCCCAGGCTAAGTAACGCGTCCCTCAATTCAGACACATCAATTTTTCCACTCCTATCCCTGTCAAATCTCTCAAAAATTCCCTGCATTACACGGGAAGTTCCAATCAACTTGCATAGAACGGGAGATTTTTTTCCCTAAGCAAAACGGAAATCACAAATAAGTGCAAAGGGGATTGTAAAACAATTCTTTAGCTTACCCTCCATTCTTGAAGACTGTAAAACACTGAAGTGAATTCTTTGGGACCTGCTTACAGGGAAGAAAAAAGAAAAATGAAAAGATACGTATGCTCAACGAAGAAAAAAGCTTCATAAAGGTATATCTCCTACTCAAATTTGATCAACATCATTAAATGATACTCTTGATTAACTTCAAAAACCAATAACATTTGGAATAAAAAATATGGAATAAAAGCAAATAATTCTGCATTCATCTTTCCTCTTGAAAAAAAGACATAGAGGAAAAAGAAAGTCTAGAGCACATGTTAGCACGCAATCGTTTACTAACAGATGCTGAAACGAAACTTTCAAAGTTGAAAAATCAATGTACAAAGTTGCATTTTTTATCCACAGTTATGTTTTGCCACCCTTAAAGGCTCTAGACGTGTTCTAATGAGATTCTAACTTCAAAAAGGAAATGAGAAAGGAAGAGGGAAAAAAGAGAAACTATAAATGGAAGTTCGGCCGCAACCACCATATCGTCACAGGCTTCCTTCTGTTCCTTTGAAAGAGAACTGATAGTACAAGACAATGTTAAATTAAACAAGATAATGCTCAACTGAGACCACACTTCCATAAGTGAGAGAAACTTCAAATCTGGTTTTCGTATGATCTCCATGCTGAAAAAATGTTATTTCTCTTTTTATATGGAAACTCCACCCCACATTCCCCCATCAATGGACCAACAGGGTCTTTTCACACTTTTCCCCTTGACGCCGTTGGTTCATTACATGTCCAATTCAGAAGTAGTAAAATGGCCAGGCAGTCATCAACTCAAAGGAACAAACTCAATCCATTCCACATAGTCCTGGACGACAATATAAAAAAGGCAATTGATACAGCAATTTCTGGTGCACAGGTTGTGGAATGACCTTAGCAAAGCCTTATAGTCCTGTTCTAGGTTATATCTTCCAGGCCAATATACGGTTTAGGATGACCCACCAATATAACTCTAAGGGGTCATTTGGTATAGGGTATGGGATAGACAAAGTTATCTCATGAATTGAGATATCCCATTGGATTAATTATCCACTGATAAATAATCTCGCGACTAACTAATACTCATAACCAAAGGCAAGATAAAATAATCATAGAAACCAAATGAACCCTAAAGTCTTTTAATCAAAATTACTTCTTTATTACAAATGGTTGCTCCAAATGACCATTTTCAACCACTCTCAGTCACAAATCAATTGTATACTGCATATTATTATTACTTGCACATAATCTAACATGAAGGCAAAAATTGAAACAATAATAGCTGAATTATGAGCTCAATTATTCGGAATTAAGATTATTACCGATTTTTCTAGTGTTGGTATTGGTGAACAGATACATTAGGAGATGAACAGTCCTCAAGCTGAAGCTCTGATTATAGGAAGAAAGCGCCTTCTGCAGCTCCTTATCATCAATTAACCCACTCCCATCCTGATCCGCAAGCTGGAAACATGCTATAATATTCGGATCGGTTCCCGGTGGAAAAGTGGAAGGGACAAGCGATGCAAAAGGGCTACTAGCCCCATAAGGCCCGGAGGGAGGTGGCGCGTGGTATCCACCATAAGGAGCAGACGGTTGTGAGTAGTTATCTTTCGGTGGTTTGTTCGGATCACCGTAAGGAGCCGAAGGAGGTGGGGTAGGATAACCGTAAGGGGATGAAGATTGTGGTTTATTCTCTTTTGGAGGTTTATGCGGATCACCATAAGGAGGTGCCCCGGCGCCGTACGGAGACGGAACCGGAGCGTAAGGGGAGTGACCTGGCGGAGGTGGACCACCGTAAGGTGATGACGAAGACGGTGGTGGTGGAGCACCGTAAGGTGAAGCTGAAGACGGCGGTGGAGCGCCGTATGGGGCGGAGGAGTACGGCTGAGATGACGGTGGCTGGCCGTAACCGTAGCCGGGAACGTTGTGCGGGTAACCGGACATTTTTTTGTAAAGCTAGAGAGAATAATTGGAAAAGATATTTTTCTTTATAATTAGAAAAAATAAAAAATAAAGGAGAGAATTCATATAAATAGTGTACTAGAACTCTAGAAGAAAGGTCCTGGAATTGGGTATTATTTACGCGGTTGCCACTTTTCTTCTTCGTTAAGTTACCGCGGATTTTGCAAATCCAAAAGAATTATTATAAATATATTTAATAAAATAGTTAATTTATAGTAATAAATATAGTCACATTGTTTATTTATCAAAAGAAAGTCAAAACTCGTAGAATTTATATAGTGATTATATAATATAAATTGTCAAATGTCATAAAAATATATATACTAACTATGCAATATATCTTACCTTATACATGAGCTAAAAATCGACTATACATAAAGTATACACTAACTATTTACGATATATACATTGAATATTCAATCTTGATTAATTTAAAATCACTTTTAGATAGTCCCAAATTTAGATATGAAATCTTCTCGATGTTTCGAGTCTCTTGAGTTCGATTCACGTTTTCGATATGTCCATTTTTTTTTCTTTTTTTTAAAAAAAAATAAAGAAGACGACCCAGAAGAGGAAGATAGTTTGCTCAAAATCATCTCTAAATAGTTTTAAATTTTTTAAATATGAGATTCTTTCAATATTTTCACTCTTTTGATATATAATCACTAGAACAATTCACGTTTTTCTTTCATATTTTTTTTATTTATATTTTTTTTTCAAAAAAAGAAAAAATAAGAATGAAAAAAGAAAGAACGACAATTGGAAATCATTAGCAAAGCAGACTTGGTCAATTTTCTCAATTATTTTGAAAATTAAAGCAATTTTTCAATAAAGCGCATAATTTGATCATATTTATTCTCAATGAACAACAAATGCATATGAGCCAACTTAAGAATAAAGTATCATTTAATATTAAAGAAAATGACAATTAAGGTATAAAATTTACGAAAAACATTTAATAGATAAATAAAATAATAAATAATTAAAATATAAAACTAGAGTTACCTAAGGTATTATCGTAAATTATGTGCATATAGAGGGGTAACAATATAAACTGATAGTATCTTTTGTAATAGACAGATGTAGTAATAAATTCTGCTGTGCATCCAACACGCACGAAAGCAACAAGTCTAATTAAAATTGTACTGCTTTTTTGGGCCCCAAAGTTATTTTATATATTTTATTATATAATACAAGTACAAATGATTATGAATTTTTTAGACGAGGGTTTTAAGAAAACAGTTCTGTACTTTTTTGAGATATTAATAAGATTTACATATATTTTATTCTCCCCAAATTCCACGATTTCACTAGGTTTGTTATTATTGTATACATAAAAATGGATAACTTGATATTTATACTTTTGACTTTTGAAATTAGACCAAAGATTAGGTGAGTAAGTGCGAAAAGAAATAATTAAAAAAATATCACTGAATTTTATATTTAGAGTATCGTGCGTTTGAATTTTGAACACAATTAAACAGTTGATGATAATTCAGATTTAAAATATTTTTTATTTTTTAAAGTTAATTAGGATAAATGTTTAAATATAGCTAAAAAAAAGGTGTATGACAACTTAATTGTTCATAAAATTTTATTTATATGTCATTTGATTTATTAATTTCGAGATATTTTGATAAATATATGTAATTGATGATAGTCTAGATAAAAAATACAAATATTCAATTGTTCATGTAGAAAACTAACAAAATTATAAACAATATTGTGCATGTTTTAGGACTTTGCAATTAAGTTGTGCAAACTCTTCACTCTCGTGTTGCTGGTTTCCTATACTAAAAAAACAAGTAAACAATACTGTGCATGTTTCATATAGTACTTTACAACTAAGTTGCACGGATGTTACACTTTCGTGTTGCTGTTTTCCTGTACTAAAAAGAACAAGTACAGAATACTGTGCATGTTTCATATAGTACTTTGCAACTAAATTACACAGGCTCTTTAATTTCGATGCCGCACCCATTTTGGATTCTTCAAAAATATGCTACTTTTGGAGAATCCGGCGCGCACCTGTTGACATTTTTTAAGAGCCCGAGCAACATAGCTTTGCAATAAAAAGAATAGACAATTGCTACCATGACATATCTTTATATAAAGAGAAGAAATTCTTGATGCAATTTGATAGTTAAGATCTCAATTTATTCCTTTTCTCCCTTACAAATAAAATTTGAAATCCATGCTATGTATATTTCATATAAGACTGAAAGTAAAACAGAATTCAGAGATTGCTGTTATGAACGAATTTTATGTTGCAGCTTCGAGCGAAGAAGTTGTTGCAGGTCTGCCTTCCGAATTTTGGACACTCCATGTATATTGTTTTGATATGCCAAGGCCTTGAGCTGAACCAGTGACATATTATCAATATATGCCAGAGAAGATGGTGGAGGTGCTACTTGAGGTACTGGGGTTATAGATGACTCGGAAGAAGCAACGTCAACATTCTCTTGGACGACTGGTGCAGTACAATTTCTTTTGCTTCTCCTTCTCAAGCGGGACTGAGAAGTTGCACTAATGTCTGCAGAATCACCAGTTCTTTTGGCTCCAGACAGTTGTTGTTGAGTTTCCTTGATGGTTTTGTCCTCGTAGCTGTCAGGCGTGCCCTTGTCGTTCCTTATAGAATTTGGTAGATGTGGTCCTGCTTCCTTTATAGTACGATCAGTTTCATTAGGCATCGGTTCTTGTCCCTTCATTCCAGATGGATCATTAATCTGAACAGACTTCACTTCATTCTGTGTTGATTTGCTGCTATATTCCTTGATTTCTTGTTCGGAAGCATGCCTGTTGTCCTCCAGAGTTGTTCCTGCAGGCTGTCAAAGAACATTTTCGTTTTTTTTACAATTCAAATGTCTCGAAAATACGCAACTAAAAACATCATCTTAAAGTAGTTTGTGCTTGGACTTCAATTGAGAATTTTGTGTATCGTTTTAAGAACTCTTCGTCGATGAAAGTATTTTTGTTTTCGTCAAAAATCAACTTACTGTTTCGTGCTGATTTTCCACTTCAACCAGAGATGCCAAGACTGTATTATTTGCCTGGGCAGTGCAACCATCTCTGAATTTGATTTCTTGTTCGGAAGCATGCCTGTCACCCTCCGGAGTTGTTCCTGCAGGCTGTCAAAGAACATTTTCGTCCTTTTTTCGATTCAAATGTCTCAAAAATAAGCAACTAAAGACATCATCTTAAAGTAGTTTGTGCTTGGACTTTATTTGAAATTTTTTTGTATTGTTTTAAGAACTTCTCGACGATGCAAGTATTTTTGTTTTCGTCAAAAATCAACTTACTGTTTCTTGCTGATTTTCCACTTCAACCAGAGATGCCAAGACTGTATTATTGGCCTGGACAGTGCCACCATCCTTGAATGTTACAGTTCTGATATCTTTTGAGTTGTGATCGTCTATCGCTTTCGTTTTCTCAAGACCTTCAGGCAGATTTGAACTTCCAACACCAGGTTCTGCAGTCTGTTGTTTTAAAAATAAAAATAGTCAAAACAGTATGCCGGGAGGGGTTCAAGCAGTGGCAGAGTCAGGATTTTCGCTAAAAACAGTTAATTTAATTCAAATATCTCAAAAATAAGCAACTAAAGACATCATCTTAAAGTAGTTTGTGCTTGGACTTAAATTGAGAATTTTGTGTATTGTTTTCATAACTTCTCGACGATGCAAGTAATTTTTTTTTCCGTCAAAAATCAACTTACTGTTTTTTGCTGATTTTCCACTTCAACCAGCGATGCGAAGACTGTATTATTGGCCTGGACAGTGCAACCATCTCTGAATTTTACAGTTTTGTTAAGACCTTCAGGCAGATTTGAACTTCCAACACCAGGTTCTGCAGGCTGTTGTTTTTAAAATAAAAGTTGTCAAACTGGTATGTTAGGAGGGGTTCAAGCAGCGGCAGAGCCAGGATTTTTACTAAAAAGATTTAATTTAATAAATACTCAAAAATGAACACACGAAGAAGGCAAGGGAATTCAACATCTATGTCAAATCCTTCCAAAAGTCCACTACTTTAGGAGAATCTGACATGCAGTCTGCAGCATTTGTGAATAGTCCGAGAAACATAGGTGTTACCTAAAGAGCATGTATCGACTAAAGTCAACAAATAATAACATGTGAATGTTGCCGCCAGTGCCGGCTCTTAAGCTTAAGAAGATAAACCTGCTGCCTTCGACCTCCAAAATTTGTCAAAATAATACGTCAGGAGGTTCACGCAGTGGCAGAGTCAGAATTTTCACCGAAGAGATTTAAATATACAAAAGTGAACATATGAAGAAGGCAAGGGGATGCAACATCTACGTCAAATCCTTCCAAAAGTACACTATTTTTGGAGAATCTGACATATAGTCTGCAACATTTACGAATAGTCCAAGAAACATAGGTGTTACCTAAAGACCGTATCGACTAAAGTCAACAAATAAGAACATGTGAATGTTGCCGCTTAAGAGCCAAGAAAGGCTGCTAAGAAAGAGATAGATTATTCATGTATTGATTTTTGTATAAGTTATACGATGTATAGTTATTAGTTAGGAAGTAAATTATTCATGTATAAAATTAATTCGATACTAGATTAGCAATTTAAAACCCCACATAATTAATATATTTATTAATTACGAGAGAGTCGATATATCATCTTATGCCGAATAGAAGGTGGAAAAACTAATAGGCACATAATTAATACCCACATTACCAACACCTACATAACTAATAATGACATTATTAATACTTACATAATTCTAATCAACTACCGGACCATCCCTAATTAAATTAGTAGAAATCAATCACAAAAAATTATCAGAAAAAACTTGGCTCAAAAAGCTAAAAGAATAGATTTCAAACAAAAACATATATAATTTTTTCGGTTCGCGTTTAAGGCATCTCATTTCATTTTGGCCTTAGACCGTTATGTGCTTGAGCCGTCCCTGGTTGCCGCACCCATATTTAGGGATGACAATGAGGCGGGGCGAAGCTTAATCCGTGAAAGTTCGACTCGCTTCTCCCCGCCCCGCTGATGTTATCTCTATTTTTTTCTTCATTTTTTTTTGTTATTTTAATTACACACACAAATTTAACATTTCATTATGTTTATTAAGAATGAAGATCTAGATTAATTATATCCTCGATTGTTATTAAAGCTGAGAGAGTTGAGAAAACCGAGAGCAAAAGAAAAAAAGTTCAATCCGCCCTGCCCCACTAAATTTTTTAAATAAATAGTTGTAACTCACCCCGCCCTGCAACTGCCCCGCATAAAAGTAAACCTGCCCGGCCCCACATACACTTAGACCTGCTCCGCCCCCACGAGCCTTGCCTCATTGCCATCCTACCCATGTTAGATCCTCCAAAAATGATCCTCCAAAAATGAACTACTTTTGGAGGATCTACCATACACACAACAATATTTTTGAAAAGTTTGAGCAACATGGATATTACCTAACGAGCATGTATCGACTAAATTCAACGGATAATTAAAAAGACGTGACAATTCAAAAACCAAACCTGCTGATTCTCATTCTGTGAAGGCATTAGCATGCTCTCCAGGTTAACATTCTTTTCATTCAATGCAGCAGAATCCTTATAAACTTCGCAGGCAAGTTGGTTCTGGACCATCAATATATCATCTTCAAGGTCAATGATTTCCGAATCAGCTTCATTTGTCAATATCTTCATCACTTCCTTACATGATTTCGCATTTAAAGCATCTTCCTCGATCACGTCTATGACACATAGAATCAATTCAAACAGATAAGGTACGTCGAACAAAATTGACAATCGAAGAGCTATATATGAGAACATTATAAACTTACCAAGCCTTGGATCGAAATATATGTTATACTCCCAACCATTTGTTCGATAACTGCTTTCATCTGTGGAGTCTAATAAAGCAACTACTTCAGGACTTCGATTATGAAAGATCTTGAAAATCCAATTAGGGTGACAGAATATCAAACCTTGATTTTCAGGTGGAACCCAAATAGGAAAATCCATTTTCTCAAGAACGCTCACCCTGACCTGTAGAAGAAGGGAAGAAAAAGAAAAGATTACTTCTCTGGCTTAAGAGAGTGAAAGGAAAACAAGTATGTTGCTCGGACTCTTTGAAAGTGTCAGCAGTTGCATGTCGGATTCTCCAAAAGTAGTATATTTTCAGAAAATCCAACACCGATGCGACATTGAAAAGGAAGAGTCCGCGCAACATAGGAAAACAGTACACAACAACAACATCATACCCGATGTAGTTCCACAAAGTCGAGTCTTAGGTTGGTAGAGTGTACGCACACTTTACCTCTACCTCAGAGGTAGCGAAGTTGTTTCTGGAAGACCCCTCGACTCAAGAAAAAAACAGTCTAAAACTTCATGAGTCAAAACTTTTAACATATCATAGGCTGACGACTGCAACACTATCAAGCTTGAAAAAGTCATTTTGAAAAATCAATGATCCTATTTACTACTTAATAAAACAAAAATAACAACTACTAGGTGTCCTTTAAATAACCATAGTGTTCAAGTCAGTTTTCGTGCACTTTGACTAATTTCACAGGTCCCTACAACCTCTCATCAAGCAGACGTATCATATAACTTTGTCGTTATGTGTTTTCTTAATTTTTCCTTTTATGATAATCATAGTGCCTACTATGGCCTCAACGCCCTTACGAGGTAGGATTAGTTTCACGCGCTCTAAGCCCAGCCCGCACACGGTCTTCTTTCAAAGCAAAAATATTTTCAAATCTCACAGCTCGACTAATTCTATACGATATATGTTACCTCCCACCATCAACAGGTCAACGGAAGTACCATGTAACTTTGTCGTTATGTGTTTCCTTAATTTTTCTTTTTTTGATAATCATAGTATCTGCTATGGTCTCAACGCCCTTATGAGGTAGGATGAGTTTCACGCGCTCTAACCCCTCCCGCGCGCGGTCTTCTTTCAAAAGCAGAAAGATTTTCAAATCTCACAGCTCGACTAATTCTATACTATATATATGTTACCTCCCACCATCAACAGGTAGGCCCATTATCAACCTTTTCATTGACACCAATTCATTACTCTACCCCCTTACCCCCCACCCCCCACCCCCATGTTTTCTGCAACTTTGCCATTGTATACTGAACTTCTCCATTTGAAGACTTGATCAAAATTCCCAAATGATGATCAAGAATCAACCATATTACACATGATTAACTACTTCTACCATCTTTATACATCCAAAAATTGAATAACAAATAATAAAAAGGTACAAATAACTCACAGAAGTAATCTTTTCAAGATTCACTCAGAACAGAACATCAAATAAAAATTGTAACTACCATCCAACTTTTTTTTTCTTGTTCTACTGTTGTAGAAGTTAAAGGTTTGCAAAAAAGTTCAAAACTTGATCAAATAAACATGAAAAAAAAATCTTGAAACTTTAGCTTAATAGTTAATTCCAAGAAAGCTAATTTCATCAAATGTACCTAAAAAAGCCCTTGAAATTCCTTTGAATTGTTGAAGAAGACAATGAAATCAAGCTAGGGTTTTCAAAACCCTAGCAAAAAAAACGAGAATTGCAGAAGGAATTTGCTATAGCAAACAAAAAAAATGGTGATGTTACTGTTATGAAGACGAGAGTGATAAGGGTAAAGGTGTAATAATTGGAACTTCAAGGGTCGATTATTATAAAAAAGAGGAATATTCTCATTTACGTCACGTGACACGTGGAAAAGAAGATTCAGGGCCCCACAAACCGGTTCACTTTAAAATGGGTATGACCCGAAAATTTGCATAAATGTGACAGTTTTAAGTTGTGTCCATATTTAAAGAATTTTGACAAAAATGACGTCATGGTTAGTCAATCCTATATGACTTATGAATAATTTGGTAAAATAAGAGAATAAATATTAATAAAATTATGATTATAACCTATGATTAATTGCAGAAAAAAAATTAAAAATCATGTTTCAGGAGCACTAAAAACATATTGAAGCAAATTATTATTTTATAAAAGAAAAATCCGAGTAAAGCCAACTATATTACGACAACAATAATGTACCCAGCGGAATCCCACAAGTGGGGTTTGGAGAGGAGAAAATCTACGCAGATCTTACCATTACCTCATAGAGATAAATAGATTGTTTTCGAAAGATTCTCGTCTAAAAAATATTAGGCTTCACAAGCAAAAGATATTAGATATGATAAAGAAGGACTGAATTGTAAAGCAAATGATAATACATAAATACAATAAAAGTAATATATATAAGACGGACAATAACAAGATATAAAGACACGACTAATCCTACTAATCTACTATAGCACAAGGTCAGACATCATTCTACTCCTACTAGCGTATTAACCTTCTACCCTAATACGCAACCTCCACTTTTTTTTTTTATCTAATGTCATAACCTTGGTGAGATGAAGTTTCCCCATATCCTCTCTAATCACCTCCCCCCCAATATTTTTTTAATCTACCTCTACCCCTCTGTGTAACCCTTAAATCCAATCTCTCGCACCTTCTGATGGGAACATCGACACTTCTTCTCTGCACATGCTCAAACCATCGCAGTCTCGCTCCCCTCATCTTGTCTGCCTTAGAGGCCACTCCTAATTTCTCCTGAATGGTCTCATTCCTAATCTTATCACCTTTGGTATGTCCACACATCCGTCTCAACATCCTCATCTCCGCGACCTGCACCTTCTGGATATGTGAGTTTTTGACTGACTAGCATTCCACCCCATATAGCAATGACAGTTTAACCATCACTCTATAAAATTTATATTTAAGTTTAGGTGGTATCTTCTTATCACACCATACTCCAAAGACAAACCTCCATATCTTCCATATTGCCTCAATATGATGTGTGACATCATTATACAATAAATTTAGTAGCAAAGAATAGGTTGCAAACATTCTTAACTAAAGGATTAGGAGAAAATGATGGACAAATCATTTTGTGTTAGTAGGGTTCAGGAAGGGTCGTGTGTATGTACTCTAAGAAATACATAAACAATCTATTCTAATACAAATATTAATTGATATTTGTTAACTATACATTATACGAAGATAATTTTATTATATTATTGCTCCAAAGCTCTAATTTCTTAAAGATAATGTCCAAGTTGGATTAGGAAAACAACTATATTTGAAGTTGAAGTTGGAGATGGTTAATATTTTGTGAAATTTTCATAAATAGTTTAGTCCTAAAACTTAATAAGGCAAAATAACTACAGTTTAGATAATTACATTTCATAATTACAGCTATAGCAACTTGTTGAATAATTCGCATATCCATTTGTATAATTTGCTGTCAATATACATATTCATTTGTATAATGCGCTACCACTATATAAAATTTGTATTTAGCCATTTTAGGAAATTTTCAGGACTTATACAAATCAAATGTAACAATGTGATAATTATATCTATAAGTTAGTTGGGGTGTTTATGGTTTAGTTTGGATCGATTGTTTAATAAAATTAAAACCAAACCAATTTAATCAGTTTTTAAATTTCTAAAACCAACCCTAACCTAATCTAAAAAAATAACCATCGATTTGGTTATTGTCATTTGGTTGGATTTTTTCGAGTTCTTTTGATTTGATAGTAATAAGTTCGTCGAGCACATACACATCTTAATTGGTGTTGTGCATATAACGAAAAATCAATACGAGTAAAGTTGTCTTCCAGAGTAAAAATGATCATCTTCAATGTTGCGCATGAGCTTAAGATAGATATATAGCATGTTGAATCTTTTACACTAACAATCTTTCCTAAAAAATTTCTAATGCAATTAGATTAGCTATGTATAATCACGCTGAGAAACAGTTATCTAATATCTTCTTATTTGAATTTCACCTTAGTCCTTATAGTCCATGCGATTCAAGCAAACTTCAGATAAACGAGTTTCAATAGTTTGTAGCTGAACGTGACTCCAAGCTATTAGTGGATTATGTTAATGGCTCTAATCTAAAGATTCAGAGAAGAAAAGACAAACCTTTTGAAGTTGAGAATTGAAGAAGTTGAAGAGAACAGCTCTTGATTCTTAGAGAAAAATGTTGTGTTTGGAATGAATTTAAGGTAACACAGAGGCAGGGTAGGTAAAAATCACTAAAGTAATAAATTTTTACGGCCTTGAGTTTAGGGTTTTAATATTTGGGCTAAAGTTTGGATATTGGGCTTGAGAAATGGTAAAGTTAAAGACTTAATTAAAATTTTAAAAAATTATTTTTATTATATATATATATATATATATATATATATATATATATATATATATATATATATATATATATATATATATATATATATATATATATATATAATTTTTCGGTTTGATTTGGTTATATTTGCGATTTTTTTTTAGTAAAATTCAAATCAAACCAAAAATCAATTTTTCAATCGATTTTGTACCAATTGCAGTCGGTTTGATTTTTTAACCATAAACAACCCTACAAGTTAGGGTAAGCAATATACAAATTCTGAATTTATTCAATCAGGAAATTCTGAATTTATACAAACAAATTTTGAATTTATACAATTGAGAGCTTAAATATATAAATTTTGTACACACCCTAACAATTCCCGATTAAATTATACTGACAAATAGAATTAGTTCAAATAGTAATTATAATAAATAATCAAGTAGTATATATTTGTTTAGTCGCGCATTTCTCCTATTATTTTTCATCGAACCAACTTAGAGAAGTGTAGAATATTATGTATAGTGATAGATGTGGTAGGAGTTAATTAGTACTTTGATTTTATGCATTGAGGAATTGTACATTTTTAAATAGGAGTTTTAGAGTGTAAGTACGAGTCAAATTAATTATCATGGTACTTCGCAACAACAACATATCCAATGGAATTCTACAAGTGGGATCTGGGGATTATAATGTACACGGACCTTACCATTACCTCATAGAAATAGAGAGGTTGTTACCTGGTATAGTACTTGGCAATGTATATAAATCAACATAATCTTTACACATGGAAATTAGTGAATATATATGTAAATTTTTAAAAAAATTCACTTAGTACTTTCTTTTTCACAAGCCTCTTTCATAGCTAAAGGACCTAACTAAATTAATCAATTAAAAACTTTTGACTTGTGAACAAAAAATAACAAGTACATGCTGTATATAATTAAATGTATTTTATTATTCTAAATTTCATTTGATATAATTAAATAAAAGTTAAATACCACATCAAATTGAAAAGGCTACGAGCTCTTTCTTTACTCAGATCCCACACGAACTGGGTGACAAGACTTTGATACAGAGTTCGGCATGGTCTTTGAGTATAAGTCTGGGAGGACCAATCTGTCGATGCACTAAGTTGAAGGGCCGAGTTGACACCAAACAAGTTCGAATTAAAACAGATAGCATCCATGAGGGACCGTTCCCAAACACATAAGATAGAAAAAAGACCCCGTAATCCTGATCCTGTTGAAAAACATGAGCAACTTCAATTAGAAATTTCGTTCAAGTGGAATGATTGTTGGTATTCTCAGATTCACAACATTTGTTGAGAAGTTAAAATATAGTATAATCATCAAAACTTTCATAACTCATGCCAAATCAGATTAGTAACATCTATTAAGAAGATACTATAGTGTAATAATTAATTAAACTTTCATAACTCATGCCAAATCAGATTAGTAACATCAGTTAAGAAGTTTAAACATTACACTAACCAAAACTTTCATAACATTAAATGTTTTCCTAATGTACTAATTAGCTTGGTAATTATTTTTCAATCTAAAAGTTGGCCAACTAAACTTCTAGTTGGGCAATCACCTATTGCTCTCACTCATTACAAAATATAAATGAGTTAGGTTAAAAAAACACACACAAAATAAATAAATTTTCGAGTTTCAAATTCTAACTATTCATTGTCATTTTCTTTTATCTATTTGAACCATCACTCTATTAACACATGCCTCGATACTAAATTGATCAAATTATTCCCAATCGATAATAAGCATATGTAAATCAACTCAACATTGAGATGCATATAAAGAAAGTAATAATTTAGGTATATAAATAAAACAATGAACAATAAACTATTTAAATATATTTTACCATTACCTATAAATATTATAAGCTCAAATATGAGAAAACTTCTACAAATGAAAATCCATGATAACAAAAATAATTAGGGTCTTTCCAGAAATTTTTATTTGATAACTTTATCGTCCTATTTTTCTTTCAAAATTTTGATCTCGTAGTACGAATATAACAGAATATGTGAGTTAGACGCACGTCATAAAAGCGAACAATCCTGACACTTAAGTCAAAATACGTATAGAGTAAGCCATTTTTCATTCAGTTTCAAATTAATCGCACACGACTAATCCTAAAAAAATTCCATTTAAAAATAAATAAATTATCCACAATTTTTATTATTGCATGATCCAACGAACATTCAGTTCAATAACATGGAAGTTTACCACACAAAATATGTGAATTCCCCTTCTTTGATTCAAAAACCTATTATACTATTTAATATTTACTAATATTATGTATTAAAATTAGACTTTTTTTCTTCTTTCACCTTCAAAAATTATACAGATAAAAAAGGGTCGAAAAAGTTGGATCACCCTAGAACTTCTCTTTATCTTAAATATATATAAAATCAAAATAGTTGAAACTTTTTTTTTTATTAACTCTATATATAGAAGTTTACAAAAAATAATCTCCAAATTTTGGGACTTGTGGGGAAGAAGAGACAAGATACACTTTTGTTTCTCTTTCTTCCACCATCATACACCTACAAAAGTTCCCAAAAAAACACACACACACACACTGAAAAGCTTTTTTTTTTTCAAGAAATAAATCTTGAAAAAATTGTTGAGAAAAGGGTTGGTTGATTGATTGATTTATGAGTTTTTTCATGTAGTTTCAACAAAAGGGTACCTTAAAAATTGAATCTTTTTTCCAATTTTGACAGAATCAAGAACCCCCAACCCCAAAAAAATGTCAGGACAATTAGAGAAGAAGAGTATTTTCATTGGATCACTTATAATATTGTGGTATTCCTCAAACATTGGAGTTCTTCTTTTAAACAAATTATTGTTGTCAAATTATGGATTTAAATTCCCAATTTTTCTCACAATGTGTCATATGACAGCTTGTGCTGTTCTTAGCTATGTTTCCATTGTTTTCTTAAAGATTGCACCTTTTCAGAGGATTAAATCAAGGCCCCAATTCTTTAGAATTTGTACTCTTAGTGTTGTCTTTTGTGGGTCTGTTGTGGGTGGCAATATTTCTTTAAGGTACCTGCCAGTATCATTTAATCAGGCAGTGGGTGCAACTACACCATTTTTCACTGCATTGTTTGCTTATGTGATGACAAGAAAGCAAGAAGCTTGGGTCACTTATGGCTGTCTTGTTCCTGTGGTTACTGGGGTTATTATTGCCAGTGGGGTATGTTTGCAAACTTTCTAACTCATTATTTTTCTTGAATGAATAGTTAATTGCTTGTTGGCTTTTTTGGTTTCATGTTCTGTATTCATTTTGGACCTGACTAATCTGGATTCAGAAGGTCCACTTGGGGGATAAGACATACTCAGGACTCGAACTAAAGACCTTTGTTAAATATGGAAATGTACTTACAGCTCGATCATGACCTTTGGTAGTGAATAGTTAAAAAAAGTATTGCTTGTTTTCTTTTTTGGTTTCCGTGTTTTGTAGCCATAACGAGATCTGGCTAATCTAGATTCAGGAGGTCCCATTTTGGGGTAAAATGCACCTAGGCTTGAATCAGAAACCTCTGATTAAAGATGGAAGAGCAGTTATGGTACCACCATGACTTTTGGTGGTGAATATCTTATTGCTTGTTTTCTTTTTGGTTTCCGGACTAATCTGTTTAGGAGGTATAGGTAACTGGCGCTCAAACTCTAGATCTTTGGTTAAAGATGGAGGAGTAGTTACAGCTTCAGTACGACCTTTGGTGGTGAATAGTTTGTTGGTTGTTACTTTTACTGATCTATTTGTATGTTTTGTGCTGAAACAATGAATCTGTTTTCTTAAATTCCTAACCTTTTTGGGCTGTTTAATTTCATTCCTTTTAAAGTTGATCTATAATTTTTTAACAATGGTAAAATTTCTTTTAGAAGTCTAGATTAACTGCCTGAGATCAGATGAGAATTTATGGATGCTGATATCGATAGGTTATAATATCGCGACAATCAGAAGCGAGGCGGATCTAGAATTTAAATTTAATGTGTTCGATATTTTATAAGTTTTTAATGAGCCCATTATCCATCTTTTTAGTAATCTTCCACCTATATATTGATGCCCCCTGCCAAAAATACTTTCCTCTGTGGACAGTCCCTATCATTTCTGTGTTTTGCAGTAGTTTGCTTTTCTTTTCAATTGAAATTATGTTATTTTCACATTCTGTTTCAATATCACTTCTTTTTATGAACATTTTTCAAATGATAGTACCTTCCTTGACGACGTTTCAATAGGAGACAATCAAAGAAATTGACTTTGTGTGGCGTTTCCTCTTTGATCGTGGTGGAGGCTAGCTAATTAGTAACTCTGTCTACCAAAATTTGGACAAATAGGGAGAAATCACGTGGTGTTTTTGCCTCTCAGTAAAATATGTTTTGATGATATGATACATACAGAGTCCAACACTTCGGATGATGAATATACTTTGTGCAATTCATAGATTCTTACTGTCTCATTATATTAGTTTAAGATTTTATTCAATAAGGAATTGATAAATAAAACAGGTTTATTTAGAATGCTCTTTTGCTGTCTCATGTTTGAAGTTTGTTAAGCCAAGACAAGTCTCCATGTAGTGGTTGTTGAAATAGGTTGTGTTTTCTTGTTGAAAAATTGTAATTTTTATTGATTATTAAGTTTCTTGATTAATGATAGGGTGAACCAAGCTTCCATCTTTATGGATTTATCATGTGTATTGGTGCAACTGCTGCTAGAGCCTTCAAGTCTGTTCTTCAAGGAGTTCTTCTTTCTTCTGAAGGGTAAGTACATTGCTCCTTCTAACCGCGACTGCAAAATACTTTTACTGTCACGTCATCTAAAAGATAACTACAGGTTGTGGGACTACGTTAGGTATGTTTGTTGTTGAGTTTCCTCATTTGTTATTCAATTGTGAACTTGATTGGAGTTCCTTTCAAATTCATGATCCTTCATTTGATTCATTTATCGTTCGTTTGCTCTGCTGATACATTTTCCCAACAGTTTTTTCCTCAACCTGCTGTCATATTTTCAGGGAAAAACTGAACTCCATGAATCTCTTGCTCTACATGTCACCTATTGCTGTTGTAGTGTTATTGCCTGCTGCACTCGTTATGGAGCCCAACGTTATCGATGTCACTACAACACTCGCGTCAGAGCATAGATACCTTGGCCTGCTTATTTTGGTTAATTCTGCAATGGCATATGCTGCCAACTTGTTGAACTTCTTGGTGACTAAGTATACCAGTGCATTGACACTCCAGGTTTGCGCTATACCTCTCTTTCGATTCCCCTCTGTCCCCTTAAATTTCTGTAGTTTTAAGTGACAATAAGAATGATGCATAATGAACATCAAGTGGTGTGATGGAATGGTTGGAATGCTTCTGCCTTTAATTAGAAGTCCCGGTTTTGAGCCTCGGAAATTGACAACCTTATCGTAAGTGTAGCATTGGCCACTACAGACCATTTCCACATTAGCATATGTTTATGTTCTCTTATTTGCCATGTCTTTAGATTTCAACACGAAGGATCATGCCTAGTTGTTTCAGTTCAAGACGGATTAATTTTCTAAATACTCCATCTGTTCTCTTTTACTTGTCACATTTTGCTTCTCGAGAGTCAAACTGCATGAACCTTATTTTTTGCATCATATTAATATGAGAAGAATTGCAAGTTATAGTATTTTTCATATTGTTTTCAAACATCTAAATTTCAAATTTAAGATATTGAATTAATCTAATTCAATTTAAGCTCCAACAATTAGTCACAATTGACTCTCGTGAAACGTAATGTGACAAGTAAAAGTGAACGGAGGGAGTATACTGTTTAAACACCAGTCCTTCCGAATACCCTTTTTCAACTTCAACCAAATATTGTCCAAAAGCGTACCATTTTTCACAGTAGCTGCAGTTTACATATTTTCCACCTGTTTGAAACACAACTTTTAACTCTCTGTGGACTGGTGCAGGTCCTAGGCAATGCAAAAGGTGCAGTGGCTGTTGTTATCTCCATACTTATTTTCCAGAATCCAGTAACTTTCATCGGAATCGCGGGCTACACGATGACTGTGATGGGAGTTGTTGCTTATGGAGAATCCAAAAGAAGGCACAAATGAGTTTGATATCAAGGCCCTTTTTTCATGTTTCATAAAGAGTACCATACACTTCTGTTTCTTCAAAAGGTTAGATGTGTTGTGGTAGAGTTAGGAAGAAATAGATTCCATTGCAATTTTGTAGCCCATAGCCAGATGAAATGGTTAAAAGGGTTTGATTTCTTTTACCATTTTTCTGTTGTATTCTTTACTATTACAAGGGACCTTTTACATTTGTATCTGATTCCTGTGTTGTTACAATAAAAGTTCAGCAATGTCTTCTTCCTTTTCTAGTTTCTCTTGTATTTCTTCTTCTTTTTGCCCATAAACATTCTATTGCCCACCATCTGGGTGTACGTAAATCGAGTTGGTTTGAATTTTTTAATGAGGAAACTTCATGTATACATAAAAAAACTAATTAATTTACAATAAATATAGCCCATGTTTTATTTACATAAAAAATAGTCCCAAATCAGCGTTTATCAAAAGTTAAAAGTATACTTTACTATACAATGTATATTATTTATACATGAGCGATACACTAAATATACATTTTGATACACAATATATACTGACTATACATGCTTATACAGCGAAAAACATTTTTTTTTTAATTATTTTAAGTGAAGCGTCCATCAGTGTAATTATCCCTTTTTTGAATACCAAACCAAATTAATTGTGTCAAATTTTTAAATCTATAAATCAAATCGAATTAATAAAATTCAGATTTTGCGATCTTGGGTTTTTTTCGAGTAAAGTATTCATATTAACATATAATTGAGTTGTACTTCGAATATTTTTCTAATCCTACTAAAATACAACCGTCTAGGTGATGACACTAAAATATTCGACAAAGAAAAATAATGAAATCGCATAAAATAAATATTGTGAATAAATAAGTCATCACGAAAATGATTAAATTTAAAAAATACTGAATCGTGCTAAAATAAATCTAATAAGTATTAATTACATGATTAAATATTAAAAAAAAATAGATTATGTATTTTAATTATCTAAACCAATGTAAAACTAAAGAATTTCAACATTAATGATTTGAGTACTTTTTTACACAATTTAAAATTATCTCATATTTCTCCGAAACTATTTTCACAACTTAAATTCATGACAATCAACATAGTGATGACTCGCGCCATTGTGCTAAAGCTTCCCTTTGGAAAAAGTGTGTTTCTTTTTCGTTGTACAAAGCCAAGTACTAGAGCCTTGGCTATAACTGTAAATGTTATTGTCATATGACTAGTAGGCTACGAATTCAAGCCATGAAAATAATTTCTTACATAAATGCAAGATAAGACAATAATAGACTCTCGCGGTCCAGCCCTTCCTCAGACGTTACGCATAATAGGAGCTTTAGTGCACTAAACTGCCCATTTTATCGAGGAAAAAAAAGAAACACTTTCAAATTCTATAGCATTCGAAAATTGTTGGCATTTTGCAAGTGACTTTGAGTAAACTTCAGTGTCATTTTGTCTCCTAGTTTAGCTCACCTCGACTGATTTCACGTGTACCTACTAGCTCCCGTCAGCACAAGTAAAAGGCAACTCTACCTACCAAAGTTTGGACAAATGGGAAGAGCCCCCCCAAAAAAACCCTCGTCTAAAAAAACAAGCTCTATAAGCAGAAGATACTAGATATACGGAAAAAAAAAACACAGAAATAGCGGGAAAAAAAAAGGGAAAATGATTAATAAACACTTCATCAGAAATCTTGGACAGAAATAAGCTTTGAGTGTATGCAAGTTAATTATCTGAAGTTCCGGGAAATGCAGAAGCACAACAAGGACTGAAAATAACTACACTGTAAGACTGAAGGTATCTTCTTTGTCATTAACTATATTGACTTGCACAAAACCTAACCAATTCATAACGATCATGACGAAAATAACTACACTTCAAAACAACTTGGACTCAGAAACCTAACCAATTCATAACGATTCTTCGTGAGATTACACAAAAGCTCCATACCTCATTTGAGCTATGCATGCTTAAAGATCTTCATGCTGAGCCAGTGGAAATATATAGCAACAACAAGGATGGGAAGCGTCAACGGAACCAGAAAGCAATAGTATCTGTAACAGAAACAAAAAATTCTCAACACAAAGGGCAAACCAGAACTTATACCAACACGAAGCATGATAATAGGAAAAGTGGAAGAATCATATTTTATGAACTAATGATACATGAGATATAGTAAGATTTTGATGATAGAATGATAATTACATTAGCTATCAACCATCACGAAATCAGAATCACGTATTGTAGAATCCTCATTTTCCTATAACAGTTCCGAGTTTTCACACTCTTGACGTAATTATTATTACTGAGGAAGTCAAATTCAGTTTCAGTTACTAAAGTCTCTTGTATAATCTCTTGTATAACTGAAGTATTAAATTAAGGTAACTCACATCAACTATTACCAAATTATCATGCCATTGAGTGACACTGTGCAGCAAGCCTGATAAAACCTCAATAACAAACGTAAACATCTAAACTGGAGAATTACCAGTCTCAGACGTTGTAAATAAGTAGGATGAAATTGAAGTGCTTTGTTTCCAAATTGATTTTTCAACATGCATACTACTCTTAAAGCACACGGTTGGGAAGAGATCCTCGTAAACAGCTTATATGTATTCACTTTTGCTGAATCACAAGCAGTTGGATGTGCAAATTCTAAACTAAGCTTGAGAACCGAGAGGTTCCTTACTGATGAACTGCTACCTCGCATCTTAAAGCAGCAAAATCTTTAAATTAGAAATAGAATAAAATATTTTCTTAAAACCCAGCGTAGGCCAAGCACAACGCATTTTGACCAGGTGCATTGATTTCTCAATGATATTCTTTTCTAATCTTTGACGAAACTGAACACCAAGTTCCGAAGAGCACTTCCTAACAGCAAATGATTTTAATCTCTTCATTGTTTTAAAAATTTGGAGACGAGAAAGTTGGCATACACAAAAAATTTACAAATGTTAAAGCAAGGAGGTTTCTTGGAGGGGGAATTCTACTAGAATAAGTTCTGACAAGAATAGGGCTCAAACTTAAGTTGCTCAGACTCGTCCAAATTGTTGCTACACTAGTGTTAGATTCTCCAAAATGCACTAGTATTGGAGTACCCGACCCACACAAATCGACATTTTTGAAGACTCCGAGCAACATAGGCTCAAACAATATCTTCCACGACAAACATTTTCATTTTCAACATGACAGACTCCTTAATAGTTCAGTAACTGAAAATTTTCTATTAAGATGATCTATTTGTGTAAGCATGCCAAATTTTTGCAACAAACTATTTCTCATGGTCGAGTGTGTGGGATCCAATTCCTACCTTGTTCTTCCTTTTATTATGGTTCTGGATTGGAGACGTGGAACATATTACATATCCCTTGATAGAGACTACTTGTGTAGCCAGATATCAGACACATAGTGCCACTTTAATCATGCAATTCAAATGAACTCAAGATTTCAGTTTAGAAGAATCATTATTCGACTAAATATGCTCATTAGAAATCAAATATTCAACTAAATGTGCTCATATGAAAATGTAATCTATATAAATGTTAGTTAGAAGACAGTTAAGCCACGTGAATAGGAATGGAAGAATCCCAGCAAGATTTGAATTTTTTTTTATTTTTGTGTGTGTGTGTGTGTGTGGGGGGGGGGGGGGGGGGGGGGGGTGTTTCGGGAGGAGGAGTTAAAGCCGTACGCACATCCTCTTCTACCATAATTCCATAATCCTCTCTTCCCTTCTTCTTCTGGTGAGTAATAATTATCCAAGGAATAAACATCAGGGAACATAGGCCAAAGATATGCAAAATGCAGCAACACACCATCGAAAATTACAGGTTGATGCAGGAATTGGAACTCGTTAAATTTCTCCAGAAAAATGAAGAAGATGATGGAACAACAATTCCCAGGACGACCATACATGATCTCCAGAGTATCAAATCCTAATATAGTAAAATTTTGGCTAACGGCAAAATAACATTCATAAAGAGTGATCTAACAACAGCATTTTATTGCCCCAAAACACTGTTTATAATCTCAATCCCTCAGTCCAGTTTAATCTACATGTAACAACGACACAACGTAATGCCAATTCCATCTAACCAATCAGTATATAAGGCAAAAACAGAGAAAATAAATCTGAATAACAGCTGAATACCAGTTTTCATTTCACTGAACAATATATATATTACTCAAAGCTAATTAACAGACCTAGGCATAAGCAAATTTGTCCAAATACAAGAAACTGAAATGGGAAAGTCACCTGTCATTCTGTATGGCTGCAAGGATCGGATTATCGAATGGCGGAAGCAATTTGGAGATAACAGCAGCATAAACAAATGCCAAAAAAGAAATGGACCCAAATGCAAGAAACGCCAACCCCTGAGCTTTGGATCCATACTTGTAAATAGAACACAACGCCATTTGATACTTGAAAATTAACAGACTAAAACATAACACAATAATACATCAGAAAATTGCAGAAAGTAGACAGCTGATTCCAGTAATTTATAATCCACAAAGCAAAAAATTGAAATCTTTCATAGGATTTTCACTGATAGAGGCAATTTGGGGAAGAAAATCGAAAAGGGTTCATCACAAACCGTGAAAATTTTGGGCCCCCAAATCGATAACTCAGCAGACCCATATCAGAAAAGCCAGTCAAAAAGAAGATTTTGCTGATTTGGATAATTTCAAAATCAAGACCCCACCCCACCCCCCCACCCCACAAAATAAAGTTGAAATCTTTCATGGGATTTTCACTGATAGAAGCAAGATGAGAAGGAAAATAAAAAAGGGTTCAACACAAACCTTGAAAATTTTGGTTACCAAAACTGATATCTGAGCAGACCCATTTCTGTTCCTAGAAAAAACTTTGTGTTTTCTGAATCAAAATTGTGGAAATCCATGGAGATCTCCAAAAAAGGGTACAGATTCCAATTTCCAGTTACTAAAATTTAGATAGTATTATTCATTATCTTTATTTAAGAGAATAAAAATACTGTAAAGAAGGTATAAAAATAAACAACTTAAAAGCTTCTGGTCAAAGAATGCAAGCTCAGTACACTAAAATTTTAAATTCGAGAAAGCTTAGGATACACAATCTTACTTTAACAATACGCAATCTTATTTTGTATTTTTGTCGGCTGTTTCTATATTGAACATTACCAATTGGCTACGGTTGGGACTATAGTTATTACAATACCAAAAAAGAAATTATTTCTTAATACATGCATTATTTTATTAGTAATAAAATGTATATATATTTAATATATACATTACTACTATTTTATTATCTTGTGATATGGGCAATGAAAGAGTCCATCTCTCTGCTACTGCCACCACCATCCACTACTGATTTGCTCAACTCCATAGCCCTTTGTCTCATCTTATCTCCTTCTGCAGAATCCATTAATCTCTTAACACATTCTTCAACTGCAACTGAACTCATCAACTCATCTCTCATTGCCCAATCCCTCAATTCTACTCCAATTTTCAACACTTGAGTTACCAAAAATGCATTTCTTGGCTGATCTGAATGCATTGGCCAAGCTATCATTGGCACTCCCATTGATATACTCTCCATACATGAATTCCACCCGCAATGACTCATGAATCCACCGGTTGACACGTGCCCCAAAATCTCCAATTGTGGTGCCCAATCTCTCACTATTAGCCCTCTGCTTTTCACTTTTTCTTCATACCCATCTGGTAACTCAACTTTTCTACTTTCCCCTGTAAAAATGTCACCTTTATCTGCTTCCCTCAATACCCATATGAATTTCTGCTGGCTTTTCTCCAACCCAATAGCTAATTCATTAATTTCTTCGTCAGTTAGTGTAGTCGTCGTCCCAAAAGACACGAATAAGACGGAATTTGGTTCTTGTTCGTCCAGCCAGTTTATGCTTTCATGGGGTTTTCTTGAATCTCTTTTATCAAAAGGTTTTACTGGGTTTAATGGACCAATAGGCCATTGCTTATGGTCTGAACCTTTCTGTTTTGCTAGAAAATCAAGATAATTTCCTTCAATTTCATAAGAAGAATTGAATAAATCGCCAGAATTAACAATTTCCCTGAACTCAAATTGTACTCTGCTATACTCTGTAAACTCCGGCGTTACAGCAGATTTATCCCAAGAGTAAATAGAAAAAGCTGAAATGCTACGAAAGCTATAACATTCAACATTTGGTATAGAAGGTGCATCTTGAAGAACCCAAGCCATTAAAGAATCATAAATAACAATTACTCTTCTGTAATTTCCTGAAAGTTCATGTAACAGAGAAGAAATCGGGTGACGGAGATGACACGTAGCGTGAAAGGAAGGCATCAATTGGGAAGGGAATTTGGTGGTGGAACTTGGATTAGGAGGTGGGGTTTCGAAATTTGGGATTGTGAATTCGTGGAATTTGATGTTGGATGTGGAAAGTAGGTTCCAGCCATGGACGCGATCTTTTGCTTGACGGAGGTGGACGGTAGTCCCGGCGAAGTGGAGTGGGAGGTTATAGGCGGAGATGCGACGGGATAGGTGGAGGAGTTGGTTCAAATGGCCTTGCGCTGGTAGTGGAACCATTACTACGGCAACTTCATGATTGGTTAGAGCCGCCATTGAAGAGAGAGCTTTTTGCTTGACTTTGTTGGAAAATGGCAAGCTACAATTGGGTGTATTTAAAGGTAGAAATGGTAGGCTGAAATTGACACGTTTGACGCTCGTATTGAAATTCGACTAAATTTACTAATTTAATTCATGCTACAAATTTTACGAGATTCTAGAAATTGTCAATAGCATGAAATCGAAAAACACAAATGAATTGACAAAAATAATTTAATTATGTTAACCAAAAATTGAATATTATCGTTAGACTAATTCTTAAACTCACGGAATTTTCACTAACAAAAAAATTTATATTGTTGGTCGTTTGATAATGATCAAATGATATTGCTTCTTTCAGCTTGAAAATTTATAGAAAGAGATCAAATTTAAACGCTTTCTATAATAATGGTTTTTAAACAAGAGTGCAGCAATACTTATCATTACATCATCACAATATTAAATAGTCTCTCTGTCTATCTTTACTTGTTCTCTATTGACTAGGCATAACGATTAAAAAATTATAAATAATGTGTTAATTGTAATTAATGATAAGAATAAATTAGAATTTAAGTGTAAAATTATCTCTTGATTTTATATAAAATAGATAAATATTGTTGGACATCCCAAAATAATACAGGGGACAAGTAAAAATAAACGGAAAAAGTAAATCTTTTTATTTTATAAAAATATTATTTTTTAAAGACCAATAGATTAAAGTCGATTTGAGAACATGACAACTAAATAAAAAAAAAATATTGAACATGCAAAGAAAAAGACCACTAACAATAACAATTAGGATGGAACATTAACATAAACTTTTTAAATTAAGATACGATAGACATTGCACATTTTTATTTAGGTATGACACATATAACACTAAAGAGTCGTTTTATAACAAGTTAGAATTAAAGGGTATTAATAGTATATATGAATTAGTTATAAACAAAAATTATATAGTATTTTACACCAAATTTAATGTACAAGATTTACTTATTTGTGTATTACTTGTTTCATCTTTTATTCTGCATAAAAATAATATATATCGTATTAATATATACATGTATGTGAATTTTAAATTGCAAACCAAATATTGTATAAATTTTATACATAAATAATTTACCACCTAACTAATTACGAACTACCAGATATAGTATCACTTATACAGAACTTAGTACCTGCCTAACTCATTTTCGAACCGACTAAAAAACCTTTAAAAGGATGGAAAATTGATGTGAAAATAACAGAAAAAAATAATATGAAATCTTTTCAATTAAATCCAAATTTATATGGAAAAAAAAAACTCAAAAAATTGTGTGGCTAAGTTAGTCAATATTGTGTGGCTAACCAATTTTTCCTCAATATATTGACTTGCAATTTTGACTGGTTGTTGTCCATTTTATGGTATAATATATTATTATTTTACATATAATATTTTTTTTCATTATTACGTAAATTTTATTTTATTTGTATGGTATGAACGATCGATTTAGTATAATTATATCGTTATCCTATTTTTTTCCCCTTTACTATCTTACATTTCTCCGTAAATTTTATGTTATTTGTATGGTATGAATGATCGATTTAGTATAATTATATCGTTATCTTATTATTTTCCTACTATCTTACTTTTCTCCGATATAATCGGAAAGGAGCCTCAGATTAGCAATAAAATTATTTTGATGTGATTTATAAATTTCAAATTTGAACTTAGAAATCAATTATTAGATACTTTTATTAGAATAAATTATTTTTTACGTCCATTTTTAGTTGTTATATTGTACTTTTTGAAAGTTAATTTGACTATTTTTCAAGGCTAAGTTAAACTAAATTAATTTGATAGTATAAACTAAAATTTAGATATTCAAAAATTATTTTAAAAAAATATTATTCATTGAAATTTTTTTCATACCAATATGGTGAAAGAAAATATCTTAAAATATTAGTTAAAATTTATATAGTTCGACTTTAAATGATGTACTTACTAATAACCATATATATCTCTTCTACGAAATCTACATAAATTTGAAATACTTTATAAGAAAAATTATTCGAGTTGACAAACATCTCTTAGTAATTGTGTAATAAGAGCATATATGTGATTAGCTTAACAATTGCATGAATCATAAGATATTTGTTACCATTTACATATCTAAATTAGCTTTATGTTATTCAATTTATAGAATACTCCGTTTGTATCGACAAATCATATATATTTCATCCTCTCATCGTCTGACCGCTCAATTCGCTATACTTTATCTATGAAGCTACCTTTTAAATTTTCTTTATTCTAGATGTGGAAAAGTAACACCATAAAATAAAAAGACAAGTCAATTGTAATGTATTTTCACGTGATGATATATATATTTGAAAATCCAATAAAGTTACAAGGTTTTTGAACAATTTGGTAAAATGAATAATTAATACAACATGTCATGTGTCAATTGTTTTTTGTTAGGTTGTATTATGTCACCACTTACGTTTTTCCCAATATATCCATAGGCAAAGTAAATTTTTTACACAATTATATATAAATTTGAATTAGTCGGAACCAATAATATAATTAGGACTCTTATTAGAAAAATTTGAAACATTGAAAATATATATGTATATGAAAAAATTAAGAAAAAACTTATATTCATGTTGTCTCATTTCATGTGGCGTCCTTTTCTTTTTGGTTTGTCTTAAAAAGAATGTCATCTTATTCTAATTGGAAGCAATTTAACTATAAGAGTCTTTTTTTACTCTTAATCAAATAATTTTCAATTACACAAATATCTAAGAAGTATTTTCGACCACAAGTTTCAGAAATCTTCCTTTTTTTTTAAATACTCTGTCAAGTCAAAGAGTGCTCATGCCACATAAAATAGGACGGAGGAAATATTTATTTACTACTAGAGTTATCAAGTGGAACCTTCCTTTGCGATCGGTTAAAAGAGAAGTCATCCGAAGATATTTATTCAAATTCAATTCGTACAAAATAGAATAAATTCAACAAATCTAAGAAATTAAGTTCTAGGCCTATAAACCAAGAAAGTAAATGATAGGAAATTTGATTGAAAATCTTATTCCAATCTTTTTGAAAGGAGCTTTAAAATAGACTTGACTTTGGGGGCTTAAATGTACTCAAAAGGGGGCTATACTTTTGCCTAAACAAAGAAAAACTTTAAGACAACTTGCATTGTAATAATTAAATACGCAAAACGAGAAAATGATCAAAATAATTTCGAATTAAATCATGATCATATAAGCTATTTTGATATTATGAGATTTAATAAATTCAATCGTGAAATTGAACTTTTGATGAGCCCCTTGCGCTCCTATCGCGGTCTAATCAAATACGTGATCTCTTTAATCTTAATAAAGAGCTTTCTTAAATAAACATTTTTCATCAATTTCAATCGCTTCACTTCATTCTAGAAATCCGATCTTAAAAAGAAAAGAGAAATGGGTCAAGAAAAAAGAAGAAGAAACTCATTGCATTTTCCTAGGAAGATTCCCATAACATTTATACAACTTGTCAAAAGCAGACAATGATTTATGATAGTAATATTCAGTTTTCGGTTTACATAATTAAATTATTTTTATAAAATTATTTGTAATTTTTTTATTTCGTGCTATTATTGATTTTGAAAATCTCGTAAAATGTTATTGTTATTGGTCTTTTTCCCTGCTTATTCTTTATTATAAAGTAAAAGTAAAAGTAAAATTGTCTATATATTATATATTGATTATGATTTTATTATTCTGAAGATGTAACGACAAGTATTGTATAATTGTGTTTAGAGATTTTGAATTTAAACCATAAGTATAAACTTACGTTTATAATAGAGAGCGTTTTAAATTTGATTTTATCTACAGATTTTTGGGCCCAAAAAAATAATGTCTTTCAATCATTATCAAATTGACTACAATATAATTTTTTTTTGTTCGTGAAAATTTCGTAGGTTTAGCAATTTTATGATAGTGATATTCAGTTTCTGATTCGCGTAATTAAATTATTTTATAAAGTCATTTGTAATTTTTCGATTTCATGCTATTACCAATTCTGAAATGGATATTTTTGAGTTGGAGATCTTGCTGAAACAGTCTCTCTATCTTTATGAGATAGTAGTAAGGTTTGCGTAAATTTTACCCTCCCTAGACCTCACTTATAGGATTTCACCGGGTATGTTGTTATTGTTGTTGGAAATCTCATAAAACTTATAACATGAATCAGACCGATAAGTTTAGTCGAGTTTCAATATGAGTGTTAAACGAGTGTCCAAAAGAGAATTGTCTACCATTTCGACCTTTAAATACACCCAATTGTAACTCAAAATTTTCCAACAAAGACAGCAAAAAAAAAAGTTCTCTCTTCAATGGAGAAACTAACCAACCATGAAGTTGCCATACTAATGGTTCCACTACCAGCACAAGGCCATCTAAACCAACTCCTCCACCTCTCCCGCCGCATCTCCGCCTATAACCTCCCACTCCACTTCGCCGGAACCACCGTCCACATCCGCCAAGCGAAAAATCGCGTCCAAGGATGGGACCCACTCTCCATATCCAACATCAAATTCCACGAATTCTCAATCCCAAATTACCAAACTCCGCCTCCAAATCTAAATTCAAACACCAAATTTCCCTCCCATTTGATGCCCTCTTTTCACGCCACGTGTCATCTCCGTCACCCGATTTCATCTCTTTTACATGAACTTTCAAGAAATTACAGAAGAGTTATTGTTATTTATGATTCTTTAATAGCTTGGGTTCTTCAAGATGCTCCTTCTATTCCAAATGTTGAATGCTATAGCTTTCGTAGCGTTTCAGGTCAAACACAACTCAAGCAAATTAGTGGTCTAAGACAACTTACACTATTGGAATACAGAGTTGCTAATAACTCTATTATAATTGATCTTTTTAAAACTTTTCTCGACACATAGAACTCGAGATGTGTTAAACTTTTTCTAATAATTCTTTCCTTTCAGGTTTTACAATTTACTCATTCATCTGTGATTTTGCTGGAAGATTACCAGCTGATGCTGAAGATGAATTTCTGAAAAAGATTTCATCAATGGAAGGCTGCTTCACATCAGAATTTGCAGAATTCAGCAGAGTACAAACAGAGTATAGGGAAATGGTTAATTCTGGTGATTTATACAATTCTAATTATGAAATTGAAGGGATTTATCTTGATTTGTTAGCAAAAGAGAAAAGTGCAGGTGAAAAACAATGGGCTGTTGGTCCATTAAACCCATTGAAACTGTTTGATAAGAAAGATTCAAGAAAACCCCATAAATGTATAGATTGGCTGGACAATCAAGAACCAAATTCTGTCATATTTGTGTCTTTTGGGACAACGACTACACTTTCCGATGAAGAAGTTAAAGAATTAGCCATGGGGTTGGAGAAAAGTCAGCAAAAATTCATATGGGTATTGAGAGAAGCAGATAAAGGTGACATTTTTACAGGGGAAAAAAGAGAACTTGAGCTACCAGATGGGTATGAAGAAAGAGTGAAAAGCAGAGGGGTTATAGTGAGAGATTGGGCACCACAATTGGAAATTTTGGGACACGAGTCAACCGGTGGATTCATGAGTCATTGCGGGTGGAATTCATGTATGGAGAGTATATCAATGGGAGTGCCAATGATAGCTTGGCCAATGCATTCAGATCAACCACGAAACGCGTTTTTGGTAACTGAGGTGTTGAAAATTGGAGTAGAATTGAGGGATTGGGCAATGAGAGATGAGTTGGTGAGTTCAGTTGCAGTAGAAGACTGTGTTAAGAGATTAATGGATTCTGCAGAAGGAGATAAAATGAGACAAAGGGCTATGGAGTTGAGCAAATCAGTGGTGGATGGTGGCGGCAGGGACAAAGAGATGGACTCTTTCATTGCCCATATCACAAGATAATAAAGTTACCTATGTCGCCCGGACTCATCAAAAGTGTCAGCGGGTGCATGTCAAATTGCCAAAAAATAGTGTATTTTCGGAGAATCCGACACGGGTGCAACATTGAAAGTGAAGAGTTCCCGCAACTTAGAAAGTTACAGTTTCCTTACTAGTTGAGCCCGTTTCATGTTTTGTTTCACGTAGGGGTTGTTTGGTACAAAATTGAATAATGCAGGGATTAATAATGCAAGGATTAGTAATGTAAGGATTAGTAACGCTGGATTAGTAATGCAGGGATTATTTTTAATCAAGCTTTTGGTTCATTGCTTCCCATATAATCTTGTGTTTGGTTTAAAACTCCACAAAAAAACTTGTTTCCAATTATACCCTTGAATTATTATAGAATTTTCTATTTCATGTAATTAAATCAAAGTAGATTATTTTTTGTGGCTTCTAACTAGTTAGGAGAACAATAATTTTATCATCATATTTACTATTTTCTCACTTGAATTATTTAAGAATAAAGTTTTCTCCAATAAAAGAGAAAGTGTGTTACATACACCACTGAGGTGTGTATCTCAAACTAATAAATGATAGTTTATGTATGAAACTCACAGTTCCAACAATTTAGGTATGAAACTCAAAAAAAGAGGATAGTTCAAGTGTGTTTTTGACACTTATCTCTATTTTATACTATTGATACAATTAAACCGATTATACCAGAGCATTATTCAATGTTATGAAAGAAAGACTTTGTTATTGTAGATCAACTTAACCGGACAAATACCGATACAAGAAAGTTTTTTTCATTTCCATAGTTTTTATACAAGCTCAATGCAAATTTACCTGGTAATATGAGCAACAAAGGAATGCATCTCCTTGCGACTGGACCCATTCATCACCGACTTCTTCACAGCGTCACTCATCTCAGCCACTCTCTGCCGCAGCTCGTGTCCTTCTGCAGAACCCATCAAATTTCTCACAGCATTTTCGATTTTTGCAGCGCTTACTAATTTATCTCGATTTTCCCAATCTCTCACAAGGATCCCAATTTTCAGTACTTCTGTTATCAGCACAGTGTTCCTCGGCTGATCTGAGTGGATTGGCCAAGCTGCCATTGGAACTCCCATTGAAATACTCTCGATACACGAATTCCATCCACAATGACTCATGAATCCTCCAACAGACTCATGTGCCAAGATTTCCAATTGGGGTGCCCAATTTTTCTCTATAAATCCTAACCCCTTTGCTTTAATTCTATCTTCAAAACCATCTGGCAAATCAAAATTACTTCCTCTTTCGACATTTTTGATATTATCCCCACCTTTTTTATCAGCTCCTCGAAGAACCCAGATGAACTTTTTACCACTCTGTTCTAATCCAAATGCCAGCTCGTTAATTTGTTCTTTCGATAGCGTAGTTGTCGATCCGAACGAAACATAAATCACTGAATTCAGATCTTGTTTATCAAGCCATGAAAAACATTCATGAGTTTGTTCAGAGCTTTTCTTCTTTGAAATTTCCACTGGATTTAATGGACCAATTGCCCATTGCTTGTTTTCGCGTTGTTTTTCCAGCAAATCAATGAAAACGCCTTCGATTTCTTTACAAGAATTGTGTAGACCAACTGAGTAAAAATCTCTCGACTCGCGCTGCATCTTTATGTATTCTATAGTTTCTGAGTCAAATGTGTTTTCCCTTGGAGGAAGCTCTGCAATTATCTCAGCCACCGGAGACGGTAATGGCTTTTTCGTAGTTTCACAGGCGAATGACAGAGCAGTGAACACAGAAATTGTATGGAAACAGTAGCATTCTACATTGGGCATTGACACTGCATCTTGAAGAACCCATGACATGCCTGCAAAAAATTTGGTTTTTGAACTCGCAATTTCGAAAGTGCAATTAGAAGTGATAACTAAACTTAATTCCGATCCTTCCTCATGAACAGGCATTATAACCTACTGGTCGAGAAGAAAGGGAAGCCTCGAAGTAAGAAAGACTTCTAACTGAAATGACATTAGTTTCTCATATGGTCACTCAGCTAACAATTCTCATCTCAAAAGTTATATTCCTTGTCGAACAAAATTGAAATCAAGAAGGAACGTGACTTTGAGATAATAAATCTGTGTTAAGCGACCATCTAAGATATCAAGCCGAGCAAAAATAGATAGATGCCTACATATAAAAATAGGTGTTACACATGAGATCCTAATCATCTTTCTCCTAGTTGTTCTTGCCATGATGCACTAGTTCTAAACTATGTTGTTCGGACTCTTCAAAAATGTCTTCGTACTCATATTGGATCCTCCAAAAATACCATCGATATTTTTGAAGAGTCCAAGCAACGCAGGTTCAAATAGTTATTTTTATTAGATCATATTTGTTCAGGCAATTCCCAATTGTTCATCTCCGACTAATCTAGCTCCGGATATATATAATATTCTTGATCCTTAATCTTTTAAGCTTGAATCATGAATAGGCTGTCTTCTTTCTAAGAGAAGTAATGAAAGTGAAGCTCAAGAATGGCGGAGCCACCTTGTAATTAGGGGCAAAAAATTATACTTCTTTGCCCATTTTATATGGTACCCTTTCCTTTTTTGTTCTTCCCAAAAATATCACTTTACTCAAATTGAAAATAATTTAACTTTAAAATTCCTCTAAAAATATTTTTTTAGACCACAAGTTTAAAAAATATTCCTTTTTTCCTTAAAATATTGTGTCAAGTCAATGGTGTCATATAAAATTAGACGGAGGAAGTACTATTCATACATAATAAAAATAATTTTTTATTTATATAATAAATGTCAAAGCTCTTTGTGTGTCTACTTTAAATGACCAAATCCTGGCTATGCCACTGATTATTCGAGATCAAATCTATCAAATTTAAATTTCGAATCGGACTTTACATACCTGAGTCATTAATAACCACTGTCCTTCTATATCTTCTCGAAATTTCCTGCAAAAAATCACGAATTGGTTCACGAAGCAGCAAAATGGAAGTGAAGAATGACCCTACTTTCTCCATTACTGATGCAGAAACATAGGAAGAAGAACCAGGAGGAACAGGTACGAGGTCATGAAATTGGATGGTCGGAAAATCAAGAATGTCCCAACCAGATAGCCGGAATTTCGCCTGTCGATTACTAGTACTAGTACCTAGGAAAAACACAGGAAATTTGTAAGATGAAAAGATACGAGAAAGATTGAGAAGGGGATTTAGATGGCCTTGTTCTAAATATGGAACAATTACTATTGCTATTTTAGATGTTTCTTCATTGGTAATTTGGTCATGTCTTTTCAGATCAGAGGTGGCAGCCATTGAAGAGGTTTGAGGTTTTTGGGATTTTGTGTAATGACTAAATGCTCAAAGGTGGTCAGAAGTTAGTATATACTTCCTTCGTCCTTCGTGCATTTTTACTTGTTACTTGTACAAAAATATTTTAATTTCTATTTTATCTTACGTTCATTTTTATTTGTTCATTCATCAAAGATAATTTTAGTTTCTAATTTATCCTCTATTCATCTTTACTGGTCCACTTGTGCAGAAATAATTTTAGTTCCTAATTTATCTTTATCATTAATTATAATTATTTCTCTATTACATTTTTTAAGATATTATATTTATTACGTTCGAAAGATGATTTGATAAAATTATTCTTATTATTTACCATTCTCTAATTTTTATGTCAAATCAACAAGTAATAAGTAAAGATGGAAGGAGGAAGTAAAATGAATTGCGTGATGTTGGAAGTATGTGTGAATTTAATGGACTGAAATACCCTCTCGAGTCTTAATTAAGAAAATTTTAGCTAAAGGTATATTTTACTAAATCCATCTTATAATTGATGTTTTAAAACTCTTATCTTTTTTTGTGAATTAGACAAAAGTAAAAGCAATTTGAAAAAAAAAAAAAAAATTGGATAGATTTTTTTATTACTTCACATCAATCAATTGCATATTGATTAATACATAATCGATTGAACATTACTTGAACAATTCATCTGCTCCAAAAACGAACTGTTCCAAATGTTTCCAACAATTTGAATATAAGAAGTTTTGTCAATAATCCTTCTATAAGTACGACAAGTAATTAAATTTTGTCATTATTTCTCGTATATGAGTTAATCTTATTGAAATTTACATACTGTCTTGTGCTTTCTTTATTAGTCACTCTTTCTGTTCCCTTGTCTTTTCCTTTCCTTTTTGCCAAATCTAGTTTCAACTGCTTATGAATTTTTGAGACGAGGGTTCCCAGAAAACAACTTCTCTACTTCTATGAGATAGTGATAAGGTTCGCGTACATTCTACCCTCCTCAAACCCCACTTGTAGAATTCTACCGCGTATGTTGTTGTTGTAGTACTTAATTTCTATCATATGCACCAAAAAGAAAAAGTTTTCCTTTATTTCATTTTGCTTGACCTCTACATCAAAAATAAATATCAAGTTAACATTCGTCAAGTAATATCAAACAGGGGAATAGTTATTCAAGTGCTTTACTCGCATTTAAAAATAGTAGAAACATTGAGTTGAATGTTGTACAAAAACTTTCTAGTATGAATTCAAATTTAATCAAACAACAATACATATACCCGGTGAGAGGGTGGATGTAATTCAGCTCGACCAAAGTCCAAACATATAATGAAAATAGGTTAAAACAAGTAGCCCTCCATTTTATATTATTTGACCCTTAATTGACACTCTTTAAGAAAACTTTCATTAGAAATGTATTTTACTATATTAATTTTAATAATAATACTTAAGATCTAAATTTAACTGTCACTGCTATTTTATATAGTTAACTAGTACTAAGAATAGTATGAAAATAAAGTAATAAGACTCTCTTGCTTGATTTTTACTAAAATAATCCAGTAAAATGAAGCACTTATTTTTTATTTAGGAAACAAAGGTGGAGCAACCAACAGTACTTCCTCCGTTTCAATTTATTTATTATAATTTGACTTAACACAAAATTTTTAAAAAAATGAAAAGAAAAAACTTTTAAATCTTAATATAAGATTAACAATACTTTAAACATGCCCAAAAAATAACCATATAATTTTACGATCAAACATGTTATATGAAAAATTAGAATTTACAACTACTAAAAAAAGAAAAAAAGTATTCTTTTAGGTCATCATTTTCAACACACTCACAATTATTGTTACTTCTACCTCATACAAATAAAAAATTTCTACAAATGTAGTTTTACTTTACGTGTGGATTATATATGGATGTAATTTAATTATTAATATTAGACATCCACCAACTTTGCCATAAAACTTTTTTGTAAAATATTACTATGTTAGCTCAATATTAGAGATCCCTTAAAAAGAAAAGGCATAAAATACCCTTTCAAACTTTTCCACTAAATTCACTTTACCACTTCAACTTTATGGGTAATAATGTACCCTTGTAATTTCATTTCAAGTGAATCTAATATTACCAAAGGGTAATTGTGTGATTTCCAAGCTATTACATAGGAGCGAGGGTTTACCTTGTGTGCACTCAAAGGGTAGCCGCTGCGAGTTCCCTTAGTCATCAAAAAAAAGAAAAAAATCAATATCACCTTACACATACAATACCAATTTCGTAAGTAATGATAGTCGACGCTAGGCAAGTGAATATTCTCAACTTTCACTTGTATATCGGATTTATATAAAAACCAAATCAATGAGGAAAAGAAGTAGTTGCTGAGGGATTTTATCATAGGAAAAATCAGTGGCTACTGGTTGTTGGGTATTTACGTTGGTCGGTGGCTGGAATAAAGGATCAAGGTATGGGACCTTCCTAAACAAGACAATACTTAAAAGACCCCCCTAAACTTGGTACGTTCTCCTCAAATCCTCTCCTAAACTATCAGTAGTCTTAATTATTAGCCTAAACGAGGCCATTTGGTAACCTTACTAAGAGTTTAGGGGATCTAAAGAAAACACCCCAAGTTTAGGGTGGACATTAGGCATTCTGTCTCAAAACAATTCCATCATTCCCCAGCTGCCAGCTGAACTAGGATAGTAAATCATTATTTTGTTGTCATTAGCTGCATAAAAGAAAATAAGAGACTGATCTTTCCATCCTGAGTGATATTTTACCTATGTTGCTCGGACTCTTCAAAAAGTGTCGGCGAGATGTGTTGGATTCGCCAAAAACGGTGTATCTTCGGAGAATCCGACATGGGTGCAGCATTGAAAGTGAAGAGTCCGCGCAACTTAGATTTTTACAATATCAGAACTGTAGTATATTTGCAAGCAGACAACATCAACAATAATTTCATAGTTCAAAAGGCCTGCAATACTAATAGCACTCATTATATGTGTGAGGTAAGCAAAAAATATTTGAAAAAAGCAAACTCAAACTTCTAAAGCAGCATGTTACCAACAACCATCAAACAACTATAAAATCTTAAGAGGCATCTTGTTTGTCCAACTATTAAAAGACCACTAAATTGGTTACTTAAAGTTATACAGGTATTAAATCTTGCACAAGTAATAATTACCACGTTTAGTAGTTGATAAGGTGGTCAGTTAGGAGGGAATATATATATTACTTTATGCAAGATAGCAGGTGGAATAACTAATACCTGCATAAAATGATATGTAAATTCCCTCATAACTAACCTTGCATTGTTAATACCTGTTCTAACCAACCATCAGACGAACCCTAAGAGATATTGAGTCCAATCTTCTCATCTAGTTGGCAACCAATATGAAAAATTGATTATCCATGGAAAGAGAGACTGACCATCAACAGTAGGCTTTTCCACAAAAGATTTCCGAAAGTGATTCCCATGAACTTCAACAAGGTCATCTTCTTCAACAACATAATCCAAAGGCTGGTAAGGTACTTCTCTGTGCAAGCAAGCATACCTTGGCACAGGAATTCCAAATATATCAAGACACTCGTATACTTTCCTCCAATCATGAAGAAGGTAACGCGGTTCCAATTCATTCACAAGGGGAAAGGCCTAAGACGGAGGAAATAAAATAGCATCATAAATTGTCCACTGTGATAGCAAGGTTTGTATAGTTGTGTTAGATATTTCTTTCCAACATTTACAGGGGATCAAAAGGAAGGTTCTGTTAAGATGCCAAACTCTCATCATTACCAGAGATATTTATCCTTGGATTTCACAACTCAACAGCGTCAGATTCTTGGTCTTGGGATCTTGTCTAGACAAACGTAATATGATCCGACAGGGCCATTATTATGACAACCAAAACTTCATCTGAGGAGGAAAGATTGCCAAACAGATCAACAGTGATTTCCGAAAACCTGAGAAACAGGAGATAAAGAGGAATAGTTAAAAAAAAAAACAGATAAAAGCAAAACGACTGTTACTTCTATTTTTTCTAATTTTGTTCGAGTCTATCCTGCCTTATTTACTATCCTCGAACTCCTAATGAATGCTTCAGATCTGCCAGCCAATCATTTATAGCTCGCCAAAAGAATCAATCACAAACAACAGATTTTACCCTGAAACATAGTATATGTTGCGATCAAATTTGAGGAGCCAAAAGATGAAAAAGAGGAGGAGATTCACAATCAGTGACATCAAAAACCTTGAGCTTCCTGTTTATACATGTTCAGACAGACAATCTTATGATTTTATATGGCTATATACATCAGCAGCTGGACTATAGCACCGATTTTGCAAGCATGCTAAAGAAAATCCTCAAATTTACCGAAATTTTGCATAAACAAATAAAATTTCAAGGACTCTTACAATCTCTAGTGCTAGCTGGATGTCAGTCAACAGATCATTTATGCATGTCACAGTAGATATTCAGAGGACAGAGAATGCCACAAAGGCAAAGTGAGCATGGCTGACATTGAAGCTACATAGTGCGAAGGATGGATGGAACTTACTTCCTTGATGAAGCAAATGCTTCTGCCTTCGTCAAAGGATATCCACTGAAGTAGAAGGCAATGAAACAGTTGCATAACGGACAGCTTTCATAAAATATAAGTGTGATCCACAAAAATATTGTGGCATTCAAGTGTTCGATGTATTTAGAGTGTATGTTGCATGCATGTAAGTTGTATGTGTGACATTTTGGGGTGATGATTGCAAAGTGTATTAAAGTATATGTAGGTTGATCTTGTATCCGTGCAATTTTCAGTTAGGCAGAGATATTGTAAGCGCGGAGGTACATTTCACTTGCGCACAGATACAATATCCGCTACATTTGAAACAAATTGTTGCTACATTTTGTAAATATACAAACTATCACTATGCTTCCTAATTAGGGGTAAAACTATTGCTATTTATGAAAGTTTCTCAACATATAACCAAGGGCTAACCTCAACGCCTCATTCGCACAACATGAACATATTGATAGAAGAGAATATGACAACAAAAAAGGCAAAAAGACTCCATAATCCAACTGAAAAAGGAAGAAAATCATGAAAAGCAGCAAACAAAACTCATACATAGATGCAAGAACATCCAAACTCAAAGAGTCAACTGCCAAGAAAATAGAGAACTAGAAGAGCGCAAAGATGACAGTGGGATAGAACTTCATATGCACCCTAATAATGAAATCTGAGACAACGAATCACTAGGTCTCACAAAAACTTATACACATCCTGCTCCATCAAGATGTGTATTCTTATTAGTTCAGTCATATTATGACTTTTCGATTGCAAGAAAGACGATGCTTAAAGGAAAATATTAGAACACTGTTAACTAGTCATTGGTCTTTGGCAATAAAGAAAGTCGATAAGGTTGAGAAGCAAAGTGATTGTTGCTCAATTAACAGCGGAAGCAGACTCTGTAAAAAAGTCGTGTGTGTGTGTGTGTGTAACATATATATGCAGGACAGGTTCATGGTATCATTTCAATGCATAAACTTTCAAATAGTTCTAAAAACATTGTTGTTCTGTCAGTCCTATCTAATGTGAACTCCATGGAAATGATTTTCCTGCCTCTGATGCATGTAGCCGTTTCTAATGGATAGCTCCACATACCTTTGTCGTGTCTATAAACATAAGGGAGGAGTGGTGAAAAAAATAACAAAACACGCAAGAAGAAACAATTGATTATTTTGAGGTCAAAATGGCAGCATTGAAAAAAATTCAGTGTCATTTAATCTCAATAGCGATTCTGAAACTAAGCAGCATTTATTGCATGGCCAAAATCCACATTATTGCTGGAAGATGGATACGAAATTCTACAGAATTAAAATTGAGTTCGGTGGATACACTCAAAAAATGTATAAGAAGGCAATGGAGGTTATAGCCGTTGTCAGCAATATCGATACAAGGTTCACTGCATTGTTATCAAGGACAGTAAGACCAGATATTCTCTTCACAGTTGGTCCTGGCTTCCCAACCACCTGCAAGGTAAGATAACACAAAGTATGAAGCATCAATACCTACAGGGAAGAGGAATATCAAGTGTCCAAACTCTAAATATTTGTTTGTTTTTGTTATTCATTTGCTCGTTTACTTAATGAACTCAGTATTTTTATCCTCTATATCTTTTCTGGGGGTATGTCTTTGCTTTAAATATCACATACCATGTAAAATCAACATAAACTGTTCAATAATTCTCCTTAACAAAAGAGGAGCTGTGTGCACAAAATTTTAGGAAAATGATGAGTTCTTGAACATACAGTAGACTGGCTTTATCTCCTCTCTTTTAATTTAGGTATGCAAAAATGACTTGCTTGTATTTTTATCAAATTCCTTTCAATAGCTAAAAGAATAGTTTGATTGGATATAATACTGATAAAATTATAATCGTGGCAACTCAAATCCGGACAAAAACCATCTTACACAAAGATGAAATGGATTGCTTTTATGGTTTTAGGAAACCATCTTTGATGGTCTGTCTTCTACTTTTTAGTTTTCTTTCCCAGAGAAGGGGGTGGGATGATTGGTTACTTTGTACTTTTTCTTGCATAAACAAATCAATGTAGTTCTTCTAAGAGATTAATTATGGCTGACCTTCTTCCGAACAGAGCAGAATCCACTGAACTGTAGTGTTGCCCCCAGTAAAGAATCAATAACACTTCCACATACTCCAGCCAATGCAGAAAGTGGTATAACAAAAAGCTGCTTTAAAGTCACATCAGATGTGCAATTTGTAGTGAAAAATCCCAGCACTACAAATGTCAATCCAATGACAGTGCCTGCTGCTGCTGCAGCCAAGAGTCCTGCTTTTGTCACTCCACCATTTGTACCCCTTCGAACTGGCTGATTTTATGTATAAAGGCGAAATGAGAAACATATGCTTAATCTTGCACCTTCAAATAATAGTTCAAAGAAGGTCGAGATAAAACATAACAAATTGAGCATCATGAAAATTTTGAGGTATTTATCATGTTCCCAGGTTTAAGTAGAGAAGAATTCAGCTTATTATGAGATTAGCTCATAGTAGACTCTCAATAAACTAATCAAAATTCGCAAGGATGAAAAGATAAAGGGAAAGATTTATCAGCTTATCCGATTGCTAATGAACACCAAAGATAAAAGACATTCTACAGTGTTTTCTCCTATGTATGAGGTGTCAGAATAAATGAAAAACTAAGGAATTAGCAGATGTGAAAGCTTTGAATTCACACCTTGAAGGTTGTAATTAGTCGAGGCTCCTCATTACTAAGTATCCCAAGCTCTGAAGACCATGTGTCCCCATTGCAGCAGCAATATTGACCAATGATACCACCAATTAAAGATGTTATTATGTGCGACTCTTTTGAATCCAGACATTTGTCCTGTGACCCAATCACCATCCATGTAGTCAGGACCAAAAGGGAAGCGATGCCACCATTGAAAAGGACTTGAATCCTGTAAACAAATTAAAATGCTAATGAGGAAAGATAAGAAGTCTCTCACATTACCTGTGGCCTTTCGACAAGATACTTGGTATCTAATCACAAATTACAAAAATACGTTCTGCTGAAACTATAACTGTCTTGAATAAAGCGTCACAATTGTAAAACGAACATATCCAACACATGTGATTCCTCCAGAAAATTTCTGTTCCTCATTATTCATATCCCTAATGACTAGGTGAAGTTGTTAATTTACAATGTCAAGATATCATTTCTTTTTGACAAATATAGAGCTACAAAGAGCCATTCTGGAAAGCTAGCAACAACTGATGACATTGGTAGAAAAAATATTGGTTTTAATCACAAAGCACATAATGTGCTAATGTAAAAACTTCTAAAAATGACTTAATATTCACATTCAACTAACAGTCCTCATCTTCAATCCATAAAAACTACTCCTAACTGAGAAAACTTCTACAGAAGACTTAATTTTCGAGATGAAAGAACTGTCCACATTCTATCCAGAAATCTGACAGTACATTCATCCAAAGTCAAGGTTCATACTGTACAATGGAACAGGAACTTACTCATAACTATTCAACTATTAATTAGGCATCACATGAATCCTGATAAGAAAGATATATTGTTCACTCTTGACACACTTGAAAATTTTAAAGATGAGGTATATGAACAAGTATTTTGATGATCAATCACATTAAGGAACTGAGACGCACGTACACAAGACTAGAAGTCAGTGTCCCCTGTCATTGACATGAAAGACAAAGCGAAAATTCTAATAGCAACAAAAAGAAAAGAATAGGGAAAAAGGGAAAGAATTTTGTAAGAAAGAATAAGACAAGATGAAGGTACCAGTTGATAAGATGAGCAACTGGTACCCTCAGCTCATCTTAGTATTTCCTTTGTAGCTATTGAAATAATGCGACAAGATGAAGGTACCAGTTGATAATTTTGTAATTAAACATGGTGCTTCTAAGTTCGCCTATGTGCGCTTGCTTATATTGTCAGTTCCATACTCGGAGAAAGGAGGAAGGCTATTGTAGGTTGACAGTCAGCGACTAGTCAAATTATGATGAACTCTCACAATACAGAATACATTGGGACGTGTTCACAAAAACACATGTTTCATTCAACACTGGGGTATCATGAAAAATGGGCAAGGGGTTCTATCGCAACACCACTTGTATGGTGAGGGAAAATAAGAAAAGATGTCTCACATGCTCAACATCGTTGAATTCTTTAATCATATCATGCACCTTTGATACCTTATTGACCCCCACCGCCACCCCCCCACCCCACACAACATTTACCACACTATATACACATTTCTTTTTATTTTAGAAAAGTGAAAAAAGCTAAAGAAAGTGAAAAATAATCAAGTTCATATTTAACCATTTAAACCACAAGTTTTAGTTTCAACTATGACAAATTTTTTAGAGATGGGGAGAATTCAATGTTGTGAAAAAGACATTGTCAAGAGGGGACAATGAATGCCTGAGGTAGATCATAAGCTTTCATCTTACATTGCTCAACATGGAACTCGTAATTGGCATTTCATTCCTAAGCATGCTGGTTTGGATCCCTTTTTTTTTATCTGGTGTTCGATATTTGTATTGTTTTCCGAGTTAAAAATCTCAATTTAAAGGAAAAACGTTTCATAGCATAAGCGATTTTATTCCAAAGACTCGCAGGTTTGCACTCGAGACCTTGTTAAGGACTGAGGAGTACTTACAACCTATGGCGCTCATACGCTCTAAAAATGTCAACGGATGCGTATTTGGTCCTACATCAAGGACAAATGTGGTTAAAGAAGTTAGTCCTGCCACAACTGCGTCTGAGTGGAGCTAGATAGAAAAGGGTCATCATCTCATGGCCAGAAAAGGGTAAAGTGGTCAGTCAAAGAGAGTCGGGTTTTGGGTAGGCAGTTGTAATATAGGCTTCTTGATAAAAAGTCAATGTAATTAGTGCATATCGTAAAAAAGAGTGGAGTTGATATTGCATATTTACATAAATTAAATGGACATGGAAAAGGGTTAGAGTGACAACATGAGTAATGAATTATGAAATTGTGGATCAATAGGTTGAGAACATTGTAAAATCATGATTTAGGGACAAAGTTGTCGAGGTAAAGCAAGTTTGAGAATAAGATTTTCTCATTAAGTCTTGTACGAGAAAAGGAGACAGTCAATGTCAAATACATATGCTTCACAAATAGGATAACATGCAAAAACTAAAACAAAATCTTGGGAAGATATGAACACCTTGGTCTAAAGGATTCCGAATGACTGACTGATCTTCCTTGAAGCAGATGGACTGTCTATGGGGGTGGATATAGTCAACGGCTTCAACCAAGTACATATAGAATATGATTGGTACTGGAAATGAGGATGGAGAGATTTTCTAAAGTTCTCTTTACCTTACGATTGAATTGTCATAAGGTATGAAGGCTAAAACAAAATGACGGCTTCTAACTGTCAGGTGTGTATGAAGGCGTAGGACCTCGACCACAAGAATCATAGCGGTGGAATGAAAAGGTGCAAAGAGCTAATAAAGTGCAAAAAGAGAGTGCTATTGGAAGTTACAAAAAGAAAGGTAGAAAAGTCCTTGACGAGTATAAGAAAGCAAAGAGGAAAGGCAAAAATGCTATAATTAAGCTCGAGGGGAAGCCCTAGACGGCTTATACCAAAAGCTAGAGATGCGAGAAGGAAAGAAAGAAATGCATAAATTAGCACATTGTGAGCTAAAGTTGGTGTACGAGTATTTAAGATGATTATCAGTGTTAACAGTACATAATGAGACCAAGAACAAATGAAGGCTACTTCACAAAAATAACTTATAGATCTCCATACTTCTGGGAACCATAAAAACTTTAGCTATATTCATAAAATTATGCTGACAAAAACAAAGAATTCCTTGAAAGATATGATAACTAGAAAAACATGTCGTCCAGATAAATTGTGGTTTAGAATTACTAGGAGAGGTTAGAGTAGTATGACACTAGATACACAATAAAACTCGATTTAATCACATGATACCATAACCCAAGGAATCGAAGAGTGATTCTCATGGATTACCCTGAAGAATGAGGACTGAGTAACATTACACAACAATGTAGAATATATTTCTGTAACATTGTTATATTTACACTTCACTCATGCTTTCAGCTTAGACACACTTCTACAACAGTAAATATTGACAGGACCTTTTTGCCATCAATCAACATTCAATCCCATGAAAAATATATCATATATCGCACTGCCCTAAATTTCTTTTCTTTTTTTCCATTTTCAAATCAAATAGTTGATGAACGTATCAAGATATCAAGACTTAAATAATCTTCTTGGATAAGTCCAATGTGAGCGAGGAGTGTCCACAGGGCAATATGTAATTCTGAGACTTAAAGAACCTAAAATGTAAGAAAATCTTATTTGGGAACAACCTATTAACAGAGTAAAATGGGCTTTAGAGAAACATTTATCTATTACTTCAACGAGTTTGAGTATTGATTTTCATACAACAATATATCCAGTGTGATCCCACAAGCGGGGCACAATAGAGGACAGATGATTGTTTTTGATAACCCTTGGCTCGAAAAGAAAAACATATCAAAGCAATACAGGAAAAGAAATGCGGAAGTGGAGAACAAACAACAACAAACCCAATGTGTTCCCCACAAACCACCTTTGAGAAGATAGAGAGGTCATTTCCGAAAGACCCTTGGCAAAGCAAATAGTGAAAAAGAGACAACAGCAACAAACAGAAAAATCAACAAGATAATAAGATACAGAAACAACACGTAGTGATAGAAATCTAAAAATAAGGGAACGAAAGAAATGATAATCCGAGCAAAAATAATACTAACTAAAAAAAGGCAACTCAATGCACTAAAGGTCCTGCTATGTGCAGGGTCTGGAGAAGGACCAAACTAAAAGGATTAATCTTTATCCTGCAGTTCTACGAGAGGTTATTTACACGGCTTAACGCTGTGAGCGCTCAGGTCACATGACAATAACTTTACTTGTTACTCCAAAGCCCTCCTTCTAAAAGGAACACTAACTACAACAATATGATATTATAATGAACTACAAGAGGTCATTTACACAGCTTAAACCTGTGAGCTCTCAGGTCACATGACAATAACTTTACTATTCAAGGCCCTCCTTCTAAAGGGAACATTAACTACAACAAAATGATAGTATAATGAAGTACAACAAACACCATAGAATAATTGATTTTCATGATATAGCTATATCCAAAGAGCCAAAATTAGAGAAGTACCAATCGCGTTGACCGCCCTCTTTGAATTCAGCATCGAGTTTCCTTTTTCTATCTTCTCCAAATTTGGTAAACTTCGAAGAAGTTAAAAAGAACACCAGCAACATCGCTCCAAACCTGATGATTCCAATCAAATGAATCAGAAATCAAAAAAAAGGAAATCAATCAACAACTAAGAATAAAGTATCTAAGCGACTGCAGCAGACCTGTAATTAACGGCGAGGTGAATAAACATGACGATGAATCCAGCAATAGCTCCGGACAAGCTGAGAGACTTGCGTTTGTAAGATCTAAAGGCGATCGCCGATGAAAGAAGCGCAGCCACTGCCGGTTGAATCAAATGCTTTTCCATTTTTCACCTGAAATGTTCGCCGGCGGCGACTACTACTTTTTCCCGCTGATTTGGTGAGTGTATAAGAGAGGTTGAAAGTGAGTGTTGAGAATATACGTTTGTTGTAGAGTGAGCTAATTTTGACTAGATTCTTTTTTCCTTTTTTTTTTTAATTTTAAATTCGAGGCTCGCTTGGCGAAAAATGAGATAAGAGAATATGAATTAATCGAGTTACTAAGATTGTCCTATTTTGATTTGATTTTTTATAATTTTTATTTTTATTTTAACTGAGTCATTCAAAAGGAGAAATATAGGAGACGCGAATCGAGCTATTAAGATTGCTTTACTTTGACTGGATTCTTTTTTATAATTTATTTTAAATGAGGGATTCAAAAGACGGAAGATGAGGGACGATTTATAAAGCAATCAAGCTACTAAAATTGCTCTACTTTGACTTTTTTTTTAATTTTTATTTTAAATGAGGGCTTGGAAGGTTGAAAATGAGAGACGTGATTATAAGTAATCGAGCTATTAATATTTCTCTACTTTGATTGAATATTTTTATTTTTATAAATGGGAGATTCAGAAGGCATGAAATGAGAGACAGATCACAAATCAATCGACCTACTAAGATTGCTTTACTTTGACTCAATTTTTTTAATTTCTATTTTAAATGAGGAGTTTAGAAGGTTGAAAATGAGAGACGCGATAACAAGTAAGCTATTAAAATTACTCTACTTTGATTGGAATTTTTTGAGGACTCAAAAGGCGAAAGATGACTGAATTTATCTTTACTATATCGCGTAATCAATTTTTTTTATTTTTTATAATGATGACATGATCTAAGCTAAATAATGTCTAATTTCATAAATATTTATCATCTCTCGCGGTCAATTTTTCTATTGGTATTTTCGTTTTAATATGTTTATCTTACTTTTTCTCAGTCCTTTTCATGCGGTATGTATAAAATTACATAATTAAAGAATATTTTAATATATTTTACTAATTTAAAAAAATAAAAAATATTTATTAAAATTTCTATCAAATAAAAATCAAGCAAACAAATTGAAAATGAGGAACCTTTTTTAAAAAAAAATTCATCTAGTGTTGGGTATCCGCATTGAAGCTCAACTATTTTGGATTTATGTCGAGTAGGCTCATTTGGGGCTATTCCGGATTCATGTTGCGTAAGGCCCTATTTAAGGAAGAAGCACTCCCTATATACCTCATTAAGGCTCAAACCAAAACCCAAGACCTTTGATTAAGAAAGAAACAACATCATCCGTCGCACCAAAAATTTCTTTCTTCCTTTTTGGGGTTAAAAAATTCTTCTATCCTCATGTTTCAATTCTTGTCTTCTGGTGTCTGGTCTCTGTTTGTGTGCCAGTTGCCACTTTTGATTTTATATAACACTTCAAAAAGTTAATACATTTTTAAAATAATTCTGGCATAAGTTCAAAGATATGATAAAGTCATTACATGATCTTTTTAAAACAATTTTAATAGGATACATTGTAAAACATTATCAAACAAGAAATTAAACAGTATTTAAAGTATACATATATTATTTTTTCTAATACAGTCTATCAAACAATCCTTAATAGTTTAGACTTTCATAGACAGAATGTCTGAATTAGTAAAGCACTACATGAAAGGTTACCTATTCCTGCCAATAGAATAGTGTTTTTTAAATCTATAAATATGAAATAGATGATCATAAATAGTCATTATTCGATACATTATATAATTATAAGATAGTACAATATCGTACTTTTGAAAAATTCTCTTGTAATGTTATTGATTAAGTCTCTAAATTAACGAGGTCAACCTGCTTAATGTATGTGAACATTGTGTTTAAGTGTAATTCTTGAGGGCTTGTGTGTCTGTCGAAAGCTTTCTCTTCTCTTTTTAAGTTTTCGTTGCAATAAATCTAAAGATGAGAGATAAAATACGAAATTGATCAAGATTTAATTTTAAATAACCCACGAAATAATAACCTATCCCACTTATGTTTTTCTTGTCTTTCACTTTGTCAACTTTCATTTTGGTTTCGAATTTTTATGAGTACATAAGTTTTCTCTAATTATCTGAATTTCTTTAAACATTAATGATATAAATAATTATATTAAGAGCAATGTAAAATATTCACGTTGTATTGAGTATTTGAGTTTTATTATGACATTTCAGTGCATTTTTATTTGATTTTAATGATATATCATTTTGTCCCATGATATAATTTTCAACAAAAATAATACGCTTATGCAATTTCATAAGTTAAATTTCATAAAGATAATATGTACGTAAACATTACTCCTAATAAATCGATTACTTCTTTAAAAAAAAAAAAACCCACCTCGCAATCCTAAATAATCTCATTTTAAAAAGTCAATCCGCTCAACTCCATTCTGCGACCGCAAAAGACCAAACTCGTCCCGTTTATGTAAGTTCAAATTCGCCCAACTCATACGATCACATCCTACTCGCCCCATTATCATCTCTAATCATGTTTGATAATTGACAAATATCATCTAAGTTCACATGTGGATGTAGGGACTAAAGATTTGGTCACATGTGTAATATTATCCATATTATTTATTAGTGGTAGTGTTCCTTACGTATCAAACATGTATCACACATCCATTAACTTTGCTTTTTAACTTTAATTAGTAAAAAAAATTAATATGTACTTAGCTTATTATAGATTATTTTTCTTTGACATAAAGAAAGATTTAATTATTTAATATAGTTGTAGAAAATTCCATATAAAAGTATCAAAGCCAAAGCGGACAATATCACTAGCGATTTGGACAGTTACAAATGGTATCAAAGTCACTCCGATCCCATCTCAGCTTTACTGATGTGGGTGAGATCAGTTCAACTGAGTTAGACAAATCACATGCGGTGGAGAGGACGTTGAGTCCATAGAAGGGGTGTATGTAACAAGTCATCTTAAGATAGAAGTCCTACATTGATAAAACACCATAAAAGGGTATGCCGCGTGCTGATTCAGACTCAAAACGAATAATATCACTAGTGGGGCTGAACCGTTACACGTATATTACTCCATTAAATGAATAAGTAACATTTGTTGTCACTTTTTAATACTATCACAACTCACAAAGATATTAATATTATTAACTAACATTATGTTGCATCTATTTATCTCCAACCAAACTTCAGATTAAGACCAAAACAATGACAGAATATTAGCAGATACATGGAATTATTATTAACAATGTATACAAGGAAAAGTTTGGTTCCTAAAAGCCAAAAGTAAGGTATGTGTCACACTAACAACAACAACATACCCGGTGAAATCTCACAAGTGGGATCTGGGAAGAACAGAATGTACGCAGACCTTATCACTACCTCATAAAAGTAAAAAGGTTGTTTCCTGGAACTCTAAAAAGAAAATAAATTAAATAGAATGAATGTGAATATCATAATGTTATTTGAGTTATTCTAAGTTTTTATTATTTATTAGATGAATAGAATTTTTATTATTTTTGTTTGAAAAAAAAAATTAGGATCAATAATGTTAATTTGAGAATTTACATATGATTTGCGTAAATATTATTGGGGTAGATCCGAAAATCAAAGTATCAAGCGTGTTTAAGGCGAACAATCAAGCGCACCCTTATCCATAAATTGACAAGTGATTGGTTCCATTTTTTTCTTTCTTCTTTCAACATGTGATTTAATGTTTTTAAATTTTGTATTGACATAAATAAACGTGCCCTTTAACTTAGTCTTGACTGATAGTAGGCACTCAAACTTGCATAAAATTGAACAAACAGATACATACGTCCTACGTGACATCCTACATGATGTCCTACGTGTATTACGTCACATAAGACGTGTGTGTTTACTTGTTCAATTTTATACAAGTTTAAATGTTTATTTGTGCACGGCCAAAATTAGAGCCTTAGAGAGCATAATTGTCAGTCGGGACCAAGTTAAAAAATACATTTACATATTATATGTATATATATATTTTTTAAATTTTATTTAATTTAAAGCTTCACCCAATAAATTAAATACTTACGTGTGGCTGGCTAGATATTCTTCTTTTATGAGTCATCAAATAAAGTTTGTTGACAGACCAAATTATTAGATATATGTACAATTTGATTTGAATAGATCCATTGATGTTAGGTAAATAATATTCTCTCGGTTCTATTTTAGCTGTCATAGTTTTTATTTTTAAAGTCAAGCTATATAAAATTTAATTTACATTTTAAGATGTAATATGAAAAAAATTACAATCAATAACAATTTTTGTATAATTTTTTATTATCCAAAATTTTATTTTGAGAGATTAAATTAATTTAATCTAATTTAGCTTTAACAATTAGTCAAATTAAATTTCAAAAAACTCAACATGACAACTAAAAGAGGATAGAGGGAGTATACTCAAAGCAATCATTCGAGTTTATCGAGACCATTGCTATAGGTTTCCAATTAAAAAATATAATTTAAACTATAATATTACGACTTTAAATTTCATAATAATAACATATACTTCCTTCTTTCCATTTTAAATGATACTTTCTCTTTTTTTAATCTGTCTCAAAAAGAATATCACCCTATTATATTTAGAAATAACTTATTTTTAAAATTCTTCTTTTATCCTTGATAAAATAATTTTCAATCATACACATATCCGCAGATGATTTTAAACTACAAGATTTAAAAATATTACTTTTTCTTAAATACCGGGCCAAATTAAGAAATGTCACATAAAATAAAACCAGGATTAATGCATTTTGATGGCTATAAACTAGCTAGATTTACTCTATTAATAGGCTTTATCACCTAAATTAACTTAATACCATACTTTAATTATTAATTAGCAACATTTACTATATTAACTCGAATTTAATTAAGGCCTAACCACTTACCATTCAATTAGGTACAACAATTTGACATTTCCTAGTAACTAGATATGAAAATATAGCCTCATGTCCCTATTGCATCTATCAATTTAATTCATTTATATTTTCCTTGAAATTTGTAGCATGGTTCGTGAAAATTATAAATAACGCTTGAAAAATAAAATGAAGAAAATAAAATATCTTAAGAGGCAAAGCAAAGATGTCCATTTTATGATATTAAAATGCTCTTAACTAACACGATGTCACCTGTCATATACTCTATTCCTTTTTAGTTGTTATATTGCGTTTTTTGAAAATTAATTTGACTATTTTTTAAAGCCAAATTATTTTATGTTATATTAATTTAATATGTTAAAAAAAAATTTAGATTTTTAAAAATTATATGCAAAGTACTATAAATAATAAATTTTTTCATATCAATATGATGAAAAAATACATCTCAAAATATTAGTTAAAGTTCGTATCATTTTACTCAAAAAAAATTATTTTAACTTTTAAAATAATAAATAATTTAAAATAATTACTTTTAAAAATCACGACTTCTTTTAAGAAAGTACATTAATAATTTACTACTCCAATAACTAACCAAACCTACTTTTAGCCTACTATTAGTGACATGTGACTCATCACACCATAATATAAGCTAATCTAAATTCACTATAGTAATTTGAGTTTAACTAAGGTTTTATCACTTGAATTATTTTAATTCTACACTAATTACATTCACTATAGTTATTCGAATTTAACCAAGATTTTATCACATGAATCATCTTAATGGTATGTTGTAATATTTACAAGCTAGTTATAATTGCTGTTAAAACTTATACAGAATTTTACTGGTCGAATCACCTTAATGATACACTTCGATAGCTACTAGCTAGCTACATCAGCTATCTGTACATTTATAATAGTAACTCGAACTTAACCAAGATTTTATTACTTGAATCATTTTAATGTTACATTTTCAAGGCGACGGATCACTATCACTATAAATAGATGCTTTAATTTTTCTAGACTGTCTTCAATGACGCCTGCTATTAGCCGAATCGTATTCTATTAAGCTTTACCAATCAAATCACCTAATTAATGCTATACTTCGACAGCTATAAGCTAGCTAAAACAACCACCTATCGTCATTCCACCAACTCTAGCTTATTCAAAACTTTACTACTCTAGCCAACAAGATTTAAGAAAAGGAATTTGCCTTTCGGATCGAGCTCGTCTCACTAGGCTTGTCTAATGTCTGTTACCTCTCTGGTATGATTTGTGACCTATTGCATAGGAATAAAATTTTACTCTGTACCCATCCGAAGGATAGTGACTACGAACTATCCTTGTCATTAAAAAAAAAAGTTTTAAGCACACAACTTTATGAGAGTTATCATTTTTTAATTGATAGCTCTAGGTAAATAATATGTTTTCTCTTTGTCCTTATTACTAACATGAATCAATGTGATTAATTATTTTTAATTGTAATTTGCAGACCACTAATTAATAATTTAACTAGACATGAAAATATATCCTTATTTTTATATTTTCCTTTATTTAAGTTTGTAGCACTGCTGTCCCTATTAGATGTTACAGCAAGCTCCCTTCTTTATGCAAGTACATTTATTTTATATGATAAATCAAACAATGTCCTACAATGAGAACTTTATGTCTACTTATAAATAAGCGGATTTAGAATTTTAAATTTATGCTTTTAAAATTGATTTAAAGATCAAAAATATCTTGAGCTACCACTTTTCACAAGCTTCATACTTTAATTATCAATTGTGTCTTATTTCTGCTCGAATTATCATCATCTACATTATCTATTAAAATACACCTAGTTGAATAGTTGATAGTTCGAATAAGAAAAGAGAATCGCTGATAGTTAACTTCGTCAGTTTCAAGATGTGTTTTAATAGATTACTGGTAATAGTTCAGGCAAGAGAAAACTGATGGTAGAATGTGAAATTCGCAAAAAAATAATAGTTCATATGTGATTTCGATAATTATTTTGCTTTTTTTAAATTTTAGAAAAGAAAAAACTAAGGAAAAAAGAAAGAAATTTTTTTAATATAAACATATGATTGTATCATTTTATCAAATTCGTAATTAGAACTCTAACTCCGCAAACCTACTATTATTACCATATTACTCAATATAAGTAAATTATATCTCTATGTCACATCAATTATCACATGCTATAACTTGATATTCTCAATCCAAAAATAAAAATAAAAAATTCAAGTCACCATTATCCACAAATTTTCTCACCCTCTCCAAATAAATAGGGAGTATAGTTTTGAGAAAACTTGTCCCAAAAAATTTAGCCAAGAAAAAAAAATCACATAGTTCAAAGTTAAAAAAATATTTATTGAGAATTTAGTTCTTCAATGGCTTCCAATCTCCAAATTTTCAAGAATAGCCAAAAGAGTCAAAAAGTTGTTGTAGTAATGGTCCCTTTTCTAGCACAAGGTCATCTTAATCAACTTCTTCAACTTTCTTGCCTTATAGCATCTTACAACAACATAAAAGTCCATTATGTTAGTACAAAAACACATAATCTTCAAGCAAAACTTAGAGTTATTAATTGTCTTGACTCTTTTTCCAAAATTCATTTTCATGAATTTCCTACTCCTAATTTCATCTCTCCGAATCCAAATCCAAAATCGCGAATTAAATTCCCATCTCATCTTCAGTCTTCATTTGAATCATCCTCTTATTTGAGAAACCCTGTGAAAAGGCTGATTCAAACTCTTTCTTCCAAGTATCAGAGAGTCGTTATCATAAACGACTCTCTGATGGGATCAGTTGTTCAAGATTTTGTGTCGGTACCAAATGTCGAGACATACACTTTCCATAGTGTGTCGGCTTTTACTCTGTCTCTATTTATATGGGAGAGAGAACAGAAGTCATTTCATATAGACCCTGAAATATTGAAGGACCTTCCTTCCCTTGAAGGTTGTTTCACTCCTGAATTCGAGAAACTTATGAAAAGAGAATATGAATATATAAAATATAATGCTGGCAAAATTTACAACACGTGTAGAATCATAGAAAGTCCTTTTCTTGATTTGTTATCAAAAGAATTGACCAATAACAAGGAAAAACAATGGGCTCTTGGCCCATTTAACCCTGTCACAATTCCCAAGAAAGGGTACGAAACCCGAAGCCACAAGTGCTTGTTATGGCTCGATAAACAAGAACCAAACTCGGTTCTATACGTGTCATTTGGCACTACATCTTCATTTTCCGATGAACAAATAAAGGAAATGGCAATTGGGCTAGAGCAGAGCCAGCAAAAGTTTGTATGGGTATTGAGAGACGCGGATAAAGGGAATGTTTTTACCAAAGATTCATCAAGAAAGATCGAACTGCCAAAAGGGTTCGAGGAGAGAGTTAAAGGAAAGGGGATTTTGGTAAGAGATTGGGCACCCCAATTGGAGATATTGTCACATTGCTCTACTGGTGGATTCTTGAGTCACTGCGGATGGAATTCCTGCATGGAGAGTATCTCGATGGGCGTGCCGATTGCTGCATGGCCAATGCACTCTGATCAACCAAGAAACACTGTACTAATTACCAAGATTCTTAAAATTGGGATTGTTGTTAAAGAATGGGCTAATAGGAATGAATTGGTAAAATCAAATATGGTGAAGAAATGTGTGGAAAAATTAATGGCATCAAAAGAAGGAGATGAAATGAGGAACAGAGCAAAAAAATTAAGTGTAGAAATTAGGAAATCAGTGGCAGAAGGTGGAGTTAAACGCATGGAATTGGATTCATTCATATCTCATATAACAAGATAACAAGTTCCGACTATGTTGCTCGGACACTTCAAAAATATTATTGTATTTCTGCTCGATTCTCCAAAAAAAAGCATTACCCCTCAATATTTCTGAATAATCCGAGCAACTTAGAATTTTGATAAAAATCAAGAACATTGTAGTCAATGTATCAAAATTCAATTTGGATTTAACTTCTATGTATTGATAGTGTACAATTTTTATTTTTAATTTCAAACATGTTATAATTCATGTTTGATGCTTTTCTCAGAGACATTATAATTGAATTCACGTGAATCGATAACCAACACTCTAGCTTTGCACGAGGCATGTAAATCGAGTGTTTGATACTTATTTGATAGATTAAAATAAAGAGTTATTTATATCAAGAGTGTTTATGCTAAACTATGTAATCTATCGTGTATAGTTAAATAATTCAATCAATTGCAAATACTTGTAGTTTGATTAGTCATAATTAAAAATTAAAGTCTATGCACAAATATATATTATATACATGTTTTTACCTTCACTAATTTGAATTAATATCGAAGAATATCAATTTAAACGATAAATTACTCCAACTCAAAACACCTATAGCTTGAACTAAAATTTTAATTAAAGATGAATGAAATATCGAATACCTGTCATATCACTATAATTTTTAATAATCTATCTTTTGACAATAATCAAATATTAATTGTATAAAATTTTAAAAAGATGATGTATACTATAACAACTCATCTTAAGATGAGAGAACATCGGCAAAAAACACAAGAGAGATGTTAGTTATATAAGTAAACAAGTCGTGTCTACTACTGATGCATTTTAAAACCTTGCCGGCCTAGGCTCAAAGCGGGCTGAGTTGTTACACGTGGTATTAGAGTCGCTCTTGTGCCAACCTTGTCGATGTGGGTTAAAGTTCAACTGAGTTTAGGCAAATCTCTGTGAGACGGGACAAACCTCAGTGTTGAGTCTTAGGCGAATCCCATGCGGTGGGGCAAACTTCATCTAGGATGTTGAGTCCATAGAGAGGGGGTATGTAACAATCCATCTTAAGATGTGAAGTCCCACATTAACAAAAATATAGGAGAGATGTTGGTATATAAATAAACACGTTTTACCTACTAGTGATGCATTTTAAAATCGTGTGAACTGAAGCTCAATATGAATAATATCACTAGCAGGTTGACTCGTTACATTTATGTAGTCTTATTTTATATTTTATTTTATGATTACATAGAGATTGTTTCCATGTCAAAATCAAAGTAGCAATATCTAGAAGTTAGATACAATCCATTATATGTTGATAACACAAAAAAAAATTAAAGGACCAGGTCCCACAGACAAAGATCCATGGTTGATGGAAAGAAAAAAAATAAGTACAACACCTGAAGTGTTGACAAGTAAGCTGAAAATGAACAGTTGAAAAGATGGAAAAAAGAATTTAATACTCCCTTAAAAAAATGACCTTTTTCTAAATCTGTTTTAAAAGAATATCTTTTTATCTTTCTTTAATAGTATTTTAATTTAAATTATTTACGTAAAATATTTAAGATCATCAACAACAATAACATATTCTTTGAAATCCACAAGGGTTTGAGGAGGGTAAAAATATACACAGACCTTATTATTACCTTACGAAGATAGAGAGGTTGTTTTCGAATAACTCGCATCTCAAAAATATCACCCCAAAAAAGCAGAAAATGCTAAATATGAAACTACGAATAGAGTAGACAACAAATAATAATTTATAAAGACAATAAATGACGGATAATAACAACATAATATATATCGACACGATTAACCCTAACTAATCTACTATATCACAAAGCCAGATATTATCTTATCCTTACTAGTCATCTAATATTCTACCTTAATACGCGACCTCCACTCCTTTTAATCTAACTCTATATTAAATTTTTTTAAAACTCAAACCAAATTAATTAAAGAATAAATTATCCTTTTTTGAAGAGGGAGTAATACATTAATTAGCAGAAAAGAAGAAGAACTAGTTGTGTCTGGATAATGGTGTACAGTTGAGATAAAAAGATAATTATTTTATATTTCCAGGCCTTATCAGTACAACCATCAATGTGGTACACGTGGCCAGGATTTATTCTGATATATATGGATAAATTAATTGAAAAGGATAATGATCAATTTTTATTTATTTATTTATTATAATCAGTGAAGGTATTCGTATTTACTTGGACCCCAAAGTCCTAACTATAAGACTTTGATATATGATTGGACATAATTTTCAAGTCTAAATCAAAGAATCCAATTATTGAATTGATATCCAGCAAATTAAAATTAGGATTAGATAAAAAGACGTGTACCTATTCATTCTTCTTCATTGTAACTATAGATATATTGGCAATATTTCGAATAACATAAAGAAATAGGACCGCGATACCTGTCAAATTTTTTATTGGTACATGAACAATTGTATGGATTGATGGATTTATTAGCCTTGATCATTACAAAGGGTGATGGTACTGCATCAAGCATATTGGTAGAGAAAAAGGTCAATATATTACTTATGTAACTTACCATTTAGACCTTTTTGTGTTACCAATATGTTTACTTCCATTGTAGCTAATGTATTTGGGTTCAAAGCCCTGCGCGCTCTACATCTAAAAGATCTGCGAATTCCTCTTGCTTGTATTCAAATTTTCCAAGGTCGGCCTCATGAAGACCCCACAAAGGCCTCATCATACATCAAATGTAAATTATACAATGCCTCTGTGTATTGTGAAAAATCTTATTACTAAAGGTGATCAACATATTACACTACAGTGCCCCTGTACCTTCAGTATCTATCTGATTGTTTCTCTATTATGGGCACTATCTTGAATAGCAGCACATTCATTGGTTTACAGCTAAAAATAAAACTAACTTCTAAGCCTTGGGACTGCAGAGGCTCTTAATGTCCTTATCCTTGAGATACCATTCAGGTATAATTTTGGAAGCATGTGGATAGAGATCTTTGTAAGCATTCTTTATAGTGCCTTCTGCAACTGTGGTTGCAATGGAGATATCTGCATGTACACCCTATAAGTCAAACTAGATGTACAGAGATAGAAAAAACACCCACCATTTATGTGTATATATAGCTTCAGCATATCCAGATGATCACTATTTCTTATGCAATCAACAGTCGACTTGGAAACAATAAAAATATAGCATTGGAAGCAAGTATAGCGTGGTAAATATAAAATACACTGCCCAGGCTCATAAAAAGAAGGTAAATGCCCAAACCTCGCAGTGGTTTCTTTGAATCTGTAAGCTGTGTTAGCATGTAGATTATTGCTGCAGCAATTGAAATGGGACTCCTCCTGCAAAATAAGGAATAAACATTTATGTTATTTTGACCAACAAGATAGACACAGATTGACACCCATTTCCCCTCATATTCTCAGCTGTTTAGAGCTCCAATATTCTCACTAAAATACCTCAAGGAGCCTTGCATATCATTCCCATTAAAGATACAGAGTTGAACGTTGTTTTAGAGGTATTCGTGGAAGAAGGGAAGTTCAGCCCCGAGTCTTGAACTCATCTGACAAAGCTCCTATGAACTATGCAAGACCCAAGGGCAATTTGCATTTATGTCAAAAATTGTGATCATAGTTCCAGAACAAATGCAATTTTCAAAACTAGAAGAGGTTAAGGACTGAATGTGAAAACGGAAACATTCTCATCCCACTGCAGAAAATAACTGGCTTTCACTTAGAAACTACTTAACATTCATATCCACAATCTACTTATTACTAGACTAAGATTACTGGAGGGTAATACACGAATAATTAATATTTGATAACTTGATTAAACAATAAACTGCAACCAAAAATTACTGCTGTACCTTATATCAAACTCTTCTGACTTCTTGACAGTTTCCTGGACAGCCTTAATCTCTTCATGATTCATTCCAATGTTAGAACAGAAACGTCTCTGGCATTCATGCATGGTCCGTGTCAGATAATGCAAAAATACATAAGAAATTGTCCATTATTTTTTACAAAAACATTCATATTGTATTGAATGAGCTCGCAAAGGCGAGCAGGCCACAACAATTGCTCTCACCAGGTAGTCTCCAGCATGTATAGTCCCCATCTCCATTGATTCTCCCATTTCAACCTTCAATTGTTTCACAATGAACTCTTTTGCTCGGCCAATTTCCTTCTTTGTAGCTCCATTGGCGATTGAGCATATTTCTATTTTAACACCCAAAGGTTCAGAGAAGTCCACGCAGAGGACTAAAACCATTAATCTACACCATCAGATATCATGGTTATACCTTTAACAGTGCGTGCTTTGCCTTCTTGGCGACACGCAATGTAAATACAAGCAGCCACCAAGGCATCCAGATTCCTTCCTCTTGTACACTTCTGGTCTTCCAACCTTTTGTAGATCTCACTTGCTCGGTCCTGCAGAAGATTAAGGGAAACATGCATGTTAAAATGACACGGAGACTTGTTCTTACATGATGGAAGAGAAAATTTGTCCCAATACCATAGGGTTCAATAACGATAAAGTTAAAGATTGATTCCCATAGAAAGGATTAAAAAAGTACTACATCCTTAATCTTCATCACCATATATTTACCCATTGTTGATGAAACTCAAATGTTTGACAACAAAAACTAATAGTGCAACTTAACATGGGATAGAAAGAATAAAACAATAGACTAGGCTGCTTCGGATCCATCATCACCACCAGCAGGTAGGGCTTACATCTTTTAACGACCATGATACTCCTTCAGGCATATGAATGAAACCATAAGGTGGTCTATCACTTCGGTTGGGGAGAAAAGCTCTTTTATTGTTGGAAAATCCCTCTGTGCTTTATTAAACTCTTCTCTTAGGCGAGAGCTCACTCAATTCCTTTAGGGAACTAACAGTAGAGAGATAGAGACGCACGTAAAGCTAGTTAATCATATTTATTGTTTCACAATTTTTCAAATGTGACATGGGAAGGGGTAACGCCAAGAGAAAGAAATAGGGAGTCACTGAATCTTTCAATCTCCACGGATAATACAGCAGTAAGACAG